>VWYH01005566.1:216842-372602 GCA_013399365.1 Pampusana beccarii | reverse complement strand
AAAAAAAAAAAAAAAAAAAAAAAAAAAACAAACAAAAAAAACCAAACAAAAACCACATCCGTGCCCCCAGCTTCCTCCCTCTCCTTGTACGTGAGGAAGCATTTGGGCACAAGGGCAGTTCTTAAATTCACAGGTGGGGAGAGGACAGACCGCAAGCACTCCTGCCCCAAGGAGGCCTGCTCATGTAACGCAATCCTGGCAGCCTCTGCTGTGTTGTGAGGACACCATTTTATCTTTACTTTCAATGGAAGGGATAAAGTGGAATAGTAATAATGGGCATGATAAATGAAAGGAAATCTGTAACCACGTAATTATGTCAGAATCAACTAACAGCCATGAAAAGCCGATTAAACCACATTATGCAGATACGTGTAACGGAATACTATTAGTAAGTCCTTTGCAATGGCATGCCTGGCAATTAAGAGAGCAGTATTGGCAGCACCCAGTGAAAACAGTGATAATGTATAGTTAAAAATATTTGGAGACAAACAGTGGATAAAGTACAGGGACAGCTTAGAACTGAATACAGGAGTGTCCTCAAAGATGCTCAGTACACAGGGGAAAAAAACAAAGATGTTATTCCAAATAGACTGTTTGACTAGGATGTTGGGCAGAGCTTGGAATAATTTATATTTAACATCAAAATGGATTTACTGGCTTAACCACAAATTAAAGGCTGCAGTGCAGTAGGTACTCTGTGCTTTCCAACACTCCACAAATTTCTGGTTGTGCAGGCTAATGGAGGAATTCTATAGTTTTTCTGAACTAAAGAAGCTTGCAGAAATATTCTGATTTAGGCAGTAGAAATATCAGGTAATATTCCTGTGATTGCAACTATTCAGTAAATACTTGGGAATCGGATTGTCGAGTGTTGTCTATTCTGTGTATGTGGTGTTTCCAACTCAGGGAATTGAGGATGATGTCACCCAACAAGTTTCTTTGTCGTTGGAGTATTGAGATTCCTCTCACCCACCACAGCAAGAGAGTTGAAGGTTCAATTCTACCCTTCGCTTCTCTCCCTCTGCCCACCCCTGCAGAGCGGTTCTCATCTGCAGTCATGGAGAATTGTGCAGGAACAAGCTCTGAGATAGCGTTAGTGTGGGGTTCAGAGTTCCCACAGGCTTTACAAAAAGACACGCTGCTACCAGAAACTACTCCATAAGGCTGTGGAGAGCTCATCTAAGACAGTGAAACCAGTGGGGATTTTTTGGTCTCAAAAGATGAGCGCGTTGGAGAGTAAGTACTCCCCTTTCTTCATCATGCCAGGCAGACTTCTGAGACACGCTACCAAGAGAGTTTGCTCGCAGAGAAACAGGATGGATCCTTTAAATACTTATCCTACATATTGTTTTCCAACAGATACATGCACATTTTCTTCTCACTTTATTTCAGAGATGGCTGAACTTGTGTGAAATGTGGATAATGAGAGGTCGATAGCATCTGTGCCCACAACAGTGCTTTCCAGAGCTATTATAAAGCAAAGGAAAGGAGAGAGTGTGTGTGTGGTTAGGCTTTGATTATAGAAGCCAGGCAATATGTTTATAAATGAAATTCTGTTATCAACTTAAGTACTCGGGATGTGAAATTAATGAAATCTCTGCCAAACCGAGATTTATGACGACTAGGAGACATGCCTTTACTTAAATGGAGAAGCGAGACTGTGTCCATGGAAGGTTAAAGCATTTAGTTGTACTATGATGTCTATATTTACTTGGCCTATTTTTTCCCATGTTTATATGTGAGAATGTTGATGCCTACAGAATACTTTTCATGAGAGAAGAGCATAATTTTCTCAATTTAACATGTGAAGAAACTGACACCCAGAAATTTGGAGTACCCTAGGTGAGGTACCATACCAATGGGGAGTTAAGAACCCAACCCTTTTGTGTCCTAACTGGGTGTACTATATACTGGATCATGCTGGATTTAATAGCAGAGTAAATTTATGTACTGACAGCATTAAACACCTGTTTTTTCATCCTTTTATGTGACGGTGAAGCATCATATTCCTTCTCCAGCAGAGAAATAACTTGAGTCCATTACTTTCATATTTTCCGGAACTCACAGAAAACAAATTTTTTTCTGAAGTAAGAAACTGTCACTGATAGCAATGTGTGCTCCTACATCATCCAGCAGAAAGGATGCTTTTCCTGTAAACGAAATAATATAAAAATAATAAATAAAAACCACTCTAGGCAAGAGTAGTAAACCTTGAGCAACACATATGACAAAAGTGGTGGCTATGACAAATGGGTATCACTCCTAAGTCACGTCTGTCCATAAGGTGTGTTGTATTCTATCAGGTTATATTGTGCTGATATACACTGAACATACAAACCCCGTTCCGGCTTTTGACTGCTCTCGACTGTGAAGATTCAGCTTACGTGTTTGGCTTTAAAAGAGCATTGGAATGTTCTTGTAGTCAGCATTTCTACCACTGAGCTGAAGGCTCACTTCTGGAAGGTGCTTTCTTAGGTTCTTGCTGCACACTTCCACAGATCCATCAGCTGAAATATCACTAATGATATGAACTTCTAATTTCACAGATGAAGGAACTTGGTGTCATCGTATACAACTGTAGCTGCCTGGTCCTGGATTTACAAAGGATATTTGCCCTGTACAGCTCATTAAGATACAAGAATAAAATACCTCCAAGTTGGTCTAAGAGACTATATGGAGTGTATGATACTCAAAATAAACTGACACTGCAGCTGAATGAGACAAAATCAGAAGCTTTCGTGTCGGTAAGTTCTCAAATGGGTTGTGGAGAGGGAGGGAAGAAACTCATTTAACAAACCAGATTTTTGGAAAACCTGGAAACTTTAACATCTACTTACTCTAATGTTGTCCTCTATGAACTAGAGAGTAGTGAGACCAGGTTAGGTAGGTATTAGTAGCATATATGAAAGAATCTCAATTGTCTCTTCACTGATATAGAGAGATGTTCACAGTTATTTGCAGTAAGTCCATCATAATGCTGTGCTTGCCCTGACAATATCTGTCAGGGAGAAATTACCACAGAAAGGAATTTCCCTGAATAGGAATGTATATAGTGTAAGTTAAACCTCTACTTAAGTATTTCTCTAAATTGTCCCTGACTGAAGAAGACACACATTACTGCTACCTTTAACCAACAGCAGCTATTAGAACTGAGATTCATTTGAGTGACTGGAAACTCAGCTATAGGGGTAAGACCACTTCAGCTGTCACCTACACAAGGCAGAACTTGACTGATAGTCTTATAATGCTGGAAAACCATATCATTCTGTTGTCTGGGAAAACAGTTATTCCAATTGGTATACTTTTGTGGGGCAGCCTGTAATTGAAAGGTTTTTAATGTCATTTGCCATTTGCAGTGACGCCGAAGAGACAATCCCAATATATCTTTTTTTTTTTCATTCTGATTTCTGTGATGTTGTCCATACATGTAATTTGCCAGGACTGAAGATGATGCAGAGTTGTTCTTTTTCCCTTTCTCTGTAATATTCACTGCTTTCCCTCTTGTGTCCAAAAAATGATAGGGAAGTCCTTCAAATTAGGTCATTTATTTACACTAGTAGATAGAAGGTGAATGACTTTGGAGTGAATGAACTGTTAACCAGACATCTAAAACGATACAGAATAAGCTTGATATCAAAACTTGCATTTTAATCAATGTAATTTATAAGGGTTAATCCTCTTCACCTTGTTCCATTGAAAGCATTCATATTTCTGTAGAACATTATCTACTTTAGTTTTATTTTTAAATGACATTTTAAAACTCCTAAAATTCAAGAAGCAATCCCCATGGAAGCCCTGTCTGTGTGTGTATTTTTAATGGCAAGAAAAGGAGCAATCCTCCATCTCAGCTGTGATGTAGCAAAACCGAAAAAGAAAGTATACAGAGCCATAGAGATACCTAGAGATGATGAAAGATGTGGAGGGTCGTTCATTTTGTAAGTAATTAACATGAGTAAAAACAACCGCTTCAAAATCAGGAATATAAAGAAGTTGCTAAGAGCTATTTGTGATTCTGTATAAAACAAGGGGCAAAGCCCCATTGCTTTATAGTCAGTTATGTCTAAAACACCCCAAGGCACTATTAGGTTGCACAGCGCCTGGCACAGGAGGTTGGTGCAGGTGGGTGGTTATCCAGACAGGGTTTACCTTCACCTGCTGGGAGCAGGCAACACGCAGCTGTCCAGGATTTTTCACACTCCTACAGTTAGTGGAGAATCAGACAGCTCTTTTAGAGTGAAAATCTGGAAGCGCTCGAGACAGCCAGAATTAATAGCCATCTAAAGAGGCATACGCTTCCATTGATTCTGGAGAGCCTTAAGGACTGGCTTAAATTAGAGACTGACTTTTGGACAGTTAGCTAAGGAGCTGTGAAACGAGCTCCTACTCCCTCCTAAGCAATCTGTAAGAAATGGTGAAATCCTGCCGAAGGCCAGTCCTGGAGGAGCACACAGTAAGGAAAGCTGGGTGAGGAATCTGGGATCCTAGATAAAGACAAGCGGAGACAGGCTCTACCAAAACTGCCCTTCTGTAGTTTTCAGAGCATTCACTTCTTCCCTGTGATTTGTATTTCCCTTTTGTGTGGACAGCAAAAGCCCCTGCTCTTGAAATTCCACTTGAGAAAACAAAAGGAGCGAGACACTGGTTCTCAGAAGCTCAGATCTGTGAAATCCAACTCCAAGAGCTACCTGAATTTCTAGCCACAGCCGGCTGGGCTGGTTCCTCCTCCCTGGAACAGGCCCTTCAATACATGTCTCAGGTACTGGTGAATTCTCAAGGTTTGCCAGCATGTCCCTCTGAAAGACAGTGCTGGAGTTGCCCAGGGCTGCTTTGGTGGACCAAGCGCTAACATCGCGGTCTGTTCCTGAGCTAGTGAGAAGTCTCCACGAGCCAGGCAATTCGCTTCTTGCCATCGCTGCCCTCCCCAGGCCTTGCATCGCCCCCGTTTTGGTCTGGGACCACGCACCCCTCCCCGAGCAGGGCCATGGCAGGGGGCTGCTGCCCAGCGAGAACAAAGGCCTGCTCCTGCTGGGTGAAGAGAAATGTCAACTGGGTATTTGATCCAACCAGCAAGTACTATACAGCTGATGTTGAGAAAAGTACTTTCTTTTTATTTTTTTTTTTTTTTTGACTACAGAGGGGGTCAGCTGCACCACAGGGTAACAAGTGGCATGCCTAAACCCAAATGTCACAGTGAGAGCTTTAACAAAAGTCTTTCTTCTAATTATCTTTCTAGTCTTTATATAGAACATATCTGATAGACACAATGCATAAGAATTCCATTCTTTAGCTGTTCTGTAACTTAAAACTTCTATTCAAGAAAATTGTAAGAGTATAAGAACAAAATCTCAGCACCACAGCCTCTTAAAAGTTTCAAAGAATAAATTACGTTTAGCAAAATCACTTTACAATTTTTTGTGTGTTGAATTTCATTCTTTGAAAACATATTTCAATGTTTGTGCTGCATAAAACAAGCAGCATAACACAAAGTCATTGGGTTGGTTTGGTTGGTTGGTTGGTTTGGGGGGTTTTTAGGCTATTATAGGGTTTAGCAACAAAATAATCTTCCAGACTGGCTGATGAAACATAACAGGTTTTGGTTGTTTTTCTTAGTGTTCAGGAATGGATCTGGAATATTGGTCTTCAAATTTTTAACTGTTAATTTTCTAGTATTTTCTGAACTTAGGTGTAGTAATTCTTTAAGAACAGAAAAGCATAAAAGCTAAAATCTGAGCTTACCACTTATCAGCTCAGTACCAGGTAAAGAGTTAATGTACAGCTGAAGCTAGGTTGTAAAGAGAAATCTCTCACAAAACTGCAGCATCTCCCTACAGCAGTGACTGAGCAAACGGTGAGTTTGTGTGGAACTTAACAGAATTGACATCATAAACTTAATTTCTGGTTGTAAGCGATGGATCAGACAAGAACACAGATTATTACTCCATCTAATAGTAACCTGTCCTAAGACTCTTTGGAACAAAAATCTCTGAAATGTAACTTCAGCTAGAGTTTCTTTGATGACAGTGGATGTTTCGAAGTCTGTGTCTTCTGCATTTTACCCATGGTTACATCTAAGTGGTGAGACATGAAAGGGGAAATTAATCAAATAACGCTCCTTTTGAGTATTCTAGCAGGACAGTTGAAGGTATCAGTTAATGTTCTGTTCTAAAAGGAAGGATACTGCTTGCCATCTCTAGAAGAATAAGGAGAAGAGAAAATAAATCACTTATTTTAAATGACATATTTGAACTTTTTCCTTCGCAGAATTCACCTAAACTCTTCTGCCCAAAGGACAGAGTCCTGGATATTGAAGCTATATACAGTGTTATCGATGATGCAAAACAGTTTGTGTACATAGCTGTCACGGATTACTTGCCGATCGTCACTGACACCAATGCTAAACGGTGAGTGCCCGTGTCCAGGACTAGGAGGTTATCATCATGCCAATAAGCTCTGCTGGAGAAAATGTACCCACAGGAGACTAGTTACTACTGTGGACCAATTTCTTGGGGCCCAATTCTGCTCTTATTGAAATCAGTGAGAGTTCTGCCATTGACTTAAATGGGAGCAGAATTGGGACCTAAGACGACCTTTCCAGTTCTGGGTCCTAAGCGTTGGATCTGCCTGTCGAAGGAGATCAGAAATTGTCTAGTCTGAGCATCTGCAAGTGACTGGGACACAGGCATACAAGAACGAACTTATACATGAATCTTATTTCTTACACTGTTATATTCACTATCTTGCTACCACAGCTACTGGCATTCTATGAGTATCGTACAGATATGCAACATGAGAACATGTGTGCGTTTGTGTTGAGAGAAATAACATGTGGCAAGTTCTCATATACAATGCGGGAGATGTAATTATTTTAGTGAAATATACATATACATGAAAATTCCAAATTCAGCATAGATTATACTTGAATTATATCCTATTTTGATTAACTGAGAGTTGCTAAAAGCAAACAAAAGCAAGTAATTTTTAAACACCCTATTCGTATGGACCATTAAAAAAAACTGATGACCCAAAACTGGAGCCACAGTGTAACAAAAGCATCCAACTCACAAGGCAAGTATCCAGTAGTCCCTCCTGCTCTCAATAACACTCACAATGAACTGAGCGTCTAGGAAAGCTCATCATTCCATCCAGGCACTTTGCTTAAACACAGTTAAGCTAAACATGTGGTTATGTGCTTTTTCCCAACTTTGCATAATTAAAGACGTTTTGTTCCGATTTATTAACAAATAACTAACGTTTGACTGACATCAAGCGCAAGCTGTTTCAAGTCTACAGGAGGGTTTTGCCAATGAACTCGTTCTGTACAGCCTCTGTCCCAGCGAAAGAATCATGGGTAGCGCTGCAGGAACCTCAGTTTCACAATATGCATCCCTTACATTTCTCCTTTATGTTGGAAAGAATCTCAATATGTCGAACCATTACAGTGTTGCAGTGGATATTATCTCCTATATGCTTCCTTACTTTGTTCTCACGCCTGAAGAATTCAGAAATCTATTGGATTAGTGAGATCCAGGGAAGGCATCTGTGTGAATTCATTTTTCCTACAGCATCTCTTTGTGTTTGAGGCACTGCCACAGCTTCTCTACCTTGTCAACTCACAGTTCTGGCTTGTAAGTTATTTTCTGGCATTGCAGAGCTCAGATATCATTCAGCCGAATGCCTTGATGCTGCTGGAATAAAGAAAACAAGCATTTCCTTTATCTAATTCTCCCCGTCCTGACCTGCTCTCACCAAAGGTCAGGAACACAAGGCTAACTTAACGATTGTGAGAATAGCGCCATGGAAGCCACCATCCCACTCATGGCAGAATCTCTGCAATCCTCATCAGGAAGAAAGGTAGCATCCTCCTCAAACGACCCATCTTCATCTGCTGCTGGAGGATGCAGGCATCCTGCACAGCAGCAGCTCTCCTTTTCCCAAGCAAGAAGCGACAGAAAGCATTCCAGTCACCAGCCAGCACGGTCCCCGTGCAGAGGAAGAAAAGGCCGGCAGTCAGGGAGGGATCCAACGTTCCCGGTCCCTCGTGTAACCAGCTGAAACCCCTCCTTGTCCCTCTGTCTGGGCTGGGTAAGCAGCAGCCTCCAGCTGTCGCTCCTTCTGCTGGGTCTCCGGCCCCGCGGGAGCTCTGCTGCTCTTAGTGCGGGCGCTGACACAGGAGGAATAGGAGGAATGCTCCAGCTCCGGGAGGACAAGCTCCCTGTATTTTGTGCAAGTGTCTTGGCTCTCAGTGCACCGACACAGACAGAAGATGTGCTCAGCCATCCACAGCCTCGCCGTCACCACGGTGACAGCTGTGGTGCAGGGCAGAACGACCCAAAAAAGGGTGCTGGCAGACCTGTTTAGTGAGAACCCCTTTAAATGAGAACGACATTTCTTCAATGGATAGAAAATTAAATTCACATGTGTTTAGTTTTCTCTATGATGTCTAGCCTTGGATGCATAAAAATCCAGAATTTTTTAAAGTTGTCTGAATATATTGTATTCTTTCTCCACAGGTACTGGCCGTACTTAGATGGGAAGATAAGAGAAGCATTAGTTTTACGAAGTATTAAAGTACGACTTCTCATAAGTTTCTCAAGAGACACAGATCCCCTTACGTTTAACTTTGTTTCGTCTCTGAAAGCTATTTGCACTGAAGTTCCAAGCTGTAGTTTGAAAGTTGTAAGTATAATTCATGTTGCTTTGAAATCTAAGATATTTCCCACCACCCAAAAAAATCAAGAAAACTTCACAACTGATATGTGTTTTCTGTCAGTATCAGTCTTTAAATTTAACTAAATAACACAGGAAACATAACATAATGGAGTGAATTTATTCCTGGTAATAATAGACACAGAAATTAAGACAGAAAAACAGAATGCTGCCAAAAGGCAGTCTGTGTGATGGGCAGCATGTGGAAAACACAGCTGGTCTTTCACAGCAAAGCCAACAGAGTGAACCAGAGTTGTGTGTCTTGTTCATACTGGCTGATAAGAATAAATGTGACAGCACAATAATGTGCTTTAGTCTGGATTCGTGTAACCTTACTGTTCAGCTGCATAAGCATCTGCTTTTCCTTTAATCGAGTATAAAATACAAGAAAAAAATAATGAAGATTTTAGATTAAATACAGGCCACAAATTCGGGATTGTGAAGACTAGAGCAACCGTTATATGGACCACATTAGACATGCAATACAGAAGAGTGAGAAATAGCATATATCTTGCATTTGTATTAGAGAGCAGAGTGTATAGTAAGTACTACTTTCAATTTGGTACAGTTCATTTTCACGGAACTGAGACACACTGGAAATTTGCTATTTCGGATCAAATTCTTTTTATGTTTTGGTTTGGAATTTGTTGTGGTTTTTTGTCTGATTTGGTTTGAGTTTTTGTTTGTTTTGTTGTTTCTAGTTATCTGTCTTAACTTGCTGAATTATTTTGACTTCTTAAATTGATAGTCCACTAAATTGAGATCATTTTGGCTTTTTAAAATCAACAATTGTAAAAATCAAGGACTATTTATGTTATATACACTAAGTGGTATTTATGCATATCTAGAAATAGGAATTTTTGTTATAAAGTCCACTGTTATTACAAGTTTCCTAGGTAAGAAGCAGCATAAAGTGTTTTTAAGTCAAAAAGCCTGTACGTTGCTGACACTGTTTAAGCCACTTTAGTTTCAAGTAACTTCTAGCTTGTCCTGTATTTATGATCAAAATTCTATTTTTATTCAAAAGTGAGGGTTTTTTTGAAGTGACACCTAATACTCTACATATATGTATCATCTATTTATAGCAGGTAAAATCTTTAGTACATAATTGATCTTGTCAACAACTAAATGCTAAAAGGAAAAAAAAAAAATTCTAGATATGTATTCTAGGTAGGTAGTCTAGGTAAGAATATCTGCAGTTAGAAGTACAAGTAAAAAAAATTAGACCGCCTCAGGTTTAAATGGTTGTAAAACTACAACACACCTCAATTACCTCTGTGCTGGGCACGACGTGGTCCACATGCTGGGTGAGTCACTGCCTTGAAGAAGCCTTGACACAAGTAACAGCCCAAGGCTGAGAGTTCACTATTTGATTTTGGTTGAAATGGTGCCGCAGGCTTCACCACGGTACTCCTCTGCTTCACAAAACATATCAGACAAGCACTGTTTTATTAAAACTGCATTTCCTTTGCGTTCACCTGTTCTAGCCGAGATCAAAGCGAAACAAAACTATGTGTATGAGGGAGAAGTAAAAGCCAACAAGGTAAAAACTAAACTTAAACCTTTTGAATTCTTGGAAAAAATCTGCTTTGCCTTTTGGTTCTGCCTTGGGTATAAGTAAATGTAAAGTCAAAGTAAATTCTGTACAGAAGATACTGTCATGCAGACATGTATGTGTTTATACAGAAGAACACTGAAATTTTAAGAGAACCCGGAGTTATAAATTCTGATTGAAATTATACTTGAAATTGCTAAGCTGTCCTAATACCTCAATATTGTTCTGAGAGAAACGGCACCCCCCATCTTCTGTTCTTTTGGGGGTAGCATCTCTGATTCCTACAAAGCCTACTCAATAGCTTTTTTGTTAAGGTTTTGATCCCCGCGATACGCTTTGTCATGCTTGTTTTCTTTGTTTTTATGCCTTTGGAAAGACCAGTTTGGCTGGGAAGTTCCCAGCGAGTGCCAGGGGCTGGCTGCAGCTGCAGGGGGGCGTGCACGGCTGTGCCAGCGGCAGCAGCCCGAGGTGCACGGCCAGCCGGGAGAAGGCTGTGCACATACAATTGCTCTGTGAGACGGGAATCTCCTCCCCATTTCCCCTGCTCTCTGACCACGCTCGTGGAAGGTTTGGTGTGGCCTACCCACACGTATATAGTCAGAAACCAGGCACTGCAGACCTGGTCTGCCCAGCAGTGTCCTGATATAAACCAGGCACCAACTGCTGTGTGCGTCATTTTTCAGTCTGCTCTCGAGGGACAGGGACTGTAGGACACGATCTCCCAGTTGCGAATGCTGAACTTTAATGGTGTGTTCTAAGTCAGAGATTTTTTTTTTCTCTCGCCATAAAATTGACAATACTGGGCAATTATCATCAACACAGTTAAAAATTATTAGTCCTTCATTATGCATCCCTCAGCATCTCGTTCACAGTCCAGTTCACATAGGCATTAATAATTACTGGATTCAATTTGAAACTGCTGTGAGAGTGCAAACTCAACACAAGTATTCCGAAAAAATGATCCCTGGGAAGTACTCATGAGGAAAAAGCTGTATGTGAGGACTAAATAAGTCCTATAAGCACACAGCTAAACGACAAGGAGTAAACTGCACACCAAACTGTTGCTCATTCAGGGAGCTCTGTCCTGTGCACTGAACCACATGTGGTCATGAAATTAAAGCTCCAATCATAAAGGGTAAACTCAAGGTGAAGAGCTCACTGTTGTGCCTCTTGGGACCTTAATTCCAATACTCCATGAGTTCTGTGTGCTTGACCCTGTAAATCTGTCTTATGTGCAAAAATACTCAGTCTGTGGCTTGAAGGAGCAGTAAAAAGGGCCCAGGTCTGTTGGGTGCAGCACTGACCAGAGGTGGGCATGGTTTTGAAGGCCTCACAGAAAGCAGGAAATAGAACACAGTGTCTTTAGACACCAGGAGACCAGGAAGGTTTGCCATGCAACAGACATGCGTATCTACACCACAAGCTGTTCTCGAGTCTCCATGTGAATCTGCTTCTGAGCTGTGCAGAAGTATTCCGGCTAAGGAAAAGGAAGGAGAAGCTGAACCTTTCACTAATTCTCAGAAAGCTAGAAATGCCCTAGGAATAAACAAAGTGTTATGAATTAACTACGAAACCTTTGCTCCTAAGCAGCAATTTAATTTTAAAGCTCTAAACTCCTAAAATAAGGATGGAAAAGATGAACGAAATGCAGAAGGTCATGATTATTAACATAATACTTTCACTGAAGGCGCATGTTGGAGAATGTGAGGCCAGCACTGGTTCAGTTGCTCATCTAAGCTACACGTGCGTATTCTGCTTGTGAGGGCAGATGGGTTTCCCTACTGGTATCTGTATTGTCAAGGAGTTGAGGCTTCTCTGCTGATGCTGGAGACCACGTTACATTTTTAAGCCTCCTATCTTTTCCTGCCTGAATCTGAAACCTCTCTTACAACATTATTATACAAGCAGAACACTAAAGTATGGTTTTTCAGTTCAGCACATCTGCTGAATCTATCCCAATTTAACAACTTACATGATTACGGTGCTTGACTGTTTTTATACCAAGGTATGTAACTTTTTAACTCGGGGAAGAAGACGGCTTATGTTTTCTTTCCTGGCAGTGAATACTTTACCCATTTGTGAGTTTTAGACTAGTCCCTACAATATTAGTATCAGTCACATCGTATCTTTCACATCTCTGAGAAAAGTTACTGCAAGTACCCTTGATGGACACCCTATGGCTGCTAACGGTCTCCACTCCTGTTTTACTGCACCAAGAAAAGCATGGACATTTTCTTCTGGCTTTATTCAAAACTCAAGACCCTTTCAGAAAGATTCAGATCCATCTCTGGTACATATTTGTGTGGTGGGTGCATGTTTGTAGAGTAGCTCCTTAGACACACAGTTGCAATCTCGATGTCTAAAAACTATCCCTTAAGATCTAGTAAACTTTCCTTTACAGCTGTTAAGACAGTTTGTTCTAATTTTTCAAAGTAGTGTAATGCTGTAATTGTTGGTGATGTTAGAAATCTGTAATTAAAGGTATGATTTCTCCATGCAGCTTAGTTAGATGTAAATATACAATATAAATGTCATTTAAAGGATGGCTACTAAAGTTTTACATAGAATAATGTTTTTTAATGCCCTTTCAAAAGCCATCACTCAAAGTTTGGGTGGTTGTTCTTGTTTTTTAATTCAAAAAAATATCTTTGGAATTTTGCTAGTGTTTGAAGTCATTGCAAAACTTAAGCTGTGGAAGATAACAATGCCATGTACAGGTAAGTAAGCAAGCAATGACATATGAAACTCAGAGACTGTTTACAGAAACAACTTTGTGATAGTTGTTGGTCACAGAACTGTACCACAGTGTCATCCAGTACTTGGGCACTGAAAAAATACAAACTCTTTAAATTTTATTTTTAGCGCATTAAAAACTTGTTTCAGCCCTAATAAACTTTCATCACTGAGGGCGAGCAGGGTCAGTCCAAGATCAGAGACTCTTCTTCTCAATGCTGGAATTGGCAGGAGCCCATACTACCCTTGGTATTTTACACAGAGGTCTTCCAAGCGGCTTTGGTACAACCTCTTGCAACATAAAATTTACCCCAATATATTTTCCAATGAGGAAGAGAGAGATTCTGACACAGTCCACAGAATAAAGTGTCTGATAAACAGGAGCCACTGGGCTGCTCTACCTTTTGTCTGCAATTAAACCATTTTAATTAGGTTTGGTAACACTAATTCTAAATAAGTCTGTTCAGAACTTGAAGGAGAGTTCCCCAAGGAAAACCAAACTGTAATGTTCAAGACTGATGCTTAAGAGGAGAGGTTTTTTTGAATGAGTATTTATATGCAGTTCTGAAGCAACTGGTCGTACAAAACCTAACGCTGGCATTCCCGGCCATGAGCAACAACACATTTTACAATAGTCGAGCACTTTACTGCACACCAGCTTGAAATGTACCTACCTCATCAGCTGGGTAAAGAATGCTTTATAAAGCTGCCTTTGTGCTATGCCTACACCCTGATTCGATTTAACCAAACGGGTGAGGTAGTCTACCAGAGATCACTACATTTCAATAATGAATTCAGTATTTTACAGTTGGGTTTTCTAATTAGTAAGACTATTCTGAAGGCCATCTCCATAGCCTAAAAGGATTCATTCAAGGTGTGTATCAAAAAGAGCACTGGTTCAAAAGATGGATTTTGCATTATGGAAAACAGATCCCAAGAACAATCACTGACTTTTGAAGCGGGTTTGTTCAATGCTATTTTTTCAATGTCTTAAGTGGGTACAATGTATAGCCAGTTACTTTCATCAGTAACATATGGTGAATTAGGTTTGTTTTGAGGATCTATATGATCACTGCAATCGAAGTTTCCCAGTCATGCAGTAAATATTTAATTTATTCGTCATCATGTTATTCTCCACTTTTGGTTTTGGAATCTGTGTCCCAGCTATTAGTTTCCTTGATGAAACACACACTATTTAGATTTGTACTGGAAATCTCATTTTTCTCTGGCACTGATGCAGACAAGGAGTGCACACAGCTCCTCAAATAACAAAGTCGAACTGAGACTTCACCCTTTCGGGTAGAAGAGATGCATTTTCTTCTTGTTGTTTGGTAAATTTGATCTCTCCATATCAGATTTAATCCTAGGAAGTTTCTGAAATCAGCAAGTTTCCTGCTGGAAACTATAGAATGTGTAATGTAAAGGTATTGATTCAGCTGTTGGTGTGCCTGCCAATCTGGGTCCTGAAGCTGCTTTCAAACCTCCCTGTACCTTGAGTGAGGAAATGAGCTTAAGAAAAGTTCCTCTCTCTTACGCAGAGCACAAAGATGTGGGGTTTTGTTCATTTCACAGCCTTTATTACCTGGCACTGTATTGCTTTTAGTATGCAACAGCCATATACTTTGTATAGTTCAGAATGCCAACATACAGTGAGGATCACAAACTTTGAGAATTGAATAAGAAATACAATGTGCAATATTTTAGTACAATTAATGTTTGGCTATAAAAACTCAAGCTGTTCCGTAGCACTAACTCATTTGCAATAAAGAGTAGAGAACAGACCACATTTCTTCTGTCAGTTACAGAATAGTTCTCACTAACCTTTACTCCGTTCTGTTTTATGGCAGAAATTCTTTGACCTTGAGGAAGAGAGTGCTTGCTTTCTGAAAGAACAGAAGAACGCTTCCCTTCCCAAATTAAATCGTAACAAATACATGGTGACTGATGGAGCTGCATACATCGGTAAGTAACCACATCTCTTGAAATTCTAGTTTGTAGCCAAAACCCTGAAATACCACCCATTTGTAAACGAGGAATCTACGGCTGATATGCTTGTTAAGTTAAAACAAGACCCTCATTTCTTTGGGAACCTGGATGAGCTTTGAGCCTCTTCTCATTTAAAACCTCCTTTTGTCCCCATATCAATCAATTTCTCAAGAGCAACATTCTGCTGTCAGCATTTAAAAACAGACTTTAAACACAAATATAACACACTTTATGAAGTAGGAATAAATTGGATTATTAACATATCCTCTTGTTTCTGCAATCCAATGAAGAGATGCAGTTCTCCACTGCCCATGTTATTTCTAAAACTATGGTCAGTTCTGGTAAATACTGTACAGATGCCTCTCATCCTCATTTGCTCGAGTCTTGTTCCATTTACTGTAATGACATTTCAGACACTCTCCTTTTATTAACATCAGGTACATGTCCAATTAATATAAATTTCTCAGATACCTTCATGCTGAATGTATGTTCAGATATTGTTTTAGAAGATGACCTCTAGTAACAGCATTTTTCCCCCAAATACTGCATGTGTTATAAATATAGAACTTAAAGAGTTCTAGTGAAATAAAAAGAAATAATGGAAACACTTGTTTTACCTGTTTTCCATTAATCCAATTACCCTCCTTGCCTTGTGACCACCAGGATTTGAAATGTTCATTCATTACCTTAGATTTCAATAAAGGTTGTAGTAACCGGCATAGAGCAGTAAAACCTGTTTTTCTTTCCTGAAATGTCATCTATCTATGGGTAACCTGTAAAAAGATTTACTGGTTTAGCTCAGAATTATGGAGCAACCACTCTCCATCCCATCTACTTTAAACTGTTTATATGACAAAAAATTATTTTCATTCTTGGCACTGAAAAGGCTGATGAAGAAAGTAAATGGAGTAATAATACATACAAAAGGAAGAGCAAGTTAGTTTTGAATAAATAAAAGAACCTGTCTTCACTTAAGTATTAGAGCTGTTAAAGTTCCAGAAAGAATCTGTGCTGCACACTAATACATAATGGAGTTTTTTCTCTCTTGCTGATATAGAAAACTTATCTCCTTCTCTGCCCAAGTAGGCACTGGGGGAAATGATCCTGTATCATGCTGGATTGCCTGAAAGGAGACCGCCTTGTTTTTTTCATAATGTTGGAAACTCACTGTGTATTCCTGCCTTTACTTGTAGGTAATTTTGATTGGGTAGGAAACGCGTTTACGCAGAATGCTGGAGCCGGCCTTGTTATCAACCAAGCAGACACGGGGAACAGCACAAGCATCATTAAGCAACTCAAGGCTGTTTTTGAAAGGGACTGGTATTCACCTTATGCCAAAAGTTTACAACCAACAAAAATCCCAAACTGCTTTAATCACAAACTTAACAAAGCAACATCAAATAAGACTGCCATGAGCAATGTGAATTAGAAAGACTATTTTACTGTTTAGTATGGCAATGAAGAGTTACATTGGGGTGTATCCCTCTTTCATATTTACAGACAAAAGACTTAAAGAAAAAGCAAAAAAAAAAAAAAAGTTTGGTTGGGGGGGGATGTTTTTAGGAAAAAGCACACTTATATAAAAACTGTCTAAACTATATTCTCTATATTGAACTATTTAAGACTTTCAAATTTGTTACTTCTGACACTGAATGCCATTTCTGCTTCCATGTTAATTTTAATGTTCCGCATTTGAATTGAACAGCATGTGTCAGTTCTTCTGTTTCAGTTTTAGGACCTTCCCTAATTGCCATCCTGGTTAGAGCGAACCTTGAGGCAAAACAAAGATTCAAGCTATGAAAGAGCATTCTAAGATCAGCTATTAGTGACATACAAGTAGATGGTAGGTTTCCTGTATTAGAAAACATAAAAGAAAGGAATAAGCAAACTTCCACCCATATGATTAATTCCCTTTAAATGAATACCCAGTCATGTAAATTCTTGCTATTTTTGAGCATTTTGTTTGAGTATTGCTGGTTGATGTCTTCTAACTAGCCTTAAAAGTACATTAGAGCTACATGACTGGTAGTTCATTCATCTCCTAAAAGTATGAGAAGATTTCGAGGGATTGGGGTTAACTTCATCAAATTCATCATAAACCCTACAGCCTTTTGGATAAATGGATTTTTTTATTAAAGTAATGTGGATTTCTTTCAACATAACATTTATTTCCCATTACACTGTGTTTCATCTAACAATGAAACTTTCTGTATTAACGGCAAAGACCTAGGATTGTTTGGTGGGGGGTTTTTGGGGCTTTTTTTCGTAATCTCAAGAAAATTCCTTCCCTAAGTTAAGTATTTATCAAGTGTGAGTCAGCAATGGCATGATGACTCATTATGAAACCAACGCATAGATAAAAATCAAATACTGCTTTTTAGGAAGGCCAAGGGCTACGTAAAATCATGCGGTAATCATTGGGAAATGATCATACAGTTGTTTTGTTTAATTTTACACCTGAAAGTTTTTTCTTTCCTAACTTTTACTTAATAATAATTGTGAAATGGAATTTTGTGTTAAAATGTCATCTATATAGGTGAATACATCAGCACAAACAGAAATGTGATGCCTTCATTTAGGCCCTAGTCTCAGTTGGTGTTGATAGTGTGCCTCTACAAGCGAAACTTAGTTGTACCAAGAAGCAATCGTTCTCTAGAAGTGTGAATTTGCTCTTAAAATACATATAAATGTTTGGCAACAAATTATTCTCTACTCAGAGCTGTAATAGCTCAGTATTGTAACAAAAACATCTCATTACTGTCCCTCTGTTTCTGTTGAAGAAATACAGCCATGAAGCAAACTGCATTCTGTTAAGTGTTCCCAGAACTTTTTCCAAAATGCAGACTTTTCTCACCTGGCTGTATGCTACTGAAGGCACACTTCAAAAGCAGCAGGCAAAAAGAGAAGGAGAACCAAGCACGTTCCAATGTACTATTTTAATCTTAAGAACAAGTTAAAAACCCACCTTGACCTTCAAAACACAGGCTTCTTTTACAAGGCTAAAAAAGTTAAAATTTATTTTAAAGTAAGCACAGCTTAGGAAATTCTTACAAGGTAACGTATGCAAAACTTCAAATTGCTAGCTAGAGGTAGAGATGCCGCAAAACTAGTACTGACCACAAAAGGCACACTTTTGACAAAGAGAGTTTGTTTCTTTTGCAATTGCCAAGGTCCATATAATCCTACTGACAATAATGACATAATGAAATTTTTTTTTGAAGTTGTCAACTTTTACAGAAAAGATTCTGCACAGTTCTGATGCTCAATAAGATTTTCTAATGTTCGCATAAACACATGCCATTTATTAGCCTTCTCCCACACATATAGGAAAATATATATTCTGGCATTCATATAAGAAACAAATATCTAAAATGAACAAAGTTTTCTGAATTGCTGTGATGGAAAGATCTTTGTGAAGAGAAACTTCTGTATTTTCTTGTAGAATTCTTATAGAGTTTTCTTGTAGAATATGTAGAACAAGTATGAGAGAGAGGTCTCTGGCACTTAATTTACTTGTTGGGGTTTTTTTGTTTAAGAAATAAATATTAGTCCAGATTAATTTCTGATGAAAATTTCAGCTGAATTTGTCTTATGAGTCAAAGCTAAAAAAACCCAAATCAAACAAAAATGCCGTCTTTTTAAAAGCTGGTTAAGATATTTGTAAAGCTTCTGAGTTCCCCATGGATGGGTGATCTTAAAGTTTGAGTTAATACTGAGTCCTTACATAAGATACAAAAAAAAAAAACCCCAAGCAAACAAAAAACCCCCACTGTCCAGAGTTGTTAATTGTAGTGCCTGATGGCAACAATACACCAGAATGAATCAATGTAAATTTTTTTCCTCTTGCATTATGGATACTAGAAATATGTCAAGGTTTTAAATGACAACTTGTACAAATAATGGAGGATCTGAGTGGAACAGTTTATAATGCAGAATTTAGTGATGAAATCAGACTGTGGAGTTACCACTGACCTTCTGTTTAGTAGTATACCAAACGAATAATTCAGATGGAGAAGTTTTACTGGACAGATCTTAGGGAAATACAATCACTAATATTAACCAGATCCATTAGTTTTCACATGTATTCTTATTGTCTTGATGAACAAATTCTGGTGCTTTGATGACCCCACCCCCAAAAGAACTGATATATAAAAGTACATTTTAAAAGTTTTGCTTCTATGAATGGAAGATTTTGGGTTTTTTTGACCAACTCTTAATGCGAAATAGTGGTTAGCCATCCTGCAAACGGACTGGCAGACTCAAGTTTTCATTTGGTATGAAGTATAGATTGCTGTTTTAGTAACTGTTTAGAATAGCAGCAGCTCCAAAGTAGTACAGAAGGCTTTGGTCTCCTACATTAGCCAAAAGACAAAGTGCATCCTTGGACTTCAGCAAGTAGGAAATTAAAAATATCTTTTTTTTTTTTTTAAGCTGTTGAAGGGGATTATAGCCAGTTATTTGTTTTGGGTTAAACACATTTGCCACAGCAGCCTTGATTCTGGCTTCAGATCCTTCTACCCATGTAAATACATCTGAAGCAAATCCATTAGCATGATTTCACACCGGTTTAGCAGGGACCAGAACCTAGGCCAGTTTCCTCTTGCTGTAGCTCTCCTGAGTATCAGCGTTGCACAGGCTATTTCCAAACTTAACAGGGGTTTGCAATCCAGTGTTTTTTCACAGGCATAATCCAAAAGATGCACTTTCTCTAACCCCCTTCTAACTGGCATTGGTAACTCTGTCATATTAAAGACAATTTCCTAAACAGAATGGCTTTATTCTTAAAGAATATAGACTGTAATTGTTGTTTGCTGCAAACATTTACTAGTGCCTTATTCATACAAGTTTTTGTTTAACTGTTCCTCATGTGAAGTCCTGCTAAAGATCTTGTATCTAGTCCTGAGGCATACAGCAAACTTTCTAAGATGACTAAATATTGTGGTGTTTACAGGTTAGCATGTAAAACTAGAGTCACAAAAAGACAAAAACTGAATGTGAGATGTTCTGGTCCAAACCACAAGCACATTTAAACCCAAGCATTTTTATCCAAGCCCAGTTCTACAATTACATTTCACAAATTACTCCTGTCTTCATTATCAACTAATCCACATCACAGTTCAATTATTCTGTCCTGCCAAGGTGTAAAATAAAATCTCACTTGCCCAAACACCTGGCTGCTATCAAAAGCATAATCACAAAATTCCTTTAAGCACACAGCGAAGTCCGAAAATCAGGCAGTGGCTACTTGACAAATCTTGCATGTTAAGTCTCAAGTTGTTTTGGGCTGGCAACCACTTTTTTCTGCCTGATGCATGAATTGGCATCCACAGCTACTCTCACCTCCTCTTTGAAAACAAGGATTAGGTGCCACAGCACAACGGCCATAGCTGTACCCTGACAGGAACAGTCTTAAGTTTTTGTCCAATTTTTTTTTCCTCANGCATCCTTGAACTGAATTTGGGGCTGTGCTGTACAAAGTTTTACAAAATACAGGACCCAGTGCTCCTTCCAGTAAATCCACGCTCTGCAGGTGGTTCTGAGGAGAGCTTGAGAAACAAGAAGTCTCAGATGCTACTTTTAAGACCTACCCATTATTCGCTATACTACTAGCTACCAAAATTCTACTACTTTGTTGAGTTTTGCATACATAGAAACTGAACAAAAAAAGAAGTTCTGTGTAAATGTTACCCACCATTTTACCCTAATCTAAGGAGAAATCCAAACAAAGAATTTGTAGGATTTTTTTGTGACTTTAGTGTGTACTTACTGAAAATAGCACAGGCGTTCTCATTCAGATGGTAAAGACATTAGCTGGCTACTCCAGTTCTTTAAACTGAAGTCCTTTTAACTATCCTCATCTTGAATATCATGCACTTGACTCCTGAGAACAGCCTTAGAGAGAGCACTAAATTACCTTAAAACCATTTTGGACTTCAAAATTAACCCCTCATTTTAATACAAAAATACTGACTACATGTATATATGTTTCCAGATAGTATTTCTGGCACTGTGTTTTTCTTCTACTTTTATCCTTTCTATACATATATATTCGTAGTTTTTCAATCACTGTTAGTCCAACTCAATCTATGTAAAAAATAGAATGAATCCTTGGTATATTTAAAATTCACAATGATACCTCCCAAGCTGAATGCAACAGTAAACATATTCCACTTTTAACACTGCAGAGTATAGTAGCTCAACTGATACTGTAGAGTGATTGCTTTTCTTAGCTGTAGTTTTTCACTTTAATTACTGCTGGAAGTTATTTATGAATTTCTCAGCGTTGAATCGGGTTGCTCTTTTATCATCACGTTGCACAAATGCCTTAGAAGCTTGCCAAACTAGCATGTAAAGGACACCTCGTTCAAAATAGTTTAGACAAGAAAAGAACTCACGTGCTTTACACTGAGTGGATGTTGAAGTCAGTAGAGTAACTCTTACAATACAGCGGAGCTTCCTATTGCACCTCCTGTTTGGATTAGCCCTGCGTGGGCTTCAAAGAAAAAGTCTGTGAGAATTGTGTGTTTGAATTATATTCAGGTCAGGAATTTACAGACAATCTGAATGAAGAATCCAACTGCACTGAGTGGTTTGACAAAGCAACTTAAACTGTGTTTTCACAAAAATACATCTATATTCCACAGCCGTATGCTACAACTGCATTAACATATTAAGGTTAAGTTTTCTCTCAAACTCAAAATACATGTAGCACAAAAATCAAGCTACTGCAGCCTATTTCTGAAAACCTTGTTAAAATTAGATTTTTAAGAGCACAATTCAATTCTGGCTGCAAATTATTCTGCTGTAGTCAATGAAGTCAGCTCTATTTTGTTCACAACAAGTTTTACACTGCAATTTTACAGGGAGACTCAGGAAGTCTTTTTAATCCTGTAAAATGAACATCATTTTCCTTTTAAGAGCAGAAATAAGGCTGATGGGCGATTCAGGCCACTGAACAGAACAAAATACAACAAAATGGCCAACAACTGCAGCATTCCAGGGGATTATTTTGTGCTCCTTTATATTGCACAGCCATAAACATGAATAATACAAATCATGTGTATCTCTATGACATAATAATATCTGTCTCTCCTGCAACAGCATAAAATGTAATAAGAGTAGTGAGGAAGAGGAGGAAATACAGCAGCAAACCAACCTGAATCAGACTGAGTTAGTGGACTGGGTGCTGACCTAAAAGCTCTGGGCTGCGTTCTCATTTTGTTCCCTTCCCTGCAAATTCCTACATTTCTTACGCATCCACCTTGTGCTTCTTTGTATGAGTGAACGCTCATGGCTGTTTTCAGAATGAGAAGGGAACCTTTGACAATTACAAAATTATGTTTAACAGAAAGAAATCTGCATAAGTAAAATCCCATCCGTTTCTATGTAGCAGGTACTGATAAGTAAAGCAATATTTGAAATGGGGCTCTTTGTTGTCCATTAAAAGTTCCTAGTGCTAAATAAGCAAGGATTTACAACACAGCACACACCTGCTAATTTCACATCATATGCAGCATAAATGTATGGTTTCTCAATATACAAATATAGTCAGGTCAGACACACTATTCTGAACTCCTAATAAACTGCTGAAAACTAACCACAAGTATCAGGCCATCAAATCTGACAAATTAATCGCACTCAAATGAAAAAGATTCCCCCCCTAATTATATAAAGTTCATAAATGACTTAAAAGCTGGAGTTATTTTCAAATGTAACTTTGAGGGCCTTAAAGATTCCTTCCCCATTAAGGTCCTTATTATGTTAAAGATTAAAGGCATTATATGTAGTATTGTCTAAGCAAAATAGCATATAACACACAAAATGAGAAGCTCTTCAAATAGAAGTGTGTGGAACATTTTATTCACTGACTTGCTAACAAATGTTTTCAACTGGATTTGCTCAGTATTCAATTACTCCCCGTTATTCTGTATTTGTATTTCTTCAGATGACAGTATACCTGTATTCACGTTTTTCTTGAAAGTTGATAGAAAAGCAAGATGCTTCTGGAAATGAGAGCTGTTTCTTTCTGACGGTCAGAGGGCCATTCTCCTAACCTCATTTGTCCTCTCACCATCTCCTGCTTGTTCAGGAATCCAGTCCACGTTTTCACTTGTCATTGCCTGAGGAGCAAAGAAAACAAAATATTTTTAGTTACCTGCTTCTTATGAAAACTGCTGGCCACTCAACATGCTTTTCCCTTTGAGAGATCCCTCACCTAATGTGATGCTAGAGAAAGGAGGTCAAACGCATAATTCCAGGTGCCTCACATAATTCTTCACCCAGAGAGACACATAGGCAAAATCAGGGAGAAGAGACTGGGGTGGGAGAGAACATTTGGCAAGCTTTAAATGTGGTTCTGGTTCTGCTGGTGATATAAATACATCTTCCGGTGGCCTCAGTTTATTCTAGTGTAAACCATTCTTTATCATACAACCAGACCTGTAATGACTGAAATGTGTGGGTAACTTTAGCATGAAAAGGTGAGAGATCAAACACCCCTTGTCTTTAGGAACTGAATTAGTTTCTTCACTTCATAACGGGGTGGAAGAGGCAGTTAAAAATGGAAAATGCACTGTCTCCTCTTTTCAAGGAATAGCCCAAGGTTGCTACTAGAAATAGAGCTGATAAGTTTTCTAAAAAAAGCAAAGATCTTGTGCATCCAACTTTGATTCATTCTCAAAAGATGGTGCATACCTGTGGGAACTTCGTGCTCACAGCTTGGTACCAAATTCTTTGCAGCAAACTGTCAGGCTTCTCACAGAGCTCCTTTTCTTCCTTCTCACTACACTCAAGACAGCTGTGACACCTGCTTTTGTCTGTCTCCTGATTCTTAAAAGGAATTTCCAAACTAGATTATATGAAATTTCCCTGTGGAAAGAAAAATGAATGGCAGATTCCGTGAGGAACCCGAAGAATTAGTACAAACATTAAAATGCATAAGAACGTGGGATCAAAACCAGAACACATTCTCATTTTTGGCCATATTTTAAAAAGTGAGAACCGGCAAAAGAATGAGAGGCTAGTGCAGTACCTCAGATTAATCAAGTTGAAATTCACGTTTATGGACAGTCCACACATCTAAACTGCTGCTCTTAGTATGACAGAGATGCAGAAAAGAACCTGTGAACCACTAGCTTTGATACGCTGTACAAAGGTTTGGCATTTGGAGTCTTATGTCCATCTGTGGGAGTATACAACTTAAAAGGTATGCAAAAAAATGATGTCTGTATATATTTATACAGACCCTACTGCCAAATAATCATTTAAAAAAAAAATAGTCATTTCTCACAGTATATGTGTCTTCAGATGTCAACACACAGATCTTGGTGAACAAATCTGGAGAAAGGTGGAAAAGCAACATCTGGGGCAGCAAGCAAGCCAACTAAAATAAACTGTAAGCCTACTTTCCAAGTGCCAGCTGATACAACAAAAGCACTCAGGTGCCCCCATATCAGATCCCAAATACAGAGCTGAGGCTCCTTTCCCCCGCCCCCCATCCCAGACACATTCTCAGAGGAAAAATTAATACCTGTGACCGAAGAGCATGGAACATCTCTAGTACAAAGACTTGTTCCACTGCTGTCCTACTCTTAAATAAACATCACAGGAAATAGTCAAGTTCTTTCTCGAAAGGGCTTTACTAGAAATAGGAATATGCACACATTAAAAAGACTCAGAATAATGAACTACAAAAGCAAATGCCTGACCACAGCACAGAAGTACACTAACGTAACAGTTCCCGATAGCACATACCAAAGCCATCTACCCACCTTTCCATTCTCACATCAGAGGTGTGCCAAAGCTCACTTTTTTAAAAAACAAAGGGCGATGTTTCTCTCTGAACTAAACACTCCAGAGAGGACTTTAAAAAAAAAAAAAAACAAACAGAGAGAGAACAGCAACCACTGCTCTAATTCTCTCTTCCCTTTGCCCCCATTTTTCATTGGCAACTGTTCATTATCTCTCCCTCTGCCTCATCTGTCTTCTTCCTTTTCAAGCTATTTCCTACATGCTGTTTCTGAATCCCTTGCTGCTCTGTACACAGTGATGAATCCCTGCAACTTGCATCATTGGTGCTGTAACATCCTTACAAGGTTATTTCCACTAGCTTTACCTGAAGTGCTCAGAAAAAGGAAGTACATGCACGTGTTGTTTAAAGACACACAAATTACTCTATATGGACACAAGAGGAGTCAGGGCAAAAGCAGAATGCAGGCACTACTGGAAAAATACCTGCATGGGGAAAGGGTTTTAAGTCATGCTCCTCAATCCGATTTTGCCTTGGCACATCGAAAACCTGTATGAGGATCCAGAACCCAATTCTGCAAACCTCGCACAACTAACATAAGCCTTGCCTCCAGGTGTTTTGTTCACTGTTGTCCTGGAGTCACACACCATGTTAACCTGCCAAGCTGGGCAACAACATGAAGTCAAAACCACAGACAACTTCAAGCCACATGACATCAACTTTACCCTCCAGGTGGCACTTGGCCACAGAGGGGGTCTAAGCTGGTTACCATCATCTTGTGACAGTTAAGGTGGTCCAAACTCACCGTCATATACAACCACCACCTTCAAAAGAGTAAATGAAGAAAGAAGACCTCTCTGCAAACACATTTGAAATCTCTTGAGTGTGACTTTGGCACTGCATTGTATTCCCCTACACAACCGGAAAGTAGCAGGAGTCCTCTGTAAAGTTTGCAGAGAAAAAAGGGTATGTACTATATAAGTTTACTACTGTACTTCTTCCGACGGGATAAAACATAAACTAGAAAAATCTGTCTAAACTTATTTTGAAAACTGCATGGCCAGCTTATGCAGTAGCTAGATATGTGGCAAGGTTGCAGTGTTACTCTCTAAGGAGAATACAATAAATATGCTTATATATTTTGTTCAATTCAAGTATTGCATAGTCTCCAAGTTCTACTATGAGAAGTATGGATAACTTCTCATTATCCTTCCTATTCCAAAACACAATATATATCGCAGATGCGTACACTACAGTGGCATAGCTTAGGCCTGTTATATAGGTCAGTATCTGCAATGCACACCAGAACTTAGATTTTGCAGCCACTCTCCTTTGCAGTGGCAAATTATTTTGGATAATCTAATTTATATTTGAGGAAATCAATGTGTGGTAATTTCTAGAACTGTGAATATAAGGCAATTGCTGCATGCTTGTATATTTGATGAGTTTTATTATATTATATCCTTATATGAATGCCTATGCAGTATAAATGCTTTAATACAAGATATTGAATGGTTTTTTTACACATTATTTTATAAACAATGCTACATTTTACTGCATGTTTATCCATTTTTTGTGTTGGTACAAACATTGTTTTCACAACTTACACAGCAGCTATTAAAATCCATTATAAAAACATGTTCTTACATAAAGACTTTTCAGTCTGCAAGAAATGTGCTTCCTTTAGACAATGGGCTTGGTTCACAGCAATACCTGTGTAATTAATGTTTACTTATTAAAAAGAAAAAAAAAATCACTCAGTCTGTAAATGGGGCTATTGACTCTGCTGCAAACCTCTATGTCAGTATGTTTTCATACCTTTCAAAATGTAACTCATCTACACTTACTAGGAAAACAGCTGACCTGTCCTGATTCAAGTTGAAAAAGAGTGTCCTAATTGGAAGAGTCCAAAACAGAGCAGCTATTTTGTTTGGTGCTGCAGGATGACAATGTAGCTTTTTTTTTTTTTTTTTGGTCATACAATGAGTTAATGTTATTTGATTGTGAACTGGGCCCACTGTTTACAGTGTTACTATACATAACCAAAGTTCAATGTAATTAGCAGAATTTAGCAGGTTCAATCTCCTGGAATAAAAGAGAAAAAAGAGACTGACTTTGGTTTTGCTGAGGTTTTGAAGAGGTGACTTGGTACGGAGTGTTGTTCCTGTACCAGTGCATTTTAAATGTATGGAAATCACTGGCTGAAAGACTGATGGCTAAGACATAACTGTCAGTGGTAATATTTTATATTGCTGGAAACTAAGTTACCAATGATATGACACTAAATCAAGGAAGTAATGCATTAGTTTAAAGCTATGTAAATATTTATTTTAATGCTGCAGCATCATAGCTATCATTTTTCAATGCTTTGATATCCAAGGATTCCTAGTACTACATGAATGTATTTCATCTGCTTCATTTTTTAGTTTTAGTACTTTCATCCAAAGCGAAGTAACCCCTGTTTCTTTGTACTGCACTGAAATAAAATAATCTTGTTTCAGTACATGTTTGCTGTATTCTTTCTGGTCTGCCTCCAAAAGTGTTTGTTTCTATGAGCTCTAAGTCACAGATACTAGCCTCAGCTCCCAGTCTTCTGTACATACACATACCAAAATCACACCCAGCAACGCAGACAGACTACCTGGTGCCTCCAACGAAGGCTCTGTGGAGTCTGAGCAGCACTGGCACCAAGTGACTGTGAACATCTAAGCGAGCTTCAGAGCTGGCAGAACACAGGTCTTCTGTATCCTCGTTTTAGGCTTCAGACACATTAAGCTTAAATTCCACTTCTAGGCACATCAGTCTCATCCTGCATGTTCACATTAAACATACTCTCAGGCTATAAAAGAGTCTTGCTGACTATATTGGTAAATAAAACAGGGCATGGTACAACCTTGAACAGTACCGGTATCATCCAAAGTATTTGTTAGCATAGCTGTCCTTGACATTGGCCCACAACAACCAGCACTCTCCCTGATAGTGCCCAGGTGCAGCACTGTCAGACAACTTGTCTTAGGAACTGTCTTCAATACAGTTTGGCCACAGCTGTCCTGTGGAAAAAGAAGAAAAGGACAGGTTAGGCACTTGGATCACACTGCATCACTTAGCTGTACAGCCAAGAAACTGCTCCTGGCTTCTTTGGTTGTTTAGATGCAACTACTCACATCCCTAAAATTGTCACACTTCAAATCTGAACCCTAGCAGCAAGTCCTGACGTCAGACAAAAGCACGACATTCTTCAGGATGCAGTTAAACTGCACGCTCGAACCCAGCAGGGAACTTCATCCATCTCTGCACTTCCAATTCTTCCCTGACTGAACAAGAGCAATTGCTATTGGAAACACTATCCTCTTTTTCAGACCAGAGAAAACAGCGTTTTATCAGAATAGATCTTGTAATACTAGGAAAAAGATCTAAAAGAAAGTAAAAGACAGAGAGCTTACCAGCATCTGTTAAATGCTAAGAAAAAAACACTAAAAACTGCCTAATCTGAGCTCTGCCACAGTCAAGGCCATAAACCCTCATTCTGCACTTCAAGACCCAACCTTTTATTGGGGTTGTAGGCAGGAGGCAAAGTAGAAATGCGGAAGAAGCCTGACTAATCCAGTGCCGCCCTACAATGGAATGACTGCAACAGTGGACAGGGGAGGAACTATGGATGTCATCCACCTGGACTTCTTTAAGGGCCATGATATGGTCCTACTCAACATTCTTGCAACTAAACTGGAGAAATATGGATTTGATGAATGACTGCTAGATGGATAGGGAATTGCTGGATGGTCATGTCCAAAGAGTTATAGTCCAAGTTCATGTCCAAGTGGAAACCAAGATCAAAACAGACTGGAAGACGAATGGATTTAGAGTAGCCCTGCTGAGAAGGACTTGCGGGGAACTGGTGGGTGAAAAATTCAGCATTAGATGGCACTGTGCTCTGCAGCCCAGGAAGCTAATCATACCCTGGACTGCATAAAAAGAATTTTTTAATGATGAGGGAGGCCAGACACTGGAACAGGTTGCCCACAGAAACTGAAGATGCCAAGAAGTGGTCAAGCTCAGGTTGGACAGGGCTTTGAGCAACCTGATCTAGTGAAAGATGTCCCTGCCCACGGCAAGGGGGTCCGTCTAAATAATCTTTAAGATCCCTTCTAAAGCATTCTAGGATTCTGTGATTCTAAGATGCTGCAGTAAGCTACTTGAGTAGCTCAGCTGATATCAATAAAAGAGACATTCACATGGCTTAGAGTCTTCTAATTTATTTTTTGTACACTATACAATTCATCTGAAAGTAGCTGCTTTTATAACACAGCAGTGACAGAGTTTCTACACTAAAAAGTGATTATTCTTGTTCAGAATAATTCCTAGCCTACAAAAACACGTGTGCCTAGACTGACTTTTGACACAGGCAAGAAACATTAAGAGTAAAAATGTACAGAATATTTTCATACTTGGGCATTTGCACAGAATGATTTGAAAGGAAGAACAGTTTCTTCTCTCCTCATGTTTTTTACTTTCTCTAATTATTACAGAATACAGAAGCTTGTTGGCCTGTTCCATCTCCATATGTGTGTACGGCTCTCTCCTCCACCGTCTCATGGTTTCAGTTCCAATGTCCCAACCCTAACTGTTTTCCTCAATCCCCAACTAGTTTAGCTCTGGATATAGCCATAAACGATAGTGTAGCCTGAGTTAATGTATGCAGTAGAACACCATAGAGCCCAAAATTTTATTTGCTGTTCTAACTCAATATAATGGAAGGTTTCCAACCTCCCAACAGAGCCGAATTGCTGCACAGACTTTGAAAACCTAACGTATAAAAGGAAAAAGATCCGTAACATACAATAGCCCAGGTCCCCTCAGATGTCCCAAGGACTGAGTTATAAATCTCTGCCTAAAGATCCTGATGCTTAGGAGAGTAAAGCCTTTCCCACCGAGAGGTGCTGTTGTGGACAAAGCAGTCTACCACGAAGGACAGAAGAGATATATGCACATAGAGGTGGAAAAATGTTGGCTATGGAAATGGGTGTTGTGTAACAGCCTAGTCTGCTTTCCACCACCGTGTGAAGAAACCAAAACATACTGTAAAAAGCAGCAAGGAAGCTGAGTCCATACATTTCAATGCTTCAGATAAGCATTACGTGGTTTGGAAGATCCTATAAATGAAATCTAAGATGTCCATAGCTCATTACACTAATCACTATTTCCAGCAGGCACTCTTTTCACTAGCAAGAAAGTGCAACTCCCTACTCTCTTCACAAGAAGCATGATCAACAACCAACACTCAACCAGACCACTATGACTCCTCCAACACAATCCTCTTGTCTAGTTGATTAAAATTAAGATCCTCGTTTGAATCTGGGAAAGAAGGCACTACCCTGGTCTTCTCATTTCCCAGGAGACTGCCATAGTCACTAGGATGTTCAATTGCAGGGACTGCTCTCATGTTCACTTCAGACTACAGGAGCCCTAAATGAACAAACACAAATCCTCCTCCAATTTCCATCTGAAAACTTTCTTATCAGGTCTACTGCTAAGTAATTTTACTCTATGGAGAGAGACTCATGTTTCCTGTAGTTTGCAAATGAGAACGTTAAGCAGCAGATAACATTTAAACAGAAAAGGTAAAGACTGACAGATGACAGAAAACAGAAACTCCCAAGATAACGCTGCTCTCAGTAGCGTGTGGTTTTGTAAAAGCCGGTTCATGTTTTACCAGAAAGGCAGTTTTTGACTGCACAGGTCACAACGAGGTAAGCGAGAGCTGGCCAGATGCTGACCGGCACTGTTTTTGCGTACAACACTTGAACAGATTTCTTCACTAAATGCAACAGGAGTGATGAGTTAGAACAAGGAGAACTACCCAATTTCCCTGCAGAGAAGCCCGACTTTAATTCCAAGGCTACTTATGTTGCCATTTTATTATAACAGTATCAGAACACCTCACTTCCACATTTCTCATGGTTTTTGCAAGACAATTTTTCTACTTGATTATTATTTTAGTACCCATTTTCAGAGAAAATGAAGTATACACTTAATACCAAAACTCTGCATCTAGGAACTCAATATTCTTTCCACATATGCAGCTTCACAGCAATCATATGAAACAGGAAAAAAAAACTTGGTCCTGTTTACAGACAATGAGCAACAATTGCTTACTGTGCACTGTTATCGCAAAGAAGGTAGTTTGCAAAACACACAAAATTTAGACTGAGCAGTGACATCTATTTTTATCTTAAATTTCCTTTCCAAATATTCATTCTCTCTAGACAGATATGCATGGAAGTGTTCAGATGCATTCCATGAGGAGACCAAAAAAAAATTCAGTCCCAGTAGCTCAGAAGAACCAGGCGCAGTGTCCCAGTCACTGTGCAGAGCTCTGCCACTGCACTCGTCCACGGAGCAGGAATGGATTTCATCCCACTGCCTACCTTTAACAGTGTCCAACAGGGTTTGTGCTCCAGTAGAATAAGATGACACTGGTGACATGGATGTGTCCCCTTCCCCACTCAGAATCAAATGCAACAGGATATAATGAACAATTGCTTTTTACGAAACTGCCTAGCTCTAAACAGGTCACATTTCAAGCGTAACAGATGATGCTCACTTAAAATACTATAATGTTTTTAAAGAGACACATCCTTTCCAGACTTGATCTCCATCTCCAAAGCAGAACATACCTTTTCTCAATTAAAGTAGGGCACTGATCCCCAAAGGTGTTGTCATCTCCAACTCAGAATTTTGCAGTTCCCTCCAAAAGAAGCACCCTTTGCTAACCTCTAGTTTTTGAGTATCAACACTCATTTCTTACCAAGTCCCACACATATTCAAGTAATACAATGCACTGAAAGATCCCAGCAAGTGACAACACATGTAACTGAATAAAAGCAACAGCAGATCAGCTACGGTATGCTCTTAGACTGCTAACATCTTTGGCATCAAGTAATGTAACAAAATAAAAGCCATTTTCTTTCACATACTCTTTCTTCACAGTATGCTGTTTAAATTAGCTGATGGGCATAACATGCTAACAACATGCTGAGACAGTCTGTCCCCAGCTAGATGACTCCTGAAATGCATAAACCTCTTGCCCCAACACAAAACCCTCGTCCACTTAAAGAATTCTGCTAAACATAGCCCAGGTTTTAAGCTGCTTTTCAGGCTAATGTAATCCAGGTCAATGGAACTGTATAATAGACTTCAACAGGAGAGCCAGAAAAATACTGAGGACATGCGTTTGGTTTATTACAATAAATCTTCCAAATCACTCCTACAGTCTCACAAGCAATGGTAAAACAGTGCCCCCAATATGATGCACAGGAAGTCTGAAAGAGTGTAAATAAATCACCGAACAGCAATAACCCACTTCCCAGGGCTCTCAAGTCTCAGTTTTTTCCTCTGAACAAAGTACTATTTGTAGACAGAGGAGGGCTAGTCTTCTTCAGCTCTTGCATGGCCTTGTTCAGCCTGTGGTTTAAAATGCTTTCAAGATACATATGCTAGATAACGCAAAGATGAAACCATAAATCACATTTCAGTACCAAAGAGTCATGTTCCAGTCACTACCCTGTATCCTTTTTAAGGCTACAGCCAGTAATCACACCAGTATGGCATTAAGCCCTTAGACAGATTTTACTCTTGGTGTCATATAATACTCCCAAAGACGATGTTCAGCCTGCTGAAAGAATGCTAACAAAACATCTCCAAGGGGTTTATGAGCTACCAGAAAGGTCACATCTCCTGGAACAGAACCAGCTTAATGAGCTCATTTTAAGGGCTTATAAATGCTTAAAGCATCTCAACTGTCATAACAGTACAGTCCAAGAACAGCTGCAGGGACACGCTTAAAAGTTGCAGATCTGGTCACGCAAGCCCATTTCTAACCAAAACTGCCATTAAATCAGTGGGATAATTCCAGGGAGTAGCAAAGTATCAGCACATTCATTTCTGTTCATATTGAGACAGTATTTAGAGAGCTGCAAATACTCAAAACTTCAGGGATGGTCCTTTCAAAATGGTCAGTGGCTATATTAGCAGCACAGTAAATACAGACAAGTGAAGCAGCAAAGTCTACATCCAGTGATTTTCAGTCCAGGAATACACTCCTGAAGCCCTTCAGTTTCACAAAAACATCTTTTGATCTACAAGCACAGAAAACTGAGATGTGTAAGCCTGTGGCACCAGCTTAAGAAAAAAAATATATACATATATATGCATATATACATAGAGATATATATATATATATAAAGGCAATCAAAACAGCATTCCAAGCTGTGGCTACCATAACACCCTGTAAAATCCAGTCCCCAGCTTTGTTTTTACATATCAAAGTGTCAGCCGAATCATCTTTAAAAAACATCGTTTTCTTGATAACCTGACTTGGAGAAAAAGGTTGTTTTAAATCAATACAATGTATTCAGCCATGTCATGGGAGCCCCAGAACAGTCAGATGCTGCAACCTGACCTCTTTAGATCTGTATTTCAGTGCTTGCAAGAATTAGTGCAAAACAGTAAAAGCCTGTATCCCATCACTGATCAGAAGTCAGTTTACACACTTAAAGGTTAAATTTATCTCCAGGTCTCACATTTTTTGCTGTTACAACGCCTTGTCAGAATTAATGCCTCCACAACGTTTTCTGTAAGTATTATAGAGAGAGCTGCTTGACATGCATCCCTCTTTGTGCTGACTTGATGAAGTCACTCACACAGGACAAGCGAAAAACCTGGATGTTACAGGGCCACAAACATGTTATTCTTTAGTGAGAGAGCAATCCAAGAAAATAAACGGAACCCTAATCTGCATCATAGTGCAAAGGGTATGGCAGGCTAGCATAAACAGGAAAGTGGAAAAAATAATGAACTCTGAGGAAAGAGTTAAATAATTAAAATTCCTATCCCCAGCCTGTCTGATCTCCCAGCAAGTTCTAGAAGGACAGAGGTTTCTCCAAATCCTCTTCTTGGTGAATTCCCGTGCTGGGAGTCTGACAGCAGAAACAGCAGCACAGGACTGTTAGGACTCATAAAAGTTTCCTTTTATGAGGAAAGACTGAGGGAGCTGGGTCTCTTTAGTTTGGAGAAGAGGAGACTGAGGGGTGACCTTGTTAGTGTTTATAAATATATAAAAGGGGAGTGTCACGAGGATGGAGCCAGGCTCTTCTCGGTGGCAAACAATGATAGGACAAGGGGCAATGGGTACAAACGGGATCACAGGAGGTTCCACTTAAATTTGAGAAGAAACTTCTTCTCAGTGAGGGTGACAGAACACTGGAACAGGCTGCCCAGGGAGGTTGTGGAGTCTCCTTCTCTGGAGACATTCAAAACCCACCTGGATGCCTTCCTGTGTAACCTCATCTGGGTGTTCCTACTTCGGCAGGGGGATTGGACTGGATGATCTTTTGAGGTCCCTTCCAACCCCTAACATTCTGTGATTCTGTGATTCTGTGACTGAACGCTGCAAGATGAGGCCCCACAACCACAGAACAGAAGCAGCAACATTCTGCCTAATGAACAACAGCAGCAACTCCAACCCTGGTAACGCTGCTTTGGCAGACTTCAGCAAACACTGCCGGGGATTCACTCCGCCATTCGGTTTGAGTCCCAACGTTCCTGGAGCCCCAGGCCTTCTCTGCTTCCTGAAAAGCTCCCGAACTAAAAGGTTTGATGGAGCAAGGCAAGTAAGAAACAGGCTACAAATGGCAATAACTTTTCTATTTTGACTACAACCATATCTGCAATACAACAAAAGATGAAGTAGGCACTTAACATTTTGGTAAGGATTAAATACTTTGAAGATATTGGCTTATTTACCTTTAAAGAGTCATATAAAAGGGTCAGAACAGCCATTAAAAAGTACGCTTTACCAGAAAATATTTTTAAATGGCCTGTGTACCTGAGGTAAAAAATGTATTAGAATAATCTAAAAATAAAACATAACAAGGAACAAAACGGTAAAAGTAAGATCTTTAGTATGTGAAGTCAGGAACACACATTGCTGCCTTTAGCACACTGTAGCCAGACACATCATATTAATAATAAATGCTAGGACGAGAAGTTCAAACTAGATGGAACTTGTTCCTTTGCCATTTTTATACGGAAGAAACAAAAAAGTTCTCACCAATTGTATTTATGTACCCTATAAAACCGCTTATTTGCAATTCCATCAAGTTCTGTTAGCCTGTTTTGCATTTGGTTAGATTAATAATGTGGAAGAGGGGTATACTATCATTATGGCTTCTGGAATGCGTAGAGGAATTGAGCAGGAATGATATTAATAGCAAAGAAATTAACGAGAGAATCAAGAGCTCCCATCTGGAAGTGAGAAGCATTAATATAAAGATACTGTCTGAGTGATCTCTCTTGGTCTTCTCCCCACCTGACACTGTGCATTTGTTGTTTACAAAAGTCTCCTTCAGAATAAAGCAGATTCTCTAACATAGCCAAGACCTGATGGAGCAAGTGTGTACATTAGGCCTGACACTAATCAGTGTTTCCACAGGACCCACTACCATTTACAAGCAACAAAGGAAATTCTTTGCAAGGACCAGAAAAGTTTAACTTGCCAGAGTCAAGTATCACAGCGCAGGTCTGGATGGGTGCTTAAGAGTGACCCCATACTGTGGCAAAGGGCCCCATGAGATACGGGTTGCAGTCTGGCCAGTAGCCAAAAGATGAGTTTGTAGTGTTAAGTGGTCAGAGCCTCATTAGTTCCATTTCCACAGAGGCAGTGGCCAGAGGAAAAGTGCAAGAAGGAAATGGTCCCCTGCAGAGGCAGAACTCTATCCTGCAGTGAAGGTGCCTGGTAACACGGTCTGAAGCAAGTGGTAATACTCGACATAATGTGCCACTATTTGTCTCAGTTATTTTTCCTCAGAACTGCATAGAGACTTCCTGACTTCACAGGCATCGTGCCCGTAAGTAGGCCAGTCTGATCTCATGCCTAGTAATTTATTACCAAAAATAACCATTTGAACATTTTAGCTTAGCTCTGAGGTCAGGCCAAAGATCTTCGGAGCACCTGTCAATCAAAAACAAGTCCCAGGTGCCCAAATGACCCAGACAATGTGCACAGTAACTCCAAGCCCCAGTGAGACTGTATACCATCCTGCTAGATTAGCAATTGTTTGCTCTGAACAATAACACTTGCGAGATGCCAAAGATCAGTGCTGTCATAGCTCAGAGGAACAACAGCTGACATCATGAATTTGTAGGTTGGTTTGCCATCACAAGAGTACTCTGTGACAAAAGTCTGCATAAATTCACAGCACATCCTTTAATTTATGCATCTGTGCCAGTTCTGGGCTACAGTAGGTCACAAAAAGCATGAGATCAGAACCCAAACAAAAATGACTACATCTCATGGTACCAGTCATTAGAGATCGGACTGTAATTAGACAGATGGAAGCAGAGAGCAAGCTTTTACTGCTCATTTCGGCTCTCTCAAGAACACTTCAACAAGTCTCTTCTTTCAATTAACAAAAACAAATGCTTGTACACTGTGAAAAAGGAACTGTAAAGTGGTATACAATCAGAACAAGAAACAATTTTTGTTGTAGCAGTAGCGCATGAGAATTACCAAGATGCCACATCCTGTACAAATGGAGCAGTCTAGCATGCTAAAGTATTCAGGTACTCACAAGTGGCACGAAGATACTCTTACATACTTTACCTTCAAACTGTATGAAGGGGCTCACCTCATTTCGATTTCTCCTGATCTTCCCATAGTAAGAGGTGCCAATTTTCTGCTCGCTGTTCTAGACTTATACATCACTAGTAAATCTCTTTTCCTCAAATTTGCTGGTGTTCCCAGCAGGAGCAGACCTACAGCTAACCAATTACTTTGCACCAGAAGCATCACGGGTGATGAGCAAAAAAAGTACAAAGCCAATAAATCCATGAAGTATAGATCACCTAATGTGTCATGTAGCTTTTAATAGGTCTTTTGCTTTGCTCTGCAGGAGAGTATGACTAACTCCCACCTCCTCAGAGCTCCAATTCAAAACCCACAAGATCTGATAAGACACTTGTAGTTTCCAAATGTCTTTTTTTTTTTTTTTTAACTGTCCTGGTCCAACATATTTCCCCCTCCTTGGAATAACAGTGGGAATTTACAGAGAAATCGACATAAAGAAACCTGCCAATCTGAGAACAGTGATGTTACAACAAAGCCTGGCACCACATATTTTCATATTCCTTCATTTTATGCGATGTCCAAGCTTAAGTGAATTCAAAAAATCTACTCATCAGCATTGTACAGTACTTTTCAGCTGCTACACTGTGCATCTCCCCTGTCAGTGCACCTCTACAGGCCTGCCATAAGGGCTACGGCCAATATCAAAAAGGGTCTTCATAAGTGCTTTCCCTCAAAGTTGTACGCATGTTAGCTCCCAAGACAAGGGGAGGTAGCAATAAGGCAACAAAGACCCGTTCTGATTCAAGATGCTTCCTGATCATATTTATCATGTTACAAAAGACTACCAGGCAGAATGTGCCTAGAAAAGAAAAAAGGCTAGAAGGCAGCCCACATAGTCTCTGGGCTTTTGCGGGTCTCCGTGAAAGGACTTCATAATTTCATTAGATTCCAAAACTATGTAGGAAAAAAGAGTCTCTAGAAGAGGAGCCACTCTCACAAGGTAACCGCCTGAAATAGTGGAATGATGATCCTGTTCTAATCAAAAGCTAATATCCAGGTCTCACAGTTCCTCAACAAGTTCTCTAAATGTTGTGCAAAACTTGGCAACTTTTAACTTGTGCTGCAGCCTGTCCTTTTACAGACTAATTAAGGATCTTCCTTATTTTCTAACATGTAGCAATCAATAAGAGCAGCAAAGAACTAACTGGGAATCAGAGGTAGCAAAAGACCCCAGAAGAAAACAAATAAAGCCAAATGAAGAAAAAAAAGTGATTTTTCAACTTCCCACCACCTGACAGCACCTCCATTGCATAGCAGTCACATTCCCATCACAAGGTGAGCTTCCAGTAAGGTAACTTGTGCTATGAAGATGGCAAGCACATCGACATCTCTGAAGGAAACATAACTGATATTCACAACTGTTTATTCACTTTAGATTCACAGAGACACCTGGTTCTCTTACATAATTTAAATTTTCAAACATTATGTAGAAACTTGGGAGTAGAGGGGGAAAAGCAGAAAAGACACAACCCTATTTTGTATTCATTTGAAATCCACTGCTTCCTAGACATCAGCAATACATTCCTAATTCTTCTGAAACAACCAGAAGAATAAAAGGCCAGGTGATGTTGCTTCTAGACAACAACAAAAGAATATAAAATCACTTGTAGTATTACTAAGCTAGGACCAAAGCCTACGGTTTAGGCACTGACCAGATCCATACTGCCTTTGCAGAGAGCTGCATATGTTCTTACCTTGAGATGCCTCTCGGACTTGCACATTTTCCAGCACTGCTGCTCCACTCAGTCCATAACCACTGTGAACAGAGGAAATAATCACAAATATCAAGCTCAAGTTCAGCAATTAGAGGCTTGGGCTTATTCTTGCATAGAGATCAGTCACTGACTCAAATACAAAGGCCAACACAGTTTCTTGTCTTTGAAACTGAAGTGCTAAATTGGTTCTTCCCAGCTGAAAGCCACTGCACTGGCAAAACGAAGGAAGCAAAGTCAGCAACATCAGACATCGACTTAGCTACCTCAGTATTAGAAACCTGCACAGTCCAATTCAAGGGATTCAATATTTTTAGTCAAAACAATGCTCATTTTTTGCAGAGATTGGTGCAAATTTGACTCAAAAAAGTCTGCAATGCCCCTGAAAGTATCTTCTACCCTGAAAGATCTCCCAGTGCACCGGCTCTACTGGAGCAAACACACTCAGAACAGTAAACCCACAGATTCAGGAGGCAAGCAATCTCTCTCCTAGATCATGCCTGATCACCCACAGCTGTGCAAAATGAGCATAAAATGCCAAGGCCCTGGGCGAGCAATGAAGAGCCCTGGCCCCACCGGCTCCCTCACCCCCACACAGGGCCGCTGAGGGCAGCCAGGAGCCCTCCCAGGGTGCCCGCTCCCCCAGACAAAAACCGCCGACAGAAGCCTGTCCCTGCCCGGCCCCGCTCCCCGTGACCGGCACCATGAACCAAACAACTCACCCCAAGCTACCGTACCGCTCGCCGCACCGCGCCGGGCTCTGGAACATTCCACGGCCGTGCCAGGCTGAGGCGGGGCGGGGCCCGCACCCGGGGGGAAGCGGTGGCGGGACAGCCCTGTGCTGTTCGGTTGTTACGTGCTGGTGGTTTTCAGTCGCGGCTACAGAGCTCCGGGAAGGTGGGCAGGGTGCTTAGGTCAGCTTCTCAGCTATCTCCTGTCAAAAAGTGCAAGTCTTCTGGGAGGTAGTGCTCAAGCCAGAGGCAAAACTGAGCTGGTCCCACCCTTCTGCTGGCCCCATCCTTCCCCACCCGAGCTGCTGAAAAATGGGTTTTTTTCTGGCAGAAATGCTGTGTGGAAACAGAATGTTTCTCACAGTATAGTTATTTGCCATGCAGGTTGGCCTGTGTGGTTCACCAGCCTGGGTGCACACATCACTGTAATAAACCTGTGCTATGGAAAAGGTTGGGATATGAATTAGAAATGTGAAGAAATGAGAACCCTGAATAAACCTGAGTTTCAAACTGGCAGCGGTGCGCTCTGCTTGCTGTCCTGAGGCTGAGGGTAATGGCTGCTTGGCTCCACGCTCCCTGCAGTGCCCAGCGAGGAAGCGGAGAGCCGGGCACGGTCACTCAGCCTTTCACACCAGGGGCTCTCAGTCTGGAGAAGCGTTTGGTCCTCTGGTGTCCCCCTGGCAAGGGGCAGCAGCGATGTCATTTCTCTGTCAGGCAGGTTCCCTTGTTTCTAGCAAGGATATAGTTGTATTTCATTTCTCTGGGAAAGAACAAAGGCAGTGTCTCTGCAGGGATTTAATTTTAGATCTCTTTTCAGTCCTCAGACTTGCTCAGGCTATTGCTCTGGGCAACAGATTAGTCTATGGGAGTGTAATGAGAAGCTGGCATTGGTGGGGGCTGTTACAGAAAGCAGGAGCCTCTGGAGGAACACAGCAAAAGGCAAACAAAGCACAGGAAAAACATTGAAGGGAGCCAATCCTTTGTTGGGCAGGGTAACACCAAATGTCATTTGCACTCATAAAGCTGTGTCTGTGTTCAGTCCCAGTGCTCCCAGGGAGTACGTCATAGGTCATAGTGAGCTTGGAAGGGAACTCAACAGGTTATCTGGGGCATCCTTCTCCTTTGCAGGAATAAAAGTGCCTGTAATTCACATGTGCAGGGTCAAAGCTCACTGACCCTTTTTTTACCACTGACCTTTTACCACAACAGTGACCAGGCTAATCACTGCTTATTTACACCCCTCAGAGCCTTGATTGAGGCAATCTGAAAGATTTAATAGAAACTGGAGTGGATCTGTTTCATTAAGTAATTGCAGAAAGTTCAGCCTGAGTTTGCAAACTCTTTTAATGATGCTAATCACCTCCTTATTGCTGTCTGTGTTGACTTGCAATCCTGGCTTTGCTTATCATTTAAATGCACGGAGTGCCCTGCCTCTAGGTAAAGTTAAAGTCTGCGCAGTGCATGCCTCAAACCAAAGAACAGGGGCTACAAAAAATGATGAATCCTCACACATGGATATTGACTAGGTACAACCTTTCTGTCATATTCACCCCAGCTGCCTGAGGACAGTTACAGGGTAAGGGTCTTGATGAGGGCTCTGCCCTAGGCAACAATCTACGCTAAGCTGAATGCCCTCCTTGCTCTCTTAAGAGGGAAGCCCAGAAGCCCTGAATGCTTTTCTTTCTGTCTATATGCCTTGTCCTGCCTTGAAAATAGTTACAAGCTAGGGTATTTTGAGAACCAAACTTGAGATTGTGATGTTTTTAAATTTCAGAGCAAAATTCTCCTCACCCAGAAGACTCAAGCATCTGAAATAGCTTTTCTATTTGGGATGTATGTATGCATGTCCTATAATGGGCAAAACAAAGGCTCCTACCATTATGGAATTTTGAGTTGGAGTTAACACATTAAAATGAAGAAAGCTGCTCACAAGAAATAAGAGGTGTCTCTTGGCAGTAGATCTTTTTATTTAAACATTTAGGTTTTATACAGTGTTTCTGTTCACATGGTTGCAGGGAGATCTACAGATGGTCACGGTGCTGCTGTCATACAGACCATCAACAGCAGAAAAACGAGCTTTCAGAGACTTCACTACAAACCTGTGCTGTGTTATGTGTAACACTCTGCAAATGATCCTAATAGTCATGGAAATGAGTTCCGTTTGGCATAAATCACAAGAGCTACTAAGTGAAGGCCTCTAAAATGGGCCTGTTAGGAAAGACAGAAATAATGAGCTGTTGTACTTTTTTTAAAAGCTCATTAAAGTGGGACAGCTGTTGTTTAACAGTTAACTGCAGGAAATATTATAAATGCCAAGAGTAACAGATACTGCAGTTCGGTAAAGCTGACTACCTGCCCTTTATATGAGCAATTTGCGTATCATACCTAGAGTATCACACAGTTGAAGGTTGGTGTTTTTTGGAAACTGTGTCCTGATGACAGGTATGGCTGTTCATAAGAACGCAGCAAATGCATCACAGTACAGACCCCAAAAGATGTCATGGAGAATTTTGAGCACAGGTAGGCCCAGTACAACTGAGGTAGCATGTCATGTGCCATTTCAGACCCAACATAATCACCATGGCTGGAACCTCTAGAGCAACAGTCCCTAAACTGCATGCAACACACTGCCCATAATCCCTTACCACATTTCCCATGGCCACAGGAAACTTCTGCTGGAGGTGGACAAACATTGCAACTTCTTGCTTTTGTTGCAAGTCAAGTCTGCGGGCTGCTGAGGGTTACCTCCTTTCCCTTCTTGGTGAAGAATGAACACAAAGGTGATTTCATAATAGATCCGCTTCTCCAAGCTGTAGCTGAGGGGCAGGAGCTGTGATTTGAATCCTCGCAAACCAGGCTGAGAACCACAGCCTGATCTCTCCTCCGGTGGTGGTGCTCTGTAGCAGGCAGGCTGTTGAATTGCAGTGCGAGGAGGAAGGCAGCATGACCCTTCCAGCAGCTGCTAATAGAAGCAGCGGGAGCTGTGTTCTGCATGAAGCCCTGTGTGCTTGGTGATCTGAGCACCTTTTCTGGGTCAGACCTCTGAGGAGGAAGAGCGCCTAGTCTGAGATGTTTGCAGGTGTGCAGTAATGACCAAACTATTCCACGCTAACAAAACTCAGGCAGCTTGAGGCAACAAAAAGCATGAATTTATAATCCAATAAAGCTTCATGGGTGTTTTCAGTGTGGGCATGCCAGACATTGTGAGGGTTATACTCTTGGAGAAAACTGTTCCTACAACCAAAAAATTATGGTTTTTAAAGCTGCTGTGCATTCAGCTGTCAACAGTGCCCCGCTGACTGTGTGCTCAACTTAATCCCTGCTGATTTAAACACTGAGAGACAGTAAGAAATAGCTCAGGGGTATGACTTACTCCTAAGCTTCTACGATTACTTGTGACCACACAATTTGTATGAGAAGCCAACTTTTTGCTACTGATGTCCTTCAGTAGATATTATCCCACCACTTGCTATTACTGCCTAAATGAAGTGAGGAAAAGGTGCCTTTCATAAGGACCTAGGAAAAATAATAATGATCCCAAATACCAGAGAAATGTGTTTGCAGGGGAACACCTGTATATTAGGCTCCGCTTTTTGCTGCTACCCACCATACTTGACAGTAAGATTGAAACAGCGCTGTTTAAAGAAAAATCTTTGAGATTCTTTGCTGTAATTCAGAAACCGTAGCTAAAGCTTGTAAATCTTAAACAAATTGGCACTGTAACAAATGCAGTCTCACACACTGTCATATGTTAACATTGACTGTTGGCTGTCAGGCCAAGTAAATGTAATTTATTAATCTCTTTGTCCCTAGATGGCCACAAATAGAAGTAAGCAAGGTAGACATTACCATGCACCTTGACCAAAAAATGAGGAGTATTCCAAACAAAAAATCTGCTCTGTTTCTTAGCATACTCTAAACGTATTTGTCTAGGCAAGATCAAGGTGTATGGTAGACATCAGCATTCTTAGAGAATAGATGCTCCAGAGCAAAAATCTCGGTTTCCTTCACCAAAGTACATTGTCTTCACTCATGAGCCAGATGTAGTCATGCCTCCAATAATATTCTTCTGGATTAAACACTACTTTGGATCAGTTTAACATCAAATCTCCATAAATAAATCCAGCAAGTCTCTTAATTCAACATCTGTGAAGAGAAGGGAGTTCAAATGCATACCTGTAGGGACACATGCCACGGAAATGTAGATGGTCCAGACAAGATGCTATAGGAGCATTTTCTTTCTTAATGATTTCAACCTCCATGAGGCTGTCATCAAGCAACCTGATAGCCATCCTGGAACAACAAATCTAATCAACTTGAAGCATTCAGCATGACAAGTCACTAAAGCATGTGCTTCCCATGGGATTTGCAGAGTACAAAGATATTTCAAAACAAGAAAGATGCACAGTCATCTCGAGTTTCTTTTTAAAGAAATGTCATCTTCACAGTCAGTATTAACGCATCTGTTACAGGACTGAAACAAATATTTTCTAGCAGGTACTGCCTGTAAATGCTATGTGTATCTCATTATGGCAGGCATCACATGGCAGTAACAGGATTCAAAGCCCTATTTTTTAAAGAGATGGAAACCTCTACAGAGCATGTTAGACTGTTCAGTCACCCTCTTGCAACCAAGTTAATGTCTCTAAGGCACTCAGCATCACTCAAGTCACCACTGATATGATTCTTATGGGGCACGCCAGTGTGAAAGGATATTCCAAAACAGGAAAAAGAACATAACTCATAGGTGATCAGAGCAAGAAAATTCCTTCCCCAAGGGCCATGGTCAAAAAAACATTAATCTCACTATATACATTAGAGTTCCAAGCCCGATTTGTATACCTCACTACAGCAGGTACCGAATAGAGAGAAGTAGGACTCAAGTGTGTATTCACAAAGGTGCCTGCTATCTCAACACATGAAACACAGTTTAAGTCTCCAACGTTGCACGCATGCACTCAAAAGCAAGGAAGAGGCTGGTAAGATAGTTAAGGCTCATCCTCCCAAAGGGCTGTTGTCAAACAAGATCCATCATAATGTGCCCATTGCAGAGAGATTTCTAGCCCATACGTCATTGTGTGAGTATCACACATGAGGAATGGAGCACAAACCAAACCTCAGCAGCAACCTACACAGTGGTATAAACCAGTCAGCCAACGTGAAACAGTTAGACGCTCAAAAAAGCCTCAAAACCCCAAATATCAAGGTCGCCTAAAACTGTGCCTTGACAGAGAGCAAAATAACTAAAACCAGGAAAAGACCACAACACCTGCATTCAGGGTAGTTTCTTCCCAGTTTGTAATAATCAAACACAATCTGGACGAACAAACCTCTCACAGGAACAGCTCAGGGAAATTCCTAGCTCCACATCTGCCCTCATGCTACATGGCAATTGCTCGTTAGGGTAGGAATTGAACTCAGACAAGACTGGCACCAGCATCTTACACTCCCAGCCATATAAGTGGTCTCAACTCACCCAGCAAACCCAGATCACAAACAAACATGTCTCCAGGATCATACCTTTGGGAAATCCTACTTGCTAGTTGGAACATCGGTTTCATTGGCAAGTCTATCCTCACCGCTTTGTATCCACTGCAGGGAGGACACAGGAATGACACACAGGAATGATACACTGTTCAGCCTGTCCTTGACTTACAAGTGACAAAGCAGTGAACCAGCACTCAAGGTCTCTGCAGCCTTGCAGCTCCCTGTTTACAAAATCTAATGCAGCCACACTCACAGTTATACATCATATTACTTTTTTAAAATACTTCAACTATATTTGATCAGGTGCCAAATACAAGGAGAAGTGACAGCACAATAAATGACTAGGCAAATACTACTTCCAACCCATGAGACAAGAATGGAGCTACACTTTTCTCCCAGGTATGCTAATTTATAAGAAATAGTGTAAAGATTCCCCAATCAAGTCAAAATCCTACACTAGTCCATGCTGTTACAACATGCAAGCTAGCCCAAAGCTGGCTTGGAGCTAGCTCCTCTGTAGTGGGTGCTCTCTGATACTGCCTGGCATCCTGTGAGCTTTTCAGGTGCTCTGGCAGGGTAAACAGACAGCTCACTCCACATCGGTAGGAGTGCAGAGGAACCAAAGCAATGTGTCAGTGTCCCCATTCTGGGACAGCACCAGCAACAGCAAAGCCGTGTGCCGTTCATGTCCCTGTGTGACACGCAGCTTTTGAATTCAAGAAACACTCTTGAATGCCGGTGCTGTGCTCTCTGTTTTTGCTTCTGTTAGTCCTTGGGGAAGCATGTTGTTAGGCAACCTGTAGTACTTCACACAGCAGAACCATGCAAGTTTCATTTGCCCTGTCATGACACAACAGCTTCAGTTTTTCACTCCAGAGGGAAGAACTTAGAGCGCTAATCAGCAGTCTGAACACAGTATAGGATGTATATACACTGTCATACTCCATGGCAATGTATTAGGCAGTAAGGAATTAAAAATCTCTAAAAGCTGCTTCTATTCAACCACACACAAACAGTTGCTAACCGAAAATGTGATGGCATTTGGTTTGTGCTAAGGCGGCTGTGAGGCAGCATGTGTTTTCTAGCCCTGTGAGACTCATTTATCCAAAGTTCCCCTGACCTCATCTGCTAATAGCAATTTCCAGCAGATGGCATTATGTTACAAGGAAACATTACCCCGCTGCCAGTTGCCTTCCCCCCAGGTCTGTGAGTTCAGAGGGGAGTCTCCACCTTCTCTGTGCTTGGGCATAACCTTATCTTCTTCTTGCTCCGGTGGTTTGTCCAAGCCTAGCGTAGAGTTGTTACATTTCAGCTGGGTGGAAGTATGGAGAAACAAAGCCAGAAAGAGATAGCAAAGCTTTATGTGACTTTTATCCTCATTCCTCATATCCTCTGTTTCAAAATGCCTTGGCCTCCCTATGCTCCCTGAGGCCAGAATAATCTTGATGTCAGCACTGGCACTGTATACAACAGGCTGATAATAACTGTTCTCTCTCCTGGTGTGCTGTAGTCTGTCTTTTCTAGGAGCCAGACACTAGGGCTAAGGTAAATTCAGTGCTCAAATACCTCTTAATTTAGATATCAGTGAGACATAAAAGGTTTAAGCACAGGTATGTGAATGCAGTTGTCTATAGCTCAGTAAGAAATAGTCCAGAATAGCAGACCCAGACTCTGGGAGTTTCCAAACCTGTTAAATGATGAGACCTGGGGGTGCAGGTACAGCAGCCCCCCAGAACTGTCGCAACTGCTAGCTCTAGTACTCAGTCCATCCTCAGCTGCCTTTCCCTCCTTATTCCCAATTCCCTGCTGTTCCAGCTCTTATTTGGCTTCAGGACTTCTGCATGGTTGGCTTTGTGCCTGAGATCAGAAATCGTACCATGCAGCTGGAGCAAAGCCCTGCTGTGTCCCAGGCTACAGAGGAGGTTACAGCAGCAGTCTTTAGCTCAGTCCATGGTCTTGTGTGCTACTGAGTCATTCTGTGCTGTTGTGCCCAAGCACAAGACACTGGACTTACTGCCGTGAAAAGCTGGTGATAACTCATGGGAATATAACAGAAGATTGGTGAGAAGGATTGTAAACACACTGAAGTGACTTGCAGCTGGGGTGAAGAAACACACGTATATCATACTAATTGTTGTTTAGTCCTGTGTGCTTGACAAGTAGAACCTCTGTGTTTAGATAACATAGGCCTGTGATAAAGGCACCCTATCAAACATGCTTCAGATTTCTACCCTGCTGTGGGAAGGATCAAAGCACAATGAATAAACTGCACCTCTGTGAATCCCTGATATACCAGTGAAAACAGCAGGTTTGGTAATTTGCTAGGAAGGACTGAGCTCTGTGGTGTCTGCCTCCTGGTTTGTGTGTCTCTGCCTGGGTGCTTCTTTAGAGATCCCCCAGACTGAGAGGTAACAGAAATAAATTTACTCTCTGTGTTTTGTCCATGTTTTTGTGGTTGTTCCTGAGCCCTGCCTGTGTCAGCTCACACACTCCTGTGACCCAGTAGTTCAGGGCCATACACAGACCCAAGGGTCTCCTAGTGTGATATGTAATGCCCTCATCTTTATTACAGAGCTGCTGACCGTGAAGCATCTAGCTGCCTAGAGACTGTAGTCAGGTAAAATCGATGCGGATCAGTCATTAGCAAAGAAATGGAATAAGCAGAACTGCTTAAAAAGGAAGATACTTGACTATAATCAATCCATTCATCTGTGGAAGATGTATAGAAGTAATGAGATCAAGTTAATTCTGGTTCACTAAATAGTGTGTCAGCCTCTGCTTTGCTTGACACCCTGTGAGGTTGTATGCACAGCTGTATTAATGCATTTATATGCTTAAGAGCCCTTATTCAGTATGTCACTAACTGTTCACTGTTTAATTGCTGGAACGGTGCCTTTTCTGTGCATGAGATTCTGGCTTTTCATAATTACTCTTTCTGACATGAGCAGGAGTTCCTCTATCACTCTATTGCTCTCAAAAGAGCTGGCATTTTAATACCTTTTTCTTTGTACCTTTTATTACCCAGACACAATCTGATCCGTATTTAACGATTTGTGTGTGTGTAAAGAAGCATTGCTACTGTGCCATAAGAAATCTGGAGAACCTTCGTTCGTTACGGAGTGTGCACCTGACAGTGATCTTAGGAACACGGACTGTGCAGACGCTAGCCAGACATTTTAGGGAAGAAGTCCCATTTTATGCTCGGCAGCAGGGGCAGAGCATTAAGCATTTCGTGCCACCTGCTGGCAAGCACCGCAAATTACAGGTTCTCAAGAGCAGTGCCGGGGTGCGCTCTTTGCTGGGATGTGGAGCTCGGGTGCCCGGGATGATGGAGAAATCCTGGCGGGGCAGGTCCAGGAGGATGTGCTGACACAGGGGCTGTGCAGGGCCGCTCGCACCCAGCAGCACTCACATCCCACAGACCTTATTCGCCCTGGTGTCTGCACTGTACTCTGATTCCTTGTAGGCCCACAGTCATGACAGTGTGGTGTTCTTTGTTCTGGTGTTGCAAGGAGTCAGGGCTTACTCACTTGGGCTGTACAAGCTGTGGAGGGGTGTTTGACTTTTCCAGTTTTTCAAGTTTCCCTTTTGAGACTATGCATCACTCCCAGCCAGGATTTATAACAAGCTGAAGGAGGCCACCTGTTTTTAAAATCTGTGCAGTATATTGTATTTATATGTCACAGATCAGACTCTGAAACAGATAAATAAACACGGATGTATTATTAGCAAGTACTTGATATGCTAGGACTTGGTTCAGAACCCACTGAAACTGGAATTTTTCTGTAGGCATTTAAAAATAACAGTTGTGCAGACAAAAAAATGTCATTAAGATTAAGTCTAACATCTACTTAGTGTCTGTGATTTGTTCTATCACAAAACTATTTCCTAACTGATTAGCAAGTTCCCAAATCAATATGAAAAACATAGAGGATTGCTAACGAAACCTTCTTCCCCCCTCTCCAAGCTGTGACCAGGTAAGGAACACAGCCCTCTGCTTTGCAGCCCCCTTACTAGAAGGACAGAGTCATAGGAACTCATCAGAGAAAACTTTTGACATTTCTTTGCCTCTTTCTTCTTCTAAAAGTAAATTTTTGGCAAAGACATAAGGTCATGATTGACAAGGGGATAGGTACCAAGTGCTGTGGGTGAGGAGAGAGGATCCATGAGCCAGGATTGTACCAAGTAACATTTCCAAAGATTATAGCTTAACGGTTTTCAAAAATCCTCAGATAATCTCCTGGCACGTCTCCCTTTCTGATTTGTGACTGACTGGACTGAGCTTTGAGTAGCACCAAACGACAAAATTCAGCTTTGCAGGATGTAAGAAAAGGCAATGCCAGAGGAAGGGTACCAGGTTTCCACTTAAATGTATAATCTACGTGCCAGCGGACAGGTAGCAGAAGTTCTGGTACAGTGAAGGGCCCAGTTACTCTTTTTTTTTAAGAAGGAATTATGAAGAGATAATTTTGTCCCACATTACATTCCTCCCTCCTACACACACATGCACCACATGTACATAATCTAAGGCTCACTAACCTCTTGGTCCTCAGTTAGATGTCACTAGCTGAGATTAACATCTGTGCAACCTTCTCTCCCATATTGGGCTGCACCAGAGCTCCCATCTTCCCTGATACTTAGCCTTTGAACACTGTAGGTAGGCAGATCACAGTCAGCCAGAGTGTTTCTCCTTCTTTACTTTTAGCTCTCCTTCTTCACTCTTAGCTGACACAAAAAAGCTGATGGCAAAGAAGAGATGAGAGAGAAACCCAAAATTGTCAGGAATTCACTTTGCTCTTTACCTTGTTCTTCAGCTCATCTCTTACCTGCCTTTCCATCTTGTATTTCTCACCCCCAGCTGCTTATAGGCACGTAAGTGGCTACTGCTAAACGTCCAGTCACACTGAGAGACAGTGCTGAAGGTCAGGGTCAGTCCTGGGGTTGCCCACAATAGTTATCTGTGCTAGAGCCACGTATGTAGCTTTGTGCTCCTTGCTCCTGCCTGTATCACAGCAGGATATTATTTCAGCAAAACTCTGTAGGTCAGCAGGAACAGGGGAAAAAAAGTCCTTATTCTCTCTCTGTTTCTGCTTCATAAGCTCTCCAGGGCCAGGACTATCTTTTTTGTTGCCTGGCTGGGAGGAAGTGGCCTCAATTTCTCAAGGTATCTTTAGGCATTAAGAACAAGCAAATACTGGGCATTGGCAATCTCACAGCTATGGGCAGACACAGGCAGCAAGTATTCACCTCACGTGACAAGCATGAAAAGTCCTCTGGCTAAATGTACAAATCCTTGGCAGGAGGTGGCTAACAGTGAAGAATCCCAGGAAATTCATGTTTCAGGTTGAATTTAACCTAATGACTGCTGGAGAAATTCAGTGAAGTTAGTAAACTTTCAAACTTGGAGCAACAGGTGATTATCTTCATGATGCATCTCACTAGCCACTTTATATCTGTTTTATAGCTCTCTAGCTTTATTTCACTCATTAGAGCAAAATAAAATGTCTGACTCTGCTCTGAGCAGAGTTTTCCAAGAGGAGCTGCTAACTGGATGGGAACAATAAAGCAACTTGTCTATTTCCAGCACTTTCTGAAAATGTAGGCCATTTCAAAGCCCATTGTGCTTGAGTGAACCAGGCCGCAACTCATTGCGTAAACTCTTGTGCTGTAGCCACGTGGAATGAGATGATGGTAAGAGGCTATATCAACCCAAATGAATCTGTGAATACATGATCAAAGCATTCCAGATTAAACTGGCTGCTTACTTAAATGCTTTCCAGTGCTGTTCCCAGTGTGTTAGAGCAATGGAGGAGTAGCCCCACGGTGATGCCTGCCCGGCCCACACGGGAGACTGTGGGAGTAGCTCCTGCCCCAGGGCCTGGCAGCTGAGGAGAAATGGCTGGTGCTCTGGTGAGCAGCACCTGTGGCCTTGAGTCGTTCGTCGATGCAGGGAGGGCTGGCACGAGCTGGGGTGGTTGTGGTCTGTTAATGCTCTGCCGGCTGCCCCTCTGCAGCCCCGGGCATGCCCAAGATGGAGGGAGGGCTCGCTGCAGGCCGCAGTGGGGCAAGTTTGCTTTTGCACTGTCTCCTGTACACAGCCTGGCAGCGGGGGGAAAACAGAGCTGAGGAAAGGTCAGGAGGGAGGTCTGGGCCCAGTGATGTCCCCCTTCCACACGCGGTGGGGGCCTGGCTGGAGAACGAGGGCCTCTGAGTGGGGTGTGGGGTGCCCTGGGCCTGAGGGGAACTGCAGCCTGGCTGTGCAGCAGGGTGGGCTGGGGGGCCCCCTGGGGGTCCCAGGGAGCCCCCCTCCCGCAGAGAGGGCAGGGACCTGGTGTGCAAGTCTGGTGAGCCGCAGGGGCAGCCGCTCGCCCTGGGCCTTGGGGACCGCTGTGCTATGGCCCTGCAGAGGCTGAATGGCCCCAGGTACTGGGACACGAGTATTTGTGCCACAGTACAGGTCACACAAAAGGCCCAGCCCCACGGTGGGGAGAGGTGGTGGGCACTGAAGAAAAGCTGGTGGGGTTGGAGGGGCAGGTACCGCCGTGCGGGGCACAGCCCCAGTGCCTGCGGGCAGCAGCGGTTGGGGCCGAGAGGAGCCGGTGCCAGAGTGGCCGTTGCAACTCCATGGTGCCCATCGGCGGTTGGTGTCCGGCACCGGTGCCCCTGGCCCCCAGGTCTGGAAGGTTCTCCGCAGTTGTCAGTAGTTGCAGCAGTTGGTGGTTACTCATCTAGCATGGCACCTGCGCTCCACGTGTAATGGTAACTAAACAACACACCCTCCTACCATTCCCAGCCTGGCCCAGCCCACACCAGCCTTGCTGGGAAGGCCGGAGTTTGTCCCCAAACCTGTGGGCTTGGGGGAGCTTTGTGACTGTGTGGGACCCAGACAGGCACCACTGTGGGGTGGAAGCTGCTGTGGACATGGGTGGTGTTACACAGCTACATGGTGCGAGATCAAAATCCACTGAGAAATCAACGCTGGCTCAGGGAGGCCCTGCGCCTCCCACTATTGGAGACTTGAGGAGGGGAGATATTCAAAGAAGTGTCACCATGTGTATGGCCCCCTCTCCAATTATTGCTGGGCCTCCACTTTTGGCCACCATCAGAGACAGGGACTGGGTTAGAAGGACCCTTAGCACACGTACGTAATTAGACCTCTACAGCATGACTGGCACAAGGCAGTAAACTGCATGCGGTAGAATGGTGCGTTTGGTGAGATAATTATTTAGCTCTTGTAAACATTCACAAGCACCACTGAGTTGTAAGTAAATCATGTTTGATGCCTCCCCTGCCTCCACCACACACCCTTCTGCCATAAAGATTAATAGAAATTTCTGTGCCAGAGTCATAGCCTTGCTTAAACAGCAAGTGAGAGGAACCGCAGCTACAAGAGGGCAGAAGGGTTGGGGGAGATAGAAAAACTACAAAAAGACCAGAACTCATAGCCTTTGGAGGTAGGGCAGAAGGCCGATTCAGGTTTTGACTCGCAGGGTGTTTTCCATTATGATTTACATATACCATTTATGTTCAGTTTGTAGAGAAGGGATTGCTATCAGCAAAGGATGATGCCTTTAGTGGCTGCTAACCTGAATATTAACACTTGCTTCCCAGAAAACAGCACTTCACCTAAACAGTTTGCCTGTAATTTGAGAAACTGAGAGAACTGTTACAACAGTGTACTAACACCAAGATACTTTTCCATTTTAGTAGCTCTCCAAACTGCTCTCTCCCTGAACACTACAGCATCTTTAATAGCCTAAGTGCAGTCCATCTGTTGCAAAAGGGAAGAAACTACGTATTAATATGCTAAACCACAAAGCAGATCTAGTGACCTGTGTCATATCTCTGTTTTATAACATAAGCCACGAAGTCCTAAAGATTTTATAGATCTGTGGGACCCTTCCATGTAGAACTAGTGTTGAAATAAGGGTGCTTAACCAAGCAGATGCTGTGTCTTAAGAGACTTCTGATGAAACAAGTGAAAGGCACTTTGGTTATACATTAGATCCAGTCCAAGCGAAAACAGTCTATGCCACACTAGCAGCAGTCATGCCTGTTTGCAGGATATCCAGGTTTTCTCAGGGATAGCCTTGGAATCCCCCCTGAATTGTTGCTATATGATAAGAAACATCATAACCAAATTAAGATGCCAAGCCAAGGTTTTACAAGTGAAAAACTAATTAGAACATAAATCTTCCTATAAATTCATGGTTGCAGTATTCATATGCACATGCTTATCAAAAATAAGGAAAACTATTTGAATTTTGCTATTTTTGTAGGTTCTTTTAAGACTCCTTGCTGTCTTAATCTCTGAAGACAGGCCACTGGTGAGTCACAGTCATCAAATTCAGATTGTAAGATCACTTCAGGTTAATAAGATTTGTATACATAAACTAGAAGTAACAAGGGAATCTGTGCTGCTTATTTATGAAATCTGAGTCTCTGCTTTGCTGTCAGTTAGCTTTAAGGTGGAAGAAGAAAGGAGGATTTGTTGGTTTTTTTTTAGTGTGTAAACGAGGACATTTTAAGGTATGTGAACATAGTCATTCTTTTTAAACTTTCATTGAGGACCTTGAGATCCATGACACAAGTGGTTATCTCTTAAACTCAAGGACTAACAAAAGTACACTACTTCAGTCACTGCTGTACAATAGGATGTGTACTGCCGGAACTGTAAGGTACAATTCATTTTTCATCAACGTGATTTGCTGCTATTTACAGCCAACAAAATGCTGGAACTGAGACTCCTTAGTTCTTCCAGTGCTGATATATAAGGTCAGGCTACTGGTTGCTTTGCATGGCAAAGAGTTAGGACTGAAGATGTTGTTAGTTTATGTAATACTTGCATTTATGCAGTTTCCCGTCATGCATTTGTGGTTTTATTTTAGATTCACCACACTCATGCACCTAAGCTTTTGCTTTTTTAATTCTGAGGGGCAGCGTGGAGAACTGATGCCCAAATTTTCTGGCCAAACAAGAAACAGAGTGTCTTCCAAAGGCAAAGGAGGAAATTAATGTGCCCAAGATGACTGAAAAATCGGTGCATGCAGACATGCCTGGATCAGAGTCCTAGGACTAGCAGGCATAGTTCATGTGCAGTGTGTGCTGCACATACATACATACATGTCCTGGAGTGCTTCTGAACTGCCCTGGGGAGAAGGTGGCTTTGAGTGTGCTGCCACTAACAGATATTTTACTAGACCTGCCACTGCTCCTTCACGGTTCCCAGGAATGAAGGTACCAGGTTATAGCAGGTCATAGGCCGAAATAATTGTTCCAGTGAGTCATACCAAGCTCACAGGCCACAAGTTTAGCACTATCAGTACGGTAAAAATTTTACAGAGATCAAGGTTACGTTCCCTGCTCTCACAGTTGCAGTCCGTGAAGGGATCTTAGCACCCCTGTGATGAACATAGCAAAAAATATACCCTCTGCATTGTTCAGTGGTAGCAGCAGTGCTGGTGTGCTCATCTGTGTCTGCTGGCAAGAGAGACTAAACTGTCCGAACAGTGCTGATACCCACAAAGCTTTTGAGTACCTGCAAGAAGAATGGGGCAGCTCGCACCTCTCCGAGCCACCTTGACAGTCTGTGAACTCAGGAAACTTGCCTACAACAGGGACAGAATAGTTCAGATTTGCAAATCAAATTTTGTTTGCTTTTTTGTGCTTTCGGTGGGATTTGTTTGGCAGTGACAGCTAGCTAGAGAGTCTTTAAATGGCACATAGGACTCGGTTTCTGCAGCTTTCTGTTTCTTAAGATGTGCAGCAATTAATGTCCTTAGGATTCTTCTTTGTGTTTAGGGATATTATGGAAACTGCCCCATTGCTGGAAAGATCATAGTAAATTCCTTGTTATTCAGCAATCACTCTGGAGGAACCATTCCTTTGATTGCACAGCGGAAGATGCATATTTAATGGACCAGTACTAAGGGCTAACGAAAAAGTACAAAGGCTCATGCAAAGACCAGCAGGAGACTTTCTGAGGCAGGAGACCTGTCCTGGCTTCATCGTATTGCAATGCTGGATGTAGATAGAATCCCTAAAACCAGGAGTGAAAAAACAACAACAAAAAAAAACAGTCATGAAAGAAAGAAAAGGAAAAAAAAAAGTATTTACATTCTTTACATTCTGCTTTTACAGAATATCTCACTCATCCTGTATGTGCAATCAATTATTCAAATAATTTGTTGACAATTGATATGATTACTTGTAATTATTCTTGATTAGACTCCTGGAATTACATGATTACATCTAGATGTGTGCATCATAATGCAGGAGGTACAGCCTAGATGAGGAGGAAATGTCATTTTATCTTTCAATTTATCCATTTTTACTAGTTAAAAGGACTCAGGAAGGTTAATTTACATGATCATAAACAGAGGCTCACTGAACTCACCGTTATTACATTTATTTTTGTAAGTTAAGTAGTAGCATGTCTTCAGTTATGGAGGTGAGAATTCACTGTGGTTTTTGATATTCAGGAAAGCTAAGATGCATCTTAGAGTTGTGACTGACATACAAATAATCTGAGTGTTTATGTTTACCTTCTACAAAATCAAGTCTCTCGTGCTAAGATAAGGTTATTCCTAGAAGAACATAACCATTGGAATAGGATCAGTTAATTGAAAATTAATTTGGTTTTAATCCATCTCAGAGTCTTTGCCTTTCTCATGATATAAATGTAAGTTTCTTGTTTCTTCTGCTGTAAATTCAACTATGTACTTGTAGTTGTTAAGCATTTTACAATTACACTTGTGCTTAGAACTTGATAAGTATTGGATAAGCATCTGAACTTGATTGTTTTGTACATCTTTATTAAAAGCCACAACAAAGATACTGGGTCTGATTCTGCTATAGCTGAGAGTATTGTAAGCTAGGAATGATTGCTGAAGTCAAATAATTCTGCAATAATTTCAACGGTGGTGTATCTAAGATTGCATCTTCTTCCATGACAGAATACCAGTCCTAAACAAAATAGGCCCTGTCCACCAGCAGTTTGCGCTATTGGGCAAATTCCTACTGAAGTGAGCAGGAACTCACTGCCAGTTTAATGCAAGATTGGAATTATCTCACAACAAATTATTATTGCAGAAAAATCCTACTGGCTAGATGTGTTAGTTCATACTTAAATCACAAATGTACTTCTGTTTTCTAATTTATTTATTTTGAGTTAACTAGGAAAAAAATCGCTCTTTCCATGAATTTGCAAATATATAATCACATTTTCATTTATATCAACTTCTATTTTAAGTGTGTCAGGCTGCATAAAGGAAGCCCTTCAGAAAAGAGATGAAGATAGATGAAAACTACTGAAACTCCTTCAGCGATCTGGAAGCCTTGCCAATGTGTACAACTGCATGGTCACAGTAGCTCATCTATCTAAACAGAATACATTAAGTTAAAACATAATGCTTTTCTGAAGACAGAAGCCAGTACTACATCTGCTCTGATGCTCGAGTATCAGCAATAGGGCAGTGAAGAAGACTTTTCTACCAGAAGTTTCAACACGCTAGAAAATGTTGGCATGACCTCTGCTGAGAGGGAAAAGTTCTCAACAGATTTTAACGCTCAGAGTAACGAAACCTCAGTTGAAAAGCACTCTCTCCAAAGATGCCTCTCACAAGTTTGTGCTGACGAAGAAGACAGAGCATCAGTTTCAGGAATGTCTGATCTTTTTGAGGTTACTGATGAACCCCAAGCACCAATTTTAAAACATGATCTAGAGATAACACCTCAAGCCAGAATCACATCAATACCACTTTCTTCTTTCCCACCCAAAATGCAGCAACTGATGTCAGCCAGAGCTAAAAATGTCTCTGAAGTAAAGCAAGCTACAGAAATACAAACTGTAACTTATGTATGGCCAGTAATAAAGACGGAAGAGGCTTCCAGCCCCTTGTGGGACAATTTTCCAAAGCCTTTAGTACCAACCAGCCCAAACTTAACAGGACACTGTTCTAGTCCTGATATAGTAATTGAAAATGTTAACTGTTCCCAAATAACGCCAATGAAACAGCTTTCACAAGAAGAGTTAGACAGAAATACAAGGAAATCTTATCCTCTTATTGTAAAGTCATCTAACAGTGTTGTTTCAGGAATTCTAAAATCATTGACTAATACCAATAGTAATGATTATAAGAATATGTTACTACTTTCATCTGTCAGTCCTATTGGAGAGCAACTGGAAATTCCTCTATTTAAGGGAAATGCTATAGCGATATATAAGGGGCAAATCTACCTTCTGTATTTAATGAGGCATGAAGCTCTGTCACCAGAAATGGAAACATGTGGCCATGATATGTTGCTTAGGGAGACCACACTTTGGCTCATTACCTGTTGTGCTATCCGTGATGTAACGACCGAAGTTCCACATCCACTGCTGCCAACACAGTATGTTGTAAACCAGAACATAAAAGGTCTTACAACCCTTCCTACGCACCAAGATAAAACTTCAAATGCAACACATTTCTCTTCACTCCGGATGACTACCATCTCTCAGCCCAAGCAGTGCTCCCCTTCTACTGAGAAAAGACAACAGGTAGTAACCTATGACGATCAGTTTAATGTCTGTGTACAGAGAGTAAATCGCTTTTCTCTTAGATATAGCTGAATGCAAATTGCATTATTCAGCATATTTATAACAGGAAAAATGCTGTGAGTAAATCAAAGTAAGTCTTGCAGGTCTTTAAGACTTTACCATTTAAAAAGAAAACGTAATTAAATAGTGCTGAGAAAAAATCCATCTTGACATATGTCAAGATTTTTTTTAGTATTTGAAGAGAACAAAAGTACTGCACCTAATAGGAGCAGCCTGTTGCTATTTAGAGAATAGGAGTGCTTAATTTGGTATAATGGCAAAATATTTCCCAAGAGAGAAGGTGTGGGTTCTGACAACAGTTGATGATGACCATCATGATCACATTTTAAAGTAACAGTGAAATAAGACAGAAGGGCTGGCTTGCACAGTCCCTCCTGAATTAAATTGTTCTTGCAAAGCCACATTCCTGAAGTAGAGGAGAATGCTGGAGTAACCTGTGGAGTTAGACTGGGGCAGGAGGAAAATAGCTATCCAACATTCCCTTCCAGATAGTCAAGTTCTACTCTTTCTTGTTTCAGTTCCTCAACAAGGCTGCATTTTCATCCAAAGAAGGCTTGCAAAAAGGACATGAGAGAGAAGCACATTGGGAAAAAGATAATGAACTAAGAAAGAAATTTGGTATTGTTAAAGGTGTAAGAGTCCATCTCAAGAGGATAAGTCTCCCTGAACTTGCTGAGGATTCTGGCAAAGCTTCTGCATGTAAATGGAAGGTAAACAGCAGGACAAAGAAAGGGGGAAAAGTTTCAAAGGCACTTAACTGTCCATATATAAATATAAAGTACGCCTCACCTTGAAGTGTTCATTACACACCATTACTACACTTTTCAAAATTTTTGAGTGTTTAAGCCTCCTGTCCTAACCATTTTCTATTTGAGAACCTTGCAAAGTTTATAAGGATTTATAGTGCTGATATTTTTTATATCAGGGCTATTAGTAGAGTTAGGAAACTCTGAATCCATTAACAGTCCCATGTTATCAATGATATTTCTGCACATGACAGCTAAAAGTTGAAGAGTGTGGTCACATAAATGACTACAACCTAATAAGGACTTGAGTTTGATTTTTCAGCCTTTAAAGCATTCTTTTTGCAAGTCCAATTTTATTTCCTTCAAAACTGCTGGACACAGGATATGGAGTAAAAGAGGACATCCTGCCAGTGACAAATTTCCCTCCAGTTAGGTTCAGAGAGAGGCTGTGCTGAAGGCCAGTGCAAAATGGGAGCCTTGCACTAGATACTCTGAAGCCTCTCCACTCTGTCAATATGGGCTCACTACGTAGCACAGTGACCCGTGCCTTTCAAGACCAGTAAAGTTTTCCTCACCACTCTTACTTCCGAAATGCCAGGATCTCTTTTCTTTCAGTTCTGGCAAAAACTGCAGACAGAATGCAGCTACTGCTGAAGACATTTCCAAGTCTGTATTCTGGTTGTCATTCAAACAACTGCAACTGAAAGAAGAAATAATGTCTGCTGACCCATTACTGCTATCAATGGTTTGCAATCTGGCTGTGCCAATGCATATCTCGTAGGCAGAAACTGGATACTTTTCAAACTTGTGCTAGATTCTTTTTGGTTTGGACATACTGCCATTCACTTTTAGTTAAGGTGCTAGGAGCTCAAGCTACATATTTTTAGTCATTGCCCTGCTTTTGCAAGTGTTGCCCTGTGGCCTTCCTTAGAAGTATCATTTGGCAGTTTTGCCAACTGTTATCAGAGGCTCTCGGAACAGGTATCTGCTTTCTCTGATCCCTGAGATTTTTAAACTCCTGACTGCAATTGGCCTCTTGTGTCCACTTCGTATTTTTCTACAATAAAGCTCTTAAGATTGTTTCACCAGCCAGACTGGACATAGGGTTTCTGACAACCTCTATAATTTCAAGATACTTTTGTTCAAGTTCTTATTCTGGGGGTATATTAGTAATAAATAATAAATTACTATTTCTCCTAGATCTGTCTATTATCTCTTGTTCAGCCTATAGCATTAAACTTCCATTTCTCTCAACTGAATTGCAAATGAGCATCACCTGACCTTTCCAAGATCTCTGAGAATGGTCTACTTTTGTTGACCCTGAATGGGAACACCATTGGTGTACCCTCAGCATTCATGCAAATATACTATATATTTTGTGAAATATTTTGAGGCCAGGTAAAACAAAACTTTCCAAATAATGTCAAAAGAGCACAGGTTTGAACTATTTTTTTAAAAAATCTACATTATCATTTGCCAACATGTGTCCCAAAAATTAAATAGGTTCAAATACCTAATGAAATGCTTCATGTTTGAATTTATAATATAGCTGTTCTACACAGATGCTTCCACTTGCTAGACTGCTATTGAGAACTTCGAGTTACCAACAGTGTTATTACTAGTTCTTATTAACCTCAATTGTTATTTTGACTGCCTTTTGAATATTTTCTGCTGCTGTGACTTTTTCTTTGCAGATAACTTTAACTTTGTTACATTCTGTCATTTCCTGCAGAACTTGTGTTCTTTGCTGTTAGAGTTTTTCAAGTAATAAAAATATGCTATATCATCTTCAAATTCTTGTTGCTTATTTCTGTCTTTCTCTGGTTTGTGTTCCTTTCATGAAAATTGAGTTTATATAGAGGTTATGATAGTGTAATTAACTTACAATTTCTGAGTCTTGCTGAAGGATCCTTCAAATGCAAGTGCCCCTTGCTAAAGGGAACATGTGTACAAAATGTTTTGTTTTATACGTAAGACAATATTTACAAGAAGGGTACTAGCTGTTATCAAAGTAGAATATCTAGAAAAATAGATAGGCGTCATATTCCAAAGTTGAATGCAAAGTGAGAACAATTAGTAAGGGATATAATTAAAAACATGTTACAATCCAATATATAAAAAATAGTTAGTTTTCAAAGAGCAAAGAGATTGATGGTGCAAGAGAAACATGGTAAGTTTTTCAGTATTTGTAAGTTTCGCAGTATTTACAGAGGGAAAGAGAATGGCAGATACTGGAAGCTGTGGAAGCTGGAGATGGTGTTAGATGGAGTTAGAATTACAGTGTATCATGAAGGCCAGATACAAATGATGATCCAGAAATTATAATGCAACACAAAACCAATGCTTTAATTGTTGAGCCAATTTTGGTACGATTATTAATTTTAGTGGCTGGTGGTGTGTTTCATCAAAACCCTTGGGCTCAGCCCCATTTCCAAAATATAGAGAAGCTGATGGCAAATGTGGTCATGAACCTTTGCTGGGAGCTCTAACAAGCACCCTGGGGGCAAGAGTCCTTCACATGTTCATAGACATGATGATAAAGCTGAAAACACTGACAGAAAAAAAAAAAAAGGAAAAAAAAAGTTTTAAGACTGTGAAGCATTTTTTTTCTGTTGGAGAGGTTTGAAATTCTGTTCTGATTATGCTGCATTCTCTATGGTGATGACATTTGAAACATGCACAGTGTATAATAAACAGGAAGACCTGAAAGTTTGGCAGGGAGAAGACAGACCTGAAGAGCTATCTGATAATGTGTTAGCAGCTGCTGCCACGTAAGAAGAGGCTTAAGACAAGAGCAACCAGGTGAAAATCTATTGCCTGTGTTACAGACTGAAAGACTCAATCTTGGCTTCCGGCGTACACATTGTAGAAATCTATGATATTGCCACATATATTTTGTTGACTTAAAAACCTGTTTAGGCTTTGACAGAGTAAGTTCCCTTCCAACCAGAGTAGTCAGATTATTTGTTTCTGGAAATATATAACTCCATCTGCTAAAATCTACTCTGACTTTCTCAGTGATTTAGAGAGAAACAGTGTTAGGAGACATACTAGTAATTTGAATACAGATAATTGCCTTCTGCGCTTCCCTTTAACATCAATCATTATAATCAACCGTCTTTGTACATCTCCTTTGTGCACTGAAACTACAGAAGTCAAGAAGCACAGGCACCCTGAGTTCAGACAAGGGGATCCAAGTTAGAATGGAGGATGGCCAGGAAAGGGGGTTTCCTGCTAACAGGAAATGTCATCTTTTTCAGAATTGGCTTTCAGTTTGAAACAAAAGAAATCTTTTCTTCTTCCCAGTCCTCCACTCAGCAGGAAGCTGCTCAGACACTGGAACAGCTCAGCTAAGCTGCCTCCATCCTAATACGGACACAAAGCCAGGTATCAGTGTCACTGGAGGCTGGGGCTTCCCAGACTTCCTGACTCCGTGGCCGGTCTCCCAGGGGACGGCTGTGGGCAGACGGCTGTGGAGAGGGAGTCAGGGTTACCTCAGGACTCTGGACATTCAGCAGAAGTTCACTGAGTGCAAGAAATTTTAGTCTCTAAAATGTGGAATCTATCAAATAAAGTTTGCTACAACAGAAAACTTTAAACCCAGCCTGGAAGCTCTGTCTAAGGCACTAGTTTTTACAACACAAAGGAGAAAGACGGTGAATACAGCGCTACATGTCATGCAGTCGCAATAGCACAACAGTTGGAACCGAAGTTTCAATTTACGGAAATTCCCATAACATACCTGGGCATCAAGAACCTTTTTCTGGTCTCTCTTCGGGTGTGATGTCTAGAGAGAGGGGCTGAGCTACAGCTGCCTGCACTCCAAAACCACTGTCCCCCATACCGCCCAGGCTGGAAACTCTATGGCAAGATGCTCCTTTTGTACAGTGTGTGTACAGCACCCAGCACAAGAGGGCTCTCAAGCACTCAGCTGAGGCAAACAAAAAGAAAATACAGATAATACACCAGCCGTTAAAACCATTATCAAATATATTGTTCTCTAACAGGCGGTTATTCAGCTACGTTATTTTTGGAGATGTAAAGGATTGTTTATTTAATTAGCAGTCCAGCTGCTCTGTGGTAAGAATACTATCCTCTAGTGTGAGAATGAGGTCCTGCAGGTTGCTGACGTTTCCTAACACAGAAATTAAGCCAGGGAAAATTGAATGTATTCATTATCTTGACAGAGGTACTCAGAAATATTGCAAGATCATACTTCCAGTGCTTTTGACTTTGCAGTGTTCTCTGGAAAGGGCCAAATACCCTGCCAAGCAATTATCCTAAATAAACCATGCCTGAACCTCAAGTGGCAGCACATTCATCCTGTATTGTTTCAATACAGGGTGTTTGCACTGTACTGTGCAAAAATTGTTTTGTGCTATGTCTCTTAAAACCCTTCATTTAATCCTCTGCTAGGCAGGCCTTTTACAGCCCTACTTTCTACTGTCAGCTGGGAGAAAAAAAACCCACATTACTTATTGCATGTTTGGAGCCCAAATTGGTCTAAAACACATTAGCATTTGTTCACATCTTTCCAGAGGTGCAGTGACCACAGGGAATAAACTCCAGCCTCAGTGGTCTTCTGCCTATTAGGCAAACAAACAAATGTTCCATGTAGGTTTGACAGAGCAAGACTTTGTGCACGGAGCCGGAGGCTGACTGAAGATTTGAGAGTTTTTATTCTGGTCTGTCTCAGTGTGGTTATAGTTTGAAAATAGATGATAGGAAAAACTACATGTCTCTGCAGATGTGCTCCTTGTGCTTTTTAGTCAGCGCTGCTAATGTTATGGAAATCCCAACTCCCTTTTCTTATTAAATCAACGAGTAGGCAAAAATCTTTTAACTTGGGCACTCAAATTTAGAAAACAGAGAAAAGGCAGGCCACTTCTTGTTGCTTAACTTGATAATCCAAAATAGAGAATATTGATTTTAATCTTTTATACCTAAAAACAAAGCCAATGTTTTGCTTTCACACTGCAAGATCATTTATAAAGATGAGTGGTATGTCAGCCTGGATGAACGAGGGATGATTGTCCTTTCCTTCAGTATCAGAATGGAGAATTATCAGATGAAGCTACTAACAGCCAGAAGGTTCAGAGTAAACAAATGGAGGTGGTTCCTCACACCTCTCCAGCCAAGCTGGAGAAATCATTGCTAGCATGTTGTTGAAGATACTTAAGTTTATACCAACATGAATTCAAAAGGCTTCTGAGCAGATTCTTGGAAGAAAGTACATTTGAGAGTATTAAGCACTATCTCCAGCTCAGGAAATTATTGCATTCCAAACAGCAGAGGATGGGCAAGTATCATTTCATGTTTTTATATTCTTCATCAGACATTTTAGTAATTTTAGAACAAAAAAGGTTGGTTCAGACCAAAGGTCCACGTAGTCCCGTAGTCTGTTCTCAGCTTTGGTTGGTAGTGGATGCATAGTTTAAATACAGTGCATGTATACTAGCTACATATGGCCATTTATACTGGGCACCACTAGAAGCAGAATGGGGAGGGTGGGTGGACTGAGACTGAGGTCGTGCTGCATGAAGGCTTCTGCTGCCACCAGCTACACACCTGAGGGAGAAGAGGGACAGAGACATGGACCTGCCATCTGCGCTGAGCTGGCTGTAGGTCAGCCAGGAGCATCACTGGTGTGTGTGATTCACACAGTTCTCATATCTCTGACCACCAGGGATGTAAAGGAAACATCGGGTTGAAACACAAAAAGCAATGTGTTGTAAATGTTTAACTTGATGAATTTTGCTCTTGCATCTTTCCTAGGTGTTTGAACAGATTTCAGCCTCCTGGAATTTATTCATTATTCAAAGCAATCTGGCTGAAATTACCTAGTCCATAATGTAAAAGTACATGCACAAGTCAGAGTGCGCAATTCTGGTTTTTAATGGAGAAATAACCTTCTTGAAATGAGTTTTCTATAGAGAATATTCAGAGGATATCTCCAATTCTAAGCGTAGTAAATAATAGTATCTACTTCTTTCTCTGGATTTCAAGATATCAAGCACATTCCAAATGAAGACAAAACAGTGCTATACTAATCACTGCACAAAGTACAAATGAGGAACTTGGCACCTCTCTCCTGTAGACAGGTTGAAAATCCCCCCAGAAGAGAAAGAGGCTCTGAAGGCACCCAGGAAGGCTGCGACACAGCTAGGAAATTAATCCTGAGTCTCAGGGTTGAGCCTTGAGGTTGTGTTGGCATGAGAGAGGAGAGGATGCTTTATGTATCTGTATCCTGATGCATGGGGCGTAAGTATACACAGGACTTTGAGGCTCTTAAAAAGAGACACTGGAAATAACAAAGGGTGAAAACCTTCTGCTTTTGTTCTTCTGGGTAGAGGGTTTCTCCAGAACCTTCTACACGTGAGACCAAGCATCCCACCACCACACTGATGGTCTCCTTCACTCCGACCCACTCTGACATTTTGATTTTCTCAACACACGTCTGTTTTCTTCAAAGCTTTCAAAACATTTTTGATTCTGTTCCTGATCAGGGAAAAAAAAAAAAAACAAACCAAACCAAAACCTCGAAGATTGTTCTGCTGGGTCTAAATCTCTTCTGAGAAGAGATTGAGGGCTTCATGGAAGAAGAGGATCCAGGCTGGGCAGTTGACTCCCTAGCTCTTCTGTGAGTCCAGCTCAAGTAGTCTTTGATTAGTGACTCTCTCACCCCACTTTCCTTACTTTGTGACATTAACGTGATGCTAGATGATAAGTCACCACTCTGGAGACATATGTTAGAGAGGCAAAATATCTAGTCACCGTCAGGCAGTTTGCTACCATCCATCACCAAGCCCATTTCAGAGATAACTGCAGACAGTTGGAGAGTAGATTTCAAACCATGTTGCACATGGGAAACAAATGCTATCCAGGAAGCCTTTCTACAGGTATAAATTACAAATCATTCATTGGAAGAATTTTTGTTTTGGAGAAGCATTTGACCACAGAGAGCTGGGCTATTTAATCATTTATTATCATATACGACAATAGCAACTTATTTAATCCACTGTGTATATCTGACTACAAACTTGCAGTGAAAAAGAAGAAATAACATACATATTTGTGTTTCTGTGTTCATAAGTATATACTTAGAACTATATATACTAATATATATTTCTATATACTGGTATACACACCAAAAAATGCAGCATCTGATGTGATTACAATAAAGAAAATACAAGAACAGAATTTTTTTAACTCCGTTCACTGAGAACACTGAAATTTCAAAGGCAAGTAGAGTTCTTATGTTAATAAAACATTTCTTTACAGCTTTTGCACTTAGCAGTTGCATGGAGCTAGGACTACATAAGGGACAGGGACAATTAGCAAGAGTGAGTCCAACTCATTGTTTTGATTGTCCACAGTAAAAAAGATGATGTGAATGAATGCCTCAGCTGTTAGAAAGCTGACCAGGTTTCCCAGAAGCAATTAGTGATACATGTAAATATGCTTCAGTATTTGTATTTCAGGAATATAAATTCAACATAATTCAATGTAGCATGATACTACTCACACAAATAATGTAAGCAAGCCAGTATGTGAAGAAATAAAAGAAAAGGTAAGGGAGATAATCCTGTAACACGGAAAAGCACCTGATGAAATATTTAAGGTTATATTGAAAAAGAATAAGGAGGACAACTCTTGCTTTTTCTTTCTAGAATTTCAGTGTGTCCTTCTAGAGTCTGATCACAGCCTTCTTGGAGCTGTTTGGTTTGAAGGAAAAATCACAGCCTGCAAACAGAGCAAGTTTTAACGATGAACACCTCTGGTTAGTGAGCCCAGGAGACTGTGAGTCTTTCAGCTAGCAGCATAAAACATCCATCGTGCTGGTGGAAAAATCCAGACGTGCATGTGAGGGGAGAGGACTTACATTTCCCAGGACGGCTTCATGGATCTAATGCTCATTCACAAGCACTAGCAGGCAACTTCAGTGATCGTCTCTTGAAATTCAGGATAAGGTTGTCTCCTGTGAAGGACCACTACTTTCTAAGTGTGGTTCGAACTTGTGTTTGAGAGATCCTCTTTAAAACTAGAGGAAAATTTACACTTGGTACTTGCCCTCTCTATCAAAAATGATGCTACTCAGTGGAAACTGCACAGTACAAACTAAAGTGGCACTATGCTATGCATTTGTTCTAATAGTTTTCGTCACAGACAAATTGATATGAGGTATTGACAGTACCAAGATCCATATCAAGAACCTAGTACTTAACAGCCCAGATACCAGTTCTGTGAGTCGTTTGATCCTGAAGTACAGGCTCCCTGAGGCTACCAACAGGAGCCATTCAATACTCCACAATTGCCATCTATCACAAGTGTCACATTTATCTATGCGCTTACAAAGGGTGGGACTTGCACCACGTCTCAGGTCTGCTTTATTTCATCTTTCACTTAGAACATGGAAAAAATTCTCTGGATTAGTATTTCCTGTTCAGGATTCTTGTTTGTCTGAGAGTCTCACAATCACAGGGGTGTCTGGGCAAAGGCCATTCCCTGTTGCTGGCCACCACTGTATGGCCACAGTCACCAACAGTAACAGCTGTAGATCTATTCCTGCCTTCAGCTCTTGTCTCCTACACTGTGAAACTACCATTCTGTTGGTTTGCAAGATACTGTTTGAAAGATGACAGGGAACCTGAAAGCAAATAGATGATGAAAGCCACCTGCTTTCCAAAGCAGCTAGGCCTGCTCAAAAAGACAAAAGGCAAGAGAGTGGCATGTTTTGCATAGTCAACAACCCCCGCGTGCAATATATTCCATTTGTGGTTTAAGAACAATTCTTCTCTTTGTAAAGATTGCCCACTGCAACCACAGTACTGCAAAGGTCGGGAAGAATTGGCTTATCCACTGCATACATGTTAGTCACACAAACTAAAGCCTATGAATTGTGCAACAAGCCAGTGTTTTGCACTTTTGAGTTTGCCAGTCTGAGCTCTGTGTGTCTTCCATCCCAGCTGCATTTTTCACATACTATTCCCTAATGCTTCATTAAAAATCCATTTCCCATAGATAGTTAGCAATATAAAGCTATATTTTCTTTTCCTCTAGGCTATACAGACACACTCTGTATAACAGTTTTAACCAAAACTCAGACTAAAGACACAAAATAGATAGGCTGAATTAAATTCGTATAACCTGTTGTGAAAATTTCACCTGACAGCACTAAGGAGCTGAGCAAACCTACGTGTTAATGGGCTAAGGAAATGTCTATGAAACAGAACTAGAGCAGCACTCAAACCCAATCCTGTTCTTTGGCTGAGTTCTTTGATGAGTATTTAGAGCACCTACACCAGGTACTCAAATTGAGCACTCAGTGTGGCCAACACAAAGGGAAGGACTCACGCAGAAGACAGTTCAGAGCACTGACACCGAATGGACCCTCTGCAATAATTTATCTCTCTCTGTTGACCATATACAGAACCTGAGAAGACTGGATGCTGGACTTATTAATCTCTGGTTAGATTCCTGAAGTAGACGATTTTGAATATCTGCTAACGTACACATTTGGGTTATGATTTACAGTAATCCCATATCAGCCCAAAGCACTTGTCAGCATTTTCACGTGCAGTAAATTGCTGAAATTTTTACAGAACTTTGTTCATGGCACATGAGTATTAACTGAGCTCCACAACACATTTGTTATGCAGCTAAGTATGTGATATGGCTCAGGGCCTCGGCCACAGTTCCAAGACTTGTTTAAGCTCACACAATTCAGTACAGACACTAGGAACAGTTATCTAGGGGTTCCTCTTCTGGAATAGCTAAGCAACATCCCTCTCTCTTGCATCCATTAATTTTGGCATTTTTCCTAACATCTTACGAAATTCCCTGACAAAGGATTTCTAAGACAAAGCAACAGTCTTGAACTTGTGGAGCAGGAACTCAATCTTTCCTTTACACTTTTTTTTTTTTCCCTATAGTTTTGGGGTTTGGATCTATGTAAGCCTTAGACATTTCTGCTGAAAGCATTTAAAAGGGACTTCAATTCCCGAGGGCCACGGTTTCTGAGTACATGGTGCGGACATCATAAGAGTCCAGATTTCCATTAAATGCAGAGAAATTTCCCAGTAGGTATCATGCCTTCTCAACATGCACCTGAAAAGGGAGTTATCCATGTGTCCCAGCCACTCTTGAAAACTCTGTGCGTGGTTCTCCCAGTCAACCCTGAAAGCGTGCTCGGCTCTCTCGACACTTCTGTCAGGCATTCCAGCAGGGTGACAATAAAGCTGACAGATTCATAAGGACATGCTAAAGATATTTTTAAAATCCCCTGCTCTATGTCAGTTCTGACACCCTTTCTGAAGTTTAAAATAGAAACCGGTTTCCAGCATCTACAAACCAAAACCCAACAGCTGCTTTTCGCACCATCTGACACATTCTTGGCAGACTCACCAGGGAGGCCGGAACAGGGTGGACATAAAGCCACTGATACGCCCACTGGAAACAACTCAGCCATAGCGGAGAAAATGCTTTACAACCCTATATGAAAGGGTTACCTCCTCAAACAATGTTATCATCATACATGGGCAAAGTGTAACTTTTAAATGCACTTTGCATGGGATGCTGTTCCCTCTTACCAAGACACAAGCACTGAGATCTACTCGTAGTAGGAGCACTACTAAAACCAGCAAGGCAGAATGAAAATGTGCTACGAAGTCAAACTGCAGACATAGCAACAGAAGAGAGGAATCTCAGTATTCCAACCCATAGCAGACATCCAAAAAATCAGATTTATTCAAACAGATGCTCAGTACATTCTAATCAGAGTCAAATCTGGAGTTTTTCCCTTTTTATCATGCCTTTGCATTAACTGTTCAGGCATGCATGTGAAGAACCAGCAATCCATTATAATGAACAAATATGCACACTCTCCTGAAAATGCCTTGTTATCAAGAAACTCTAAACAGCATTATTCTATTATTGCTAGCTGTAAGTCACCCGTGACTGTGGAAGGTTGTAATATTTTACAAAGGGAAATCTGTTAATTGAAGCACTATCCCTCAAAGAAAAGCTAAGTGTCTTGTCCACAGAGGGGGACATTTCTTTGGTTCTTCAAAAAGATGACCAAGAAAATTGGTTAGCAAGAGCAACATCATTTCTCTTTCTTCTATAGAAAGAAAACATAATGCATTGTATTTGAGCACTGATAAGAAGAGAGCAGATGGTGGGAAAGGAGAATCAAATGATGTCTTTCCATTTTTAGCGTCATTCAGCCCCTGTCGGACAGAAAGCTGGTGAACCACTGGTATAGCAGGAAACAGAAAATCAAAGATGTACTTGTGTGGGCTGCAACTGACTGACAGTTTGCCAACTTATGCCAGCTTAATTCTGACATAAACTTCTGACCCAAAAAGAGTCACTGATTTTTTAATTTATTTTTTTTTTTACATCTAGTTAGAATCTCTAATTTGAGCAATACTTGCAGAAAATTCTGGAGAACCTATGTCTCAAATTCTTCTCAAATTTAAAAAGCTAAAACAGGAGCACTTACCATGTAGATCAGCTTAAAAACTGCTGACAATATCCCAATATACCTCGGCCTTCCCAGGTCTCTCAATGTGGTTGAAAATTTAACAATCTCATGCTGAGAGATGTCTTAAAATCTTTAAATGGAATAGTATAATTAGTGCACTTGAAACCAAAAACTACCATAAAAGAACTACTCCATCATAATAAAATACCCTTTGAATTTTGCCAACTCTAGGATGCTACTTTTGTATATGCATTACATGCACTGCAGACAACAGCATTTTAACATAATGATGACTACAACCTGGTAAAGAAATGAGCTGAACACCAGCAGGACAGTTAAAGGTAAAAGAGAAGAGTTTAAATGAGCCTAACTGAAATTTCGTTTGCAGAAGAGACGTTTTAAGCTCAGAAGCCCAAGCTCTGGTGCAAAATAGTCACACAACATCCCATTTAAAAGTAACAGAACTAATTTATAATCCTTATAGCTACACCAAAAAGCTATCAGAGATATGATCTGGGTTCAATATAAGGGTTGAAAAATCAGGAGACAAAGAAAAAGAACCAAAAGTATGTATAAACACTTGCCAATGAATCCAGATATACCACTGTTTACTTTTAAACGTAACCCAGCATTTCGAGAGGGGCTCAGTTTCTAATATGAGCCTTATTAACGGATGTATTTGGATGACACGCAGGACTAAGCATCCCCTAAAACATAAGAACACTCCAGCAGGCAAGCTTTTTAGTATAAAGACTTATGAATTCAGAAAGTTAGTTACTGGCACACGTCTACTTCAGGCTTACTCATGAGTGTGGGTTTGCTTCTGTGACCAGGAGGAGAAATAGGCAGGTTCAGAGTTGTGGAACGGAAGAAGGAGGCAAAGGATTCCCTGTCTGTGACCAACCATGTTCAGAGAGTGTGCAAATATTTTAAAACCCATTAAATTGGCTGAGTGTGACTGCTTGAGGGCTTTTAAAACCCCTCTTGACTATTTTATTTTCACTTATAGACAACCCTCATGAAAGCTCATACTTAAGATAATTACACATAATACTGTAGAACTTCATAGGTTTTGTCAGTGTAACAAATAAGTCTTCAATTGCCAAGTCACATTTTTTCCTTAGAACATCATGCTGCAGTTTCTCTTCCTATTCAGTTAGGCTGCTGAAAAAAAATAAAATAAAATAAATTTCGGTCACTGTAGTCCTGTATCATTCATATTTAAATTGTTAGTCTACACATAACCGGTTTGTGCCTTCTGCACTTAAGCCCTCAGCCTCCCTTGCTTACATATCCACTTGTGTTCAGGATTATTAAGTGCTGAATAGAATTTATAGCCAGAGCGAAGCCCCATTTGCCATCCAAATTTTGCTGTGCTGGAATTAACTCAGTAGCACCTGCATACTGATTGATGAAAAAAAGCTAATCTCAGTTTCTGGCATACTAGAGTGCTTTTTGCCACGTAACAGTGGGGCAAATCTCTTCCATTGGAACACAAATCCCTTCTAATACCATTTACATTTTTACATTTATTGAGTTTTTCTCTCAGCTAAGTCTGACCCTTGGATTTGCCTTCATTAGGCATTGCACTGTTCAGCTGCCTTGGCAGAACAGGCTAACAAGCTCCAGTCTGACTTCATGCTGGGAGCCCTGCCTCCTGAGCTCTGGCAGATAAAGCTCTGGCAGTTCAAAAGGTCGCTGCCCCCACCCTATGGATGTGCTGGATGTTACTGCTTGGGTGGCAGGGGTGGCAGGGGTGGCAGGCGAGGACAAGTGCTGAAGCCTTCCCTGCCCTTGGCCGCTGCCCTGTGTGTTAACCAAGCAGGGGCTGAGCTCTCAGGCACTGGCACAGGCTGTGCCTGCTCAGGAGGCAGCCTCCAGCTACCAGCAGGGGCGGGCAGCCAGGTGGTTAAACCAGCACGGCTTCAGTTCCCTAAGATCAGGAGTCATCGCTCTCTGATAACTCCTTTTTCTTACAACTCACAGGGTTTTTAACCACGAGAGTACGCGCTCACCAGAGAGCACCGGGAAGGCTTCTGAAGGCAGAATGCGATGCAGCTACTGGATTTTAGCTGTGTCCTTCCTACCACAGGTAAAATCTTGGCTAGAACCTCATAGGACTCCCACATGCTACTCAAGCAGTTCGATCAGAGCCTCTTGGTGATCTGGTTAATGTAGGCACAACAGCTCACAGATCCACCTGGAAGCAGTGCTGTTCATCTAACAGCACTTGGAAAAAAGCAGATGCCTACTTTTGAGTATGTCATGGTGCCTCTGTTACAGAGGCAGAGGGGAGGAAGAGACTTTAATACATGGATGCAAAAACCTCAGTGTCTTTTACACCTTTTGGTTGTTGCTCTTGTAGTTACAGAGCTTATTGTAACCAACCCAAGCCATAGCAGATCACAAATAATGTCATTCAAACTGTCATACATGCTACAGAAATGTAACTCAAACCTTTTCCTTCAGAGCAGGAAAGAACAGAGGAGAATTCACAAAGCTCAAGGAGAAAGTCTAGGAAAGAAGCACCCCTCACTTGGTCTGGAAGCAGAGCCCTCAGTCATTTGGTCAGTCATCAGCTGACTCACTTCTCCCCTGCGACAGTATTGCTTATTCAGACTTCAGCCATACTTCTGGGACAAACCAGTTCGTCCTTTACCAAAAAGTCTCTACCAACTTGTTTCAGACTCTCTTCATGCTATAATTCTGCCTTTCACAGGAGCTCCCTCATTTCTACTGAAACTAGAAACTCTACAATATCCTCAAACTTCGGACACCTTGCACCCTCCTGTACAGAGAAAATCAATCCCTGACCTTGAGGCTATAAGGTTTTTAGTGTCTTCATGTGGAACGGACCAATGTGAAGGACATGCTGTTTCTTTGCTTTTATGCTTTGTTTGAGCCAGGCGCCGTATATGATTAGGCCCAAAAAGCTGGGCTCACTTCAGCGTAAAGACAATGGATATATCAGAATTCAGTTACACAGCTACAAACCTGAAAATTTGGGAGAGGCTATGAGCATTGCAATGAAACTGGACTAAATAAGATATGGTACTCCAAGCTTGTGCATTAATGTTCAGGGACTTACAGGACTCTTACAAGTGTAGTAGTCTTTGGACACAGGTAAAAACAGAGTAACGATACCCTTTGGTCCTTCTATTTCTGTTTCAGTAAGATCTTCTGCATACTGCGTTCTCTACACAAAACTGCTCTCACAGTTCATTAATAGTGTGCATGCAAGAAAAACTTACAAGGGAAAGGAGAGAAGAAGGAACAAATTCCACATTCGGGTCTGGAACTGCGTATTTCAATGCAAGAGCGAGTGCAGGTGCTATGTAGTCACACACTAGACCTCCCATTCTCTCTGCCTGCAGATAGCAAAGCACTACATTGGTCATCAGCACATGTTAACTAGAGTCTGAGTCTGTGCTCACTCTTAGCTCCCACAGAAGTTAGAGCTGCAACTGATCACTAGGTTCACTGATCACCAGGGAATTCTTCTTTGGCTCCGCTTGATATTAGGCATTCATTTTTCTTACTAGCAGCTGCTGTGGGCGCTTATGGTTACGAAAAGAAATCACCTGTCTGTGGAAGCTGGGCCACTGATGTCTATATGGAGCTATGCTTTCATACTTGGTATGCAGTGAGAGGTGACACAGAAAGCAAAGCCCTGATGCAGCTGGCTCCCCCTTGTCTGCACACAGTGGATCGCAGGTCCTCCTACTGGATGTACTGGGCAGAAATCAGCAGGGGTGTGTGGAACAGATTTGTAAAGCTCTACAGTAGCCACAACTTCAAAGACACACTCTGTGATCTCCACACATGCTTCTACCTCCCACAGCTTTGTCCCTGTGCTATATGTAGGTCTACACTGTTTATTTACCCTTCTAGTTATTCTTCTGTCTCTTCATCTTCTTAAGCAATTGTATCACCAGACTGAGTCATCACAGAATCACAGAATGTTAGGGGTTGGAAGAGACCTTGAAAGATCATCCAGTCCAATCCCCCTGCCAGAGCAGGAACACCTAGATAAGGTTACACAGGAAGGTGTCCATGTGGGTTTTGAATGTCTCCAGAGAAGGAGACTCCACAACGTCCCTGGGCAGCCTGTTCCAGCGTTCTGCAACCCTTACTGTGAAGAAGTTTCCTCTCACATTTAAGTGGAACCTCTTGTATTCCAGTTTGTACCCATTGCCCCTGGTCCTATCATTGGTTGTCACCGAGAAGAGCCTGGCTCCATCCTCATGACACTCACCCTTTACATATTTATNTCTCACCAGGGCAGAGTAGAGGGGAAGGAGAACCTCTCTTGATCTACTAACCACCCCCCTTCTAATACACCCCAGGATGCCATCGGCCTTCCTGGCCACAAGGGCACAGTGCTGGCTCATGGGCATCCTGCTGTCCACCAGGACCCCCAGGTCCCTTTCCCCTACACTGCTCTCTAACAGGTCATTCCCCAACCTATACTGGAACCTGGGGTTGTTCCTGCCCAGTTACGGCATCATGCCACTTCTGTTGCACACACCCTCCTCCATTGATGCTTCCCCAGTCTGTCACTGCGCCTCTACTCGAACTGAAGTTAGACCCATTTCTGTCAGCAAACTCCTGAGCTTACCTGCCCTGATGCAGAGGTCTGCTCATGAGGAGGAGCTGAATCCAAACCATTCCAGAGTAGGCTCAAGTCCTCTCTCCAAGCTTAGAGCTCTTGCTCATTAACTTCTCAGAACAAAAATCTTGTCTCCTCTGAGCAATTAAATTCGTAGTGCCACATGGGGGAGCTTGTGCTGTGACTAAAGCTCATCACTTCCAGATCAAGAGGAAAGGATAGCTCAGCAGCACTAAGGACTTCAGCCACTGGAAACCGTGTTCTGAAAAGGCTGGTTGAAAATCGTGACTATGCATACATAATGCACACACACTATAATAAAGATGTTCCTTTTCAAAATTATTGTAGGTCACAGTCATTGATTTTTGCCTTGAAAAAGCAGCCAAAGTCATAACTCACAAACCATAACTCATAAACCTTAGGAACTTTCAGCTGCCACGAAAACAACTATAGTTTAAAGGCATAAGCAAGGCAAATGAGTAACGGGTATCTATTCCAGCCATCCACTAAGATGAATAATTTACACAATAACCAGCCTTGAGTTAGCTTTACTCCTTGCTGAGCCATGTCTGGCTGCGAAGCCATCCTGACAGCTGAAGTAAAAGTAGGTGAACAAGCAATCCAAAAAGGCAGTGAACCTGTCTCGCGATATTTAGCAAATAGATGGACCTGAAGTCTGCTTTGGAAACCCTTAAAATCATAACCATGCTTTAGAGACAGAGTTACAACTCACCTCCCAAGTCACCCAGACAATAAGCAATCTGGTAGCCTAAGGATATGAAAAATGTCAGGTTTGGTTCTGTTTTGTTTTTCTAAACCCAAGGAAATAGTTTGAAAGCAGTTTGTAAGAATGAAGAAGGTAACTATGCTTCCGGACTGGCCATCTGGAAAGGGAAGATCGATGGAGAGAGTCCAACCTTCAGCTTGAATCCAGCCTTGTCCCTTCAGCCGCCCTGTAGGGTTGTCAAAGACCTCTCACAAAGTATTACAGCGTCTTGTCTGCAGAATACCTCCCCGTTTGAGTAATACGTACCGAAGCAAGCACGGAGCAGAAGTTTGCTGCTGGGGCAGGCTAGAGCCAGGCTCATCGCCAGCACACCGCGCTCCCCTGCTCCCGCCTGGCGGGGAGCGGAAAAGGTGCGCGGGGGAGCCCGGACGGCGCGGAGCGCGGCGGGGCCGCTGTTCGCCTGCAGCCGCCGGGCGGGGCGGGCGCTGCCCGCAGCACCAGGCACGGCAGCCCGGGACGGGGCGGGGCCTGCGCCGGCCCCATAAGAGGCGCGGGCGGGGGCGGCCCGGGCAGCAGCAGGAGCACCGCGGCGGGAGGATGCAGGCGATGCCCGGGGCGCAGGCGGCCAGGCCGTTCAAGCTGAGGAAGAGTTTCGGTAGGGGCGGGGGCTGCGCGGAGGGGTGCGCGGCCGCGGCGGGGTGCGCGCACGCGTAACGCTTCTCCTCTCTCCTGCGCAGCCACCCGGCTGGAAGAAGTAGCAGGAATCCGGGCGAAGTTCCCTACAAAAATCCCGGTAAATCTGTTTTGTTGTCTGAGGTTACTGCTGCTGTTTAAAAAGAAATGTTGGGGGCCTCTCTAAAGTGTGGAAGGGGATGGGGGAAGAGACCTGGATGGTTTAGGTTTTGCTAAGTGTGACTCTAATTAAAACAGGTAATTGTCGAGAGATACCATAAAGAGAAATACCTTCCTCTCTTGGACAAAACCAAATTTCTTGTTCCCGAAGAGCTGACCATGACACAGTTCATCACCATCATCAGGTAGGCAGCAAGAACCCGCGGGGCTGTGCTGGAGCTGGGGCTTGCTGCCGTTCTCCAAGCTGTTATTTTCTAGTGCTGCTTTCTGCGGTGGGGAGGAGGAAAAAGGTATTAGTAAAGGCTTCCCTCTCTTGCAAGTATTTAAAGAAAATCAACAGATGCTTTATCAGGTATGTTTAGGAGAAAAATGTGATCTATGCTTTTTGGATTCATAAAGTCTTCTCTCTTCCCCCTAACCGTAGTAAGTGAAGATTATGTCAGACTCCTGTTCTATTTTCTTGCTTGATGAACTCGTTACTGGAGCTCTGTGGTTCTGTTCTGCTTGTAGCTGTTCCTGCCTTGCTCTCTTGCAGCACCTTGCTAAATTTACTCAAGTTCAAAGCAAGTCTTAGGTGTGAGTGGCATGAAATGTGCTTTTAAATTATTCTTTGTAAAACACTACAGGGAAGAAGTCTCTCAAAGCATTTAGTGATGTTGTCTGACAAAGTATGAAAGGCATGTGCTTTCCAGCATGCGCTCTAAAGCATGGAAAATATCTTTCTAGATGTTAACTTCTGTAAAAGATGCTTTTGGCTCTTGGACAACTTAATCCTGATCCTCATATGTAATGTCTCTGAGAAGGACTCCTTTGAAGGTAGACTTTAAAATAAGTGTGACAGACCATGCTGGAATTCTTGATTACAGCTGTACTGCAGGAGCTTTTGGTTTCTACTCAGCACTTCTCCCTGGTAACTGGGAACTCAAAGCCCAGGCTTAATAGCACTCATGGTCTAACAATGTAAGCTTTTCCTCCAAGTACAAGATTTTCAGCTTCCAAACATACAGTTAACTTCCTGCTGATGAAGGTGTTAAACCACATAATGACTTTACACAGCATTTCTTGTACATAGTTCATGCAACTGCTCTGCTTGGTGTATTTTATAGACTGAAGTTGAAACCTTCTTAAGTTTGCTAATGCTTAATTCTCTATTTCTCCTTTCTTCAATTAGAAGCAGGATGGCTCTAACTGCTACACAAGCTTTCTACCTGCTGGTGAACAACAAAAGCCTAGCCAGTATGTCCTTGACAATGGCAGAAGTGTACAGGGACTACAAAGATGAAGATGGCTTTGTGTATATGACATACGCTTCCCAAGAGATGTTTGGATGCTTTTTACCCACTGCTCAAGGAAAAACTATGGAATGCCTTCAAAAAACTTAAGGCTGGGTTAATGTGCTGCAGTGACGCAGTTTGTTATGAATCGTGCCTGTGACATGAACCATGGAGACGCTCCTTCCAATGAGCTCTTGAGCTCTGTGGAGTTATGACCCAAAAGCTGGCAGGACCAGCTTAAGGCAGAAATGGTGGTACACTTTTCCTATATAATAAGTTGGATATATATTTTTATATTTGAGGACACGATGGGTTTTTTTTGGAAGTGCACCTTCACTTTTTTTGCAATATCAGTCTTAATGTAACTGATCTTTAAGGTGTCCTAAAGTCTAAGTAAGACTAAAATAAAGAAGCTTTTAAGTATTGAGTGGATGTTAGTTTTAATCTGGGGAAAGACTATAAAAGTCTGTCTAGGAGAAGGTCCTAGAATATTTCCGGGAATTCGGGCTCAGTGCCTCTTAAATGGCTTGCACAGCCACTATGAAGTTTTGAATGGGGTAACGAAGCTTAGGTCACACAGGAGCAAAACCATACATATAAATGTTTCATTATACTAGATATCTGAGCTACAAGACTAAGCAGACTGTACTGGTGTGAGAGCAGGGTTCAAATATTAATTTTAACACGTGGATAAACTACTGTCAGCTGTTACAGAAAACACTATCTGATATAGATGGCTATTTGTTTAAATAAGCAAAACTGATTGCTAGTCAGCATAACCTAAGTACGGATAGCATGACTTGAACTGTAGTTTAAGAGTTCAAGTGTCTGTTCTTACTACTGAATTCTGCTAGTTTTGTCTCTGTAGATAGTCATACCTGTCCCCTACAGGCACCTACTGGTCAGTTCCCCTGAATGACTTCAGTGAGCCTTCTTTCAAGGATGGACCAAGCCATATATAACAATGTCTCTGGAAAATGTCAAAACTGTCACATAGTGACATGCTGATTCACCTAAAATACATACTTGGTTCCTAAAAAAAGTATTGAAGGAATGCTTGACGTGAGGCTTAGTCTGGACTAAAGCTCAAGCTAACTTTCCTGGTCTTCTTATACATGAGGAATGTATTGGAAAGCTGTAAATGTTCTGATTGTGCATATTCAACTTAGAACACCAGGTCATTTTAAAATCTGTCACAGTGTGCAGTTAATTAGTCACCCTCTGGCATTATCAGCTTAGGATGTTCAAATTGTTACAATATGATGCAATTCTTCTGTTCAGTACTAAACTGATTTGCAGAATAATTAATGTAGGAATTACTAGACTGCGAAGCAAGAACTGTTGACAGCATTTAAATTATGCATAAGGAAGGAATGTGTGTGTAAGCCTTCTTGCGGTGGTTCTCCTGCACTAGTACTCTCTTGAACTTAAAGCTCTGAGCAGGCCTGGCTTCAAGCGAAGGGGTTTAGAAGAGGGTACTTTCCTTAGTGAAGGTGGTCTTTGCCAGCTCATGCTTCATGAGCTCAGGAACAAAGAAATCATTGACCTGACCAGCTCACTGGAAAGGCTAAGGCTACGTCAGTATAGGTTATGAAAACTTATGTGCGTTGGGATTCCAGAATCTGTTCCTCGGATAGATTTAATTTATGCTTGTAATGGAAACAGTTTCCATTGCACAAATTGAACTCAAATAGTCATTTGTTAGCAGCCCTCAGGGAGGCAGAGACACCTGTTTGGCAGGAGCACCACAGGCAATGTTGAACAGCTGTGGGAACCTGGGGGTGGAGGAACAAGGGGATGTCTTCCTATGTTCAAGCTCTCTTGCCAGTCTAGGAGCTGGGCTAATATTTTGCTTCACTGCCTCCTCTGTCTTCCTGTCTTGTGTGATACTTGGTACACGAAGAGAAAAGCACTACAGATTCTTGGCTGGAGCAATTTTATGTCTGGCAGCCAACTTTCTTTGGTTTATAATGCAGTGGCTAAGGTGTAAGTGGTGATCCCTTCAGCATTTATTGACATTAGGCTATGGGGTTTAACAGGCTGAGCCACAGATCCAGCCACAAAAGTTACACAACGAGGTCACTTGCAGGTAAGGACCACCGTTATAAACCTGTTTAAACTGGCCTGCTGAGCCTAGAGAGAAGTCCTGTGAGCTGAGAAAGCTTCATCATTGGGTAATAGTAATAGACTTGCCCTTCTACCAGGTGTTAAAACAGATAGGATTAACCATCAAAAGCAGTTTTCAAAAAGTCTTAAAATAATGAACTGGGAGTTAGGTGCCCAAATAAATCAGTTATCCTTCTGGTGGAGTTGCTTTGGTGTGGTGAGAAGCTTTGGATTCAACCTGTTGCCTTGAAGTAAAAGGAACAAGGTTTAGAAAAGAAGTAAGCAGAAAAACTTTGCTCTGACATTAAGCAACTGAGATAACTGCAGCTGCTTCCAATGTAGCTGCTGTTTGAAGTGCTAATATTTGCTTCAGCAAATACTTATTGATCGGAGTCAGGTACATACTTCTTGCAATGAAGGACACCATGCTCTGGTAAGTAAATTAAATAGTTATTTCCAGCATATCCCCAATGTGAAAAGGGAAGATAAAGATGGCACTTGTTTGTGAAATTATCCTCTTTTCTGAATTATGATATAGAGTACTGCACTTTAACATCCAAAATATCCACTAGAGAAAACATTCTGAGGACACTTCTGTTTCTGCTGAAAACTACCAACTAAATCCTGGAAGGTACTTAGTGCACTGGCTTCAAAGCACTTAAGTATGTATGTGCTCTGCAGAAGTAACTCTTGGTCTGCAGCACTCAGACCCTTGTAAAATCAAGCAGTGTCTCATCTTCAATTACAGCACCAATCAAACCGAAAGGACAGTGAATGTAAGTGTGGCATGAGGGATGATGTTGCCTTTGCCATTGAGGGTTGGGTTGGTTTGGTTTGGTGTTTTTTGTGTGTGTTTGTTTGGGGTTTTTTTTGAGTGTTGTGTAAACTGAAGTACCGGGAGAGTTGTGACTTGTAGCCAAGTGGAATACTACAGAGAAAAACGTTAAACCCTTTTTTATAATTTCACCAAGGTACTAAAAAAAACTCTAATGTCAATAACTACAGATGCTGCTGGATTTATTAGAAGGGAGATAAAAAAGCAGCTAAAATCTGAGGCTGCAACCTTGCTGTACAAAAATTACATCTTAATGAAACATGCTATTCATGTCTGCAACGTATGCCTGCACAGCCATTGCTCTGGGAACAGGATAGTTTTCTTGTTTTTGAAGACCTGAACAAACTTCACTCCTGAGGCACATGCTGTGGGCTGTGTGCACTCTAAATGCTCCTAAGGGCAACTGGAGAAGAATACAGTAGCAGGTTAAAAAACAAAAAACCCCAAACAACAACAACAAAACCCACACCACCAACAGAAAAACAACACCCATAAGCTCTTGGGTCTGGTGTGGGGGGGGAAATAAATCTTACCAATGCATTCGAATTTCAAGTGGGTAGAAATGATTTTTTTTTTTTTTTTTTTAATGTGCCTACTAACACTAGAGATTCAGCTGTCTGTACTTTCCTTACCAAAGCTGATGTCCTATACCCATATAGCCATGTATAAACACAGCTATGAACTGTGTACAATGCTTTATGGTGAGCAAATTTTCATTTGTTGCTGCAAGGCAAACATGACAACCTCAGCTGGGCTCTAGCACATAAGCAACAGCAGGAGCTTTCCAAACTGCTTGGATTTTTAAATTACTAAATGTTGTCTGTGGGTAGAATAAATAAATGAATGGATGAGGATACTAATATTCTTGCTCAAGTACTGTAGGCAACAAGTCTCGTGAACTTATATGGGCTTTTTGTTGTTTTTCCTGTGCTAACTACTTCCAGATGGTGGTAGCTTCAGGGTAAAAATATTACAGATGCACTGTTAAACACACTAAGTGTATCATCCTCTTCAAATGAAGTTTTTCGTGTGTGTAAGATACAGCAAAGTAAGAAGGTCAAACAAATTAATAGGACAGAACATAACCTTCAGCATCAAAAGGCACTGCTGTATTCCCCTTTTAAGAAAGACCCTATGGGAACTACGGGGAGAAAAACTATTTTTAGAACACTGGTTTTTAACTTATGGACTACGAAACGGAGGAGGAGAGGGTGAGGCCTTCTATGGAAAACTTCCAAGGAATCCCTGAAAGGTGGTTAAGAAATGCAATTCCATTTATGTTACAGTGCAACCTATGTACGAAACTTCTGACTGTGCACACACACTTCCCTTAAGGATCAATGTTCCAGAAAAACTTCCAGACAACTCTCCTGAATTTTAAAATATCCCGTACTTTTCATACAGTTTTGAATCACCCTGTCAAATTTTAGAAAAAAAAAAAAAAGAGGAAAAAAAAATGTAGTTCTGCCTATAGATATGTGCTTAGTTTCTTTAGCTTTCCTAAGATGCTTCATAATGGGAGCTGTACCCACATTTTTCCCTGATGTTTTTAGGTTGCTTCTTAAGAGCACAGGTTTCTTAGGTATCTGCTGCTTGGTTCCTATACAGCCCACAACGTGCAAAAGCAGTTAGGTCCGATAATAAATAACAGTCTGACCCTAGTTTGGAGGAACACAAATATAATTGTAACGAAGGTGGCTGATGCCCTTAAGGCTCACCTTCAGAAAGCCATAATATAATTCCCTGCCTCTTGTTTTCCAGCTGATGCCTTCCTTGTGACTGTAATGCCCCTATGGCACACAACTGTAGCAGTTTGGTCCGGGTGGGCTTTGAAGAACATGCAGCAAGTGGCTATGCCAGAGTCTGAAAAGCAGCTCTGTCCCTTCCCCCTGTGCAACAGACCCGTGGGAGGGAGTGTGCCCCAGTGGGAGCACGTGGAGTTTCCAGAGCAGCCGGAGACTGAGGAGGGGCTGCTCAACACTTACATCAGGGCCAGCAGGGACTGTAAAGGACCTTTATGAGGCTGCTTATGATTTGTGGCAGGGTGGGCTTGGCTGGTGGTGTTTATTTATGCAAATACTCCAAGATCTGGCTTGGCTTTCTATGTGTAATGACATGGTCTGGATGCTAATCAGACCTTCAGCACAAGCCTGTTATATGTCTGAAAGGTGAGAAGGCTATCGACTGCACAGTCTGAGATGATACAAAAAGAACCAGGTTCATCTGCCATTGATCAATAGATCCCTGGCAGACCCAGAGCTTATTTCCCAGTCTCAAGAACAGAGCCAAGACTTTATGGGCTGCCTGATGGATTTGCACAGAAATCTTTAGGACAGCAAACCAGTGGGTGAGGAGAGGGGCCGGAGTAGGACAGGGGGTTAAGCATGCATATCAGTGCTTCCACCCAAAGCAGCTGCAGCCACATATTCTTCACAAGCCTGCCTGTGACTGACTGGAAAGCCTGAGCCTCAGTATGACCTCACCAAGACAACTCTTACATGCATTAGCTCACAAAGAGAACTTATAAGAAAGAAAACATGCACACACATGCTCACAGATGGAGGGTGGATATATCCATTTCCTGAATAAAAAGTGAACTCTGTCAGCGGAAAAAAACACACAGGAGGGTGCTGAAAGGAAGACATGGCAAGTAAAGAAATTCTATTCTTGGTGCTGGCACTGCTTCACAAGACAACTTGGCCCTTACTCTGAGAACTTAAAAACTTAATGTCAAGTGATAGATACGAGTATGGTCTCTGTCTGACCTTCCTCCCTTAAAATGCTGCATCTGTGGTAAAAAATTAAAAGTCAGATAGTGATATGAGCTGCATATTTGTAGGCTGGCTGAGGAAGAGTAACTCGTTTTCCATCAGCTTGATGCATTAGTCACCAACAAAATAAAAGTGCCATCAATATGAAAAACAGCTGCTGTGCTACAGGTGAGGGCAGGATCACCAGCTTAGTGCAGACACATCTGTGCTGTCTAGACTGCCAGGGCAACCCAAGCATTGCAGGGGTTATGAAGATAATTTTGCTATTCAAAACTATATTGGCTCTGTTATAAACCTGTCAAAACTGTCAAGAGAGGCTGCAAGAGACATACTGCATTTTCCTAGGAGGCAGCTGGATTTGGTTTAACCCTCAACTCTTCCCAGCCTTCCTCCTGCTCACTGACTTTTGCTCCCATTCTTTTTTTTTTGGAAAGGGACCAGGCCTTCTGTGTTTGCAGAACCTGGGTACAGATTCCAAGATTGCTGAAAACTATAAATAATATGCCCTTAGTTGCTGTGTAAGAAACTTGTATGAGAAATCACAGCTGTTCTGTTATTGTAATTCAGCCTGTGTCGGAGCCACAAAATTTGGCTATGCCTCAGCCTTTCTCAGGCTTCTAAGCCTCTGTCAGTTCTGGAGCAGCAGTTTAAATGAGATGGTTGAGGCTGTTACTACTATTAATATTTAAGTAGCTCCCCCTTCCAACAAACTTGGTTGAGGCAGAAAAGGTGTCACATGCCTCCTTGAGTTGGCTGAAGTTGTTTTAGCCTTGCTCATCAGTGTCAACTATTTTTGCCACAGGCCCAGCAAAGTAGGTTAATGTAGCAGCTTAATATCATGGCCCAGCTCATCCGTCTGATTTCACCACAGAAGGAGGAGGATGCCTCCCATGGGCTCACCTGGTGTCAGGCTGCTGAGAGGTGACAATCTCCAGGAAAGGGTTGGTGCGGAGGGGGAACGTTACAAGAAGCCGAGTGAGGGAACCGCTAGATGAAGACGATATGGGTCTGCAGGAAGGTTCCTTTGGCTCTGACATGCAAGGCAGCTGGCCCATTAGGCAAGTGTTGAGCAAGATTACCATCACGTACTTCACAGAGGAGCATCCTTTATAAATCAGTGGATAATGAGTGGGGGAGACCCTGCTATGATTCTCTTTTCTCCCTGAAGAGGCTGGGCCATACACTCCACACTGTGTGCTCCCAGTAGCTCCTGTCTCCCTGATCCCAGCACAGATAATTAACTTTCTGCAGCTAGAAGCCAGGACCTTTGTAGGTAAAGCCCAGAGTGACAGCAGAGGAGTGTGGCTGAGGGGTTTGAACCCAGCTCCCAAACTAGACCCCAGCCTACCTTTAGTTTCTCAAAATAACTGTCCAACTGCAAGATCTGTGAGAGACTTCAGTTTTACTAGTGGAAAATTTAGGCAAAACCCTATAACATAAATGAAGCAATTCCAGTAGAAGCTGAAGCATGCACTGAAATTACTGCCTGGAGCCATAAAGGCTGCAGACCTAAATCTACCATGTTACAGTTGATGGGAGGAAGCACTTATCCACAGGAGGTGGAGAGAAGGAAAGGTCAAGCACTGTAGCAGACATAAAAGGTTTTATGTTTAATTTTCTGGAAAGTTTTCCTCAAAATATGGTTTTGCCAAGTGTCTTGTTTCCCAATTCAAACTGCTGTATTATTTCCCCATCAGATTAATGTCATTTATGCTGGTTTGTCAGGAGCAAAAATCAAAATCTCAATTTACATGAGGGAAAATGAATTAAATAAGTGCTTGTTGACTAGCAGTTACACCTGTGTGACAGCTATAAAAATTTGCAGTATGTATGGCAGGCACTTGGGAAACATTGAAAAGCCGAAACAAGGGTTATTCTATTCCAGACACGTTTCCTCATTTTAAAATGAGATGCAGCTTTCTGTCAGTTCTCAGCATAAGAAATGCTGTGGTTTGTAGGGTTTTCTGGATGTATTTTGGTCACGTATAAATGAAATCCACACCCTTTTAGTCAGGCTATGTTTTATGATCTTTTACTAGTGAACGATTTGTTAACTGCAGTATTGCATAACAAGCTATAGTACCTATTTGTCACATTACAAAAAACAGAGCATGAAATGCAGGACTGAGCAGTTTGCCAGCACATAGAAGAAATAAATCTATAATAATTTATAATATTTTGCATGCGTAAGATCCAGAGCTGGTCAATGGTAGTTTGCAAAGTGGACATTCCACACGTATTTACATCAAAGAGAACAAGAAATGAGAAACTGAAGAAGGTGAGCACTTAGAAAAGATGTACTTTATCAAGATGTCTCTCCAAAAGTCCAGTAAACAAGCCAGCAGAATTCCTGCAGTCTGAGGCCATGATGCCTTTTTCAGAGCTTGCTTTTATCATAAAGCACGTATTGAAACAGTGGTGGCTTTACGATTGGGGCTTAGTACTCAGAGCCAAAGAAATATGTTTGGGTTCTCATTTGGAGGAATAAGTCTGTCTCAAAGTTAGTCTTGACTGCTTGCATTTCCTGTCTAACTTGTCTATTGAGTGATTAAACGACTACCTCATTTGGTGATTCCAGAAAAACTCTGGAAGAAGATTCTAGTGGTAAGCTCCCCTGCTCCCACACCAGGCTCCTTCCACAACTGTTTCCAAAGCACTTCATTTATGAAACACACAAAACCTACACGCACATATATATACTGCTGAAACACAGCCTCATGTGAGGGGAAGGAGAACAGCCAAAATTACACCACTTCTAAAAAAAAGAGAGAAAGAGAAAAAAAAATTATACATGGCAATGGAGCAACATTCTTGTTATCAAAAGTGCCATGAGACTGCGTTTCAAGGTACCCTTCAACACTTCTTATCACAAGGTGGGACAGAGGAGAATGAGGATGAGTGCCTGAAACAAAGTTGCAGGAAAAATCCATCCCAAGGTGTGTGTGCAGCAGAAACCACACATCCTGGCTTCTTGTTTACGATTGTTTACTTGATGCAGCAGTCCACTGTTTGGTAGCTAAATTAAATATTTCTTTGATAAGTAATTACCTCTTAGTTCTCCTTGTACTTGTACAGAGATACAGAAGCTGTGTCCTGCTCCATCTTTTCTACGTAACTAGAGCCAAAGCTTAAATTGCAGTACTAGGGAAGGTTTGAATAGCTTCTTTGAAAGCACTTCGGCAAATGCAAACTAGGAAAAGCCGCAGCCAGCACCAAGCAATTAGACAGTTTTATACATTCACAAAAAATAGTTTTGAGAATTACTTTTCCCATCAGCAGATTTATCTATGACTCTCAGCAGAATTTTACTGAAGTAAGAAAATACTAAATTAAGGTTGCCTTCAGTATGTTTCTAAACAGAGGAGCAGGAGTGCAACACAATTTGTGTCTGCATGGACTGTGAAGCTCAGTAGGTTATTATTGGTAAACTCTTTGGATGGTGTTACAGTCAAATTGAAGTTGATAAAGACAGTCATGCTGCAAAGTGAATCTTTTAGGCTGTATATCTTCTCATTTTGATGTCGGGCCTACCCTTCTGGAAATCTGCTAACAAACATTTGGTTTTTTGTGAGATTAGTACTATAAAGAAAATAGTAGGGACAGCACCTATGTTCAGGACATCTGAAAATAAAATCCTTTGGACAGGCCAGGATTTTTCTCTACACTGCTATTTTCTGACCCTTTGACTAGGCCCATGAGTACTGTTTGTTGTATTTCTGTAGTTATCAAAGTTAATGCCACACTGGGGTCTGCAACACAACCTTAATCAATAATTGTTTGAGATTTTTGGTGAGCAATGCTAGATTATGCAAACAGTAAAAATAGGTGCCTCAAAGTTATTCTTGGCCTAGTTCTGGGACACTAGAGGAAAGAAACCAGATGATTAACAAAAAACATCTACAGCAGGCCAGAATCGAAGGCTCAGACAGATCTCACTGCTCAAAATACAAGTGTCTTTCCAATTAACTAATCTGGCTCAGTTTCTGTTTTACTAATTTTAAATAGAGAATAGTTGAACAGTGATTTCAAAACTGTAGAAGTGAGGTCAGAACAAATGCTGGTACTTTGTGGGATTTGAAGCGAACATGCTAAATCTAATCAGCCTAGCATCTTATATCATAGTTGCTACTACACCTGAATAAAAAAAGAATAGTAAAAGAATTAGTGACATAAATAACATGCTCAGAATCACAATTGTATTTTTATTTCCATACATTTTCTTATTTCCATCATATTCTCAGGAGTGTTCAGTACCCTTTTTGGCTCCGGAATAAATTTCTGAATATCTGTCTATTTAATTTTGGTTCTTAAATGTGAGATAAGGACTTTATAAAGACCTATTTTTACAAAATATTGGAAAGAGATGTTTTCTTTGTAATTAAATTCTTGATTACTTTGCACCAGAAGTCGTGATTGCATTGCAAGAGAACACAAAGGAAACCTATACAATGCTGGAGATCTTCTGAGTAAAATTTTAATCATCTGCTTGACATCATGGAACTTTACAAAGGTTTAATCAATGTCAGCTCCTGCCTTTTTCTTCTTAACACTGTTTACTTCACATCTGGGTTTAATCTTTGGTTAAACAAATGAGAATTTATGGAGTTTACCATTGAGAAGTTTCTTTTCTTATCTTCTTGTCTGCATACGAAGTATTTGCTAATTGAGTTGGTGCTCATCTAACACCCTTGTTCCCTATGCCTTCTAAACAAATAAAGACATAAATCCAAAAGCAAAAAAAAAATCCATGTAATAATTAGTCCTGTGTATCTTGTAGTTTTTGCAATAAGAAACATAAAAAAATGTTGGCAAACATTTTACAGGAATGGTGAAGAAGGCTCTCATCACTGCCTGGGCACTAATCAAGAGGGATAAATGCAGAATCCTTCATTTGGACAGAAATAATCAGCTGCACAACTACAGGATGGAAAGCAAATGGCTGGTGGCATTTCTTTTAAAGGAATTCATGGGATATACTGAATCACAAGCTAAGCATGAGTCAACACTATCATGCTGTTGTGAAAAAAGCAAACACCACACCGGGATTTCTAAACAGGAGCAGAGCCTGCAAGATGTGTAAAACAGGCCTTCTGCTGCATTCAGCAATGGCAGGGCTTTAACTGAAATATTGTGTGTAGTTTAGGCACTGCACTCCAAGAAGAGTATGAACTAGCTGAGAATTCAGAGAGCAACGACAACGAGCAGAAATTTAGACTCTGACCTATGGCAAAAGATGGAAGAACTGAGGTGGTTTAGCCTCAAGAAGAAAAGGCTGCAAAAGGCACATAATATTCCTCACAAACAAAAGGCTTTCTGAATCTATTCCTTTTGATCACATTGGCTATTACAAGAGGTAATGGGCTTAAATTACAAGAAAAAGCTAGGAAAACTTCCTAATGAAAAAGGTAGTGAAATGCTGTGATGACCTGCCTGGAAAGTTGTGGAGTGTCCATTTCTGGAAGATGAGTCTAAATTAATCCCACTAGGAGGCAAGGGGAAGATTTCTGAAGGCCCTTTCCCAGTCCTTGTTTCCTTCGACTCCATGTTTTCTGTTAAAACATCTTTGTTACTTAGACACGAAAACATATTTCTTGGTAGTGAAAGTCCTTAGATGATACTACTGAACTGCACACACTTGTGTAATCATAATGATGGGGATGCAGAACTGTGGAAGGCATATGGGATCTTCTTGTATTGTATTTTTTTCTCTGAAGAAAAAGGTGAGCTCAACAGATCACTGTAGCACAAGGGCTGATCTGTTCCAGGAAATCCTATTGAATACTGGCAGGCATCAGTCAAGCCCCACCACACTGAAACTTCAATGCTGGGGACAGACAGGCTTAGCTGCTCTAGCGCCACTGTTTTTCCCTTCCTGCCTCTTTTACGCTTTCTATTTTGGTGGCATTACCATGTGCAGCTATACTATATTTTTCATTTGCAGCAGTGCCCCTCTGTCAAGATTGCCACTTAAATGCTTCTGCATGTGTCTATGAGTGGAGGAAAAGCTGAGGAAGGTACTTGAGAAAAGGATTGTGACACCATGAACTCAACTCCTACCGTCACGTCCAGCCCTGCTATGCCAAACTGACAAAACATTTGTAAAACAGAATGTTAACGCCCATGTTCCACAGATTACTTATGTATTAGAAATGGGCTTTCCAGACCCTGCACACCACCCCATACTGTGCTTCAGCCGAAATATGCAACCTCTCTGTCTGGATTCTAAAAATATTTAAAAACGAAACACAACACAATGGCAATCAGAGTAACAACAGCTGAGATGTACAAGACTGGTAATATCTTACAGGGCAACAGACAGGGAGTGAATTCAGGAGCAGTGCAGATTATCTAAATGTTTTTCAGCAGTTCTATCAAAAAATCAACCTCTTCCACTGTTGTCCCAGACCTCTACAACTCTCTGTCTGGTCTCTGGTTTGGTACCTGCCTGGTACTTCAACTACATTATACTTTATAATGTTTTTCCCCCACTTTTCTATTTCTAAGAGGAATTTCATCCTCTGTTTCTTGTCATAAAGACATTGTGGGTCAAGTTTTGTTGCTACATGTGTTTGCCTATGTGTGCGTCTCTCTGATGCCTAAAATCTTTTTAAAATCACAAGGTTGTAAACACACGGGTTAACCAAAACCAGTTTTTCTTTACACATCACCTACTTACCACACACAAAAGATGTACAGGCTACCTTACTTTCATGTCGTTACTTTTACAAGTCTGCCTTCAAAAAGTTTATGGTGAAGCAAGTATATGGGTGTGGTTTCAAAATGGCATGAGGTGATTTAAATCTGTGCTGCTACTGAAAGTGTTAATTCTTGAAGCTAACCTAACGAACTCCAGGTCTGCCATCCAGCTGTCTCCATGAGGTCAGCAGAGCCAGTACAACCATGGAAAGGTCTTTGATCACTTGGCCACTTATGCAAGTGAATCCTATGATTAAGGCAAGTATTATAACCCTGTTAAAGAAGTGAAGTTGAATAATGAAGTTATGCTCTGACTTTCCAAGAGTCAAATGGCAATAACAATTGCTGGACCATAAAAGAGTCATTGTTGATAACACTTAAGACACTCGAAAACTCAAAAAAGACTAACTGAAAAGTAATATTGTGACAGTATTTTGAAAGAGTAAACAAATTAGCAAAGGTAAACACACACCTTTCAGCCTGACATCAGTAATGGTAGGGCATATCAAGGACTTGATTAACTGGGACTTTAAAAGGACATGAATGTTGGTGCTAACGTGCTTACTGAAAATATATCTTGTCTATCAGAGTATTCAATAAGATTCCAGTTTAGATTAAATAGGTATTGGCATTAACATGTTAAGACTTCCACTTAATCTGTCCAATGTCTCCCTTGGAATTACACAGCATTTTGACTAAAGGAGCTAGAAAAATACACTAGCTCATAAGCAGATCCCAAAAAATTCTTGAAAACTGGGAAATCATCACCAAGTAATTGTACTTCTAACTCAGTTCTGTATAGCCATGTTTCTAGGCCAGTGCTATTTTTAACACAGTATTTTAACTAATAATCTAGAAGAAAAACAATTCAATCTCCCTCACCATAAATTTATCACTGATAAAAACCTGCAGATGTCTCAAAGAGCAGTGAAGGGCAGGTCAGTGCTAGTGGGTGATATGCATGTAAGCACATACAGTGCTAATGGAACAGCCACATATAAAGTCTGACTACAGCTATAATTACAACAGGTGATACTTGGCCTGATTTTGTAGAGGAACGTGAGAATAATCATATTATGGTAGGCACCATGTGGTGCCACTCATCAAAAAAGCCTAATGCAATTGTTGGACATGTGTACAGGAAAAAGAATTTTAATCTTACTTCTGCACCTGGCACTGGAATGACTCCGGCTACATCCAGTCTAATGCGTACAAATCAGGACTGATGTTGCAAGTTGGAGTAAGTTCAAAGAACTGCCAAAAGAATGACTCAAGTGTTGGAAAAAAATCCAAAACATAAAGACAGAGATTCAAGAAACTCGGCTTATTTACCTTACCTAGGACATGGATAATAGATGGCTAAACAACTATTTAAAAAGCCTAATAATTTAAGCAGGAAGCATTGATAATGGGTTCTTCAGTCCAGCAGATAAACATATAACAGGGTCCACTATTGGAACTAAATGAAGCAAGACTATACAAAGGGAGATTTTTTTAAATTGGGTGAAGGTAATGAACAATCTATTGAAAGTACCAGTGGATTTTCTCTCTCTGTGAATTTTTAAGTCAAGATTGGATGTTATTTGAAAAGTGATCTTTAGTTCAAACCCTCAGTTGGTGTTAATGAAGTCTTACAGCTGTTCTATGGTAATATAACATTACCGTTGAAGACCTGGTATTATGTTTACATCTGTGTGAAAACTAGCAAGAAGAAAATGGAAGTAGGAGATGGAAGAAGGGAGAAAAAATGGAAGAATAAAAATAAATAGAGTTTTATTGCAATTATTTGGATTCTTGAATTGCTTCTTTTCATAAAGGTCTCTCTATCCACTAGAGTTTTAACAGTATCTTTCATTCCCTTTCTTGAGCCAACATGCAACATTATTATACAACGTCAAAGAGCAGAAAGGGGTCAAGCACACAGCTGGCTGTGCCTGACAGGTCCACCACTTGTGTCCTGTTGGTGTAATCTGAGGTATGACTTGGCATTCTCTTCCAGTCATGGCCCCAGAGGGAGACTATTGTTCTCCTACTGCCCAGATACACCTATTTCTGAAAGCTAAGAAAGTAAACAAAGAATGGTTTGTCCTCATGTGTTAGGATGGCCTTGGGGTCATCCAGAACTGAGCATATGTCATTTAACATTTCCATTTTCTCATGCCAGCTCCAGAGACTGGGACTGACGTGGCATAGAAAAATACATGAGTTGGACAGACAAATTGAAGGGAGATGCTCTATTTTTTTCTACTTAACAGCGTGTGGCTACTCAAATGTGAAAGATGGTACAAGTTTTGATTTTATACAAAGAGCAAAACATGTTACTTTTGTCTAAGATGATTTCTCTTTCAGACAAAACCAGTAAAAATAAACTGCCCAAGGGAAAAGGTAGTCTTTTTCCATTTGTGACAATCCTGTCTCCGTGGTCTTATCACTGCCATGTTCATTATCACCTTTTAAACATACAGGTCCACACACAGCCACAGCCATATGCCCTGCTCCTTTTTCTCTGGCAGCTTCAGCACATCTGAGTCTTACAGTGGCATTGTGTGAACTCCTCACAAGCCACAGCACCATCAGCTGAAAGAGAAGCTTGTCTTTGCACATAAGGAAAACTAAGGAAGGACTGAAAAATAAGTACTATGCTTTGATGCTCATGATGCAAGAAAAGACCACTCAATTAGCTTAGTTATTTCACAGATACTGTCATGTAGAAGATAGACAAAATGGAACAACGCAGGGAGAAATTTCACCTTGAACAAGTGGAACCAGAAAAAAAAAATGCCTCTGAAACAGATTTTCCCTTGAAGTTCTGGTCCATCACTCAAATATAAACTCTCTTCAACTACAACTGTAATTCCTCACATGTTCACCTTAACATCTGTTTTGTTCCTATCTACAGATTTCTCTTTATAATATTCTTGCTACTTCCAAACATGTATCCGTCCCCGATGGCACTGGATCCCCCAAAGTGGAGTGACAGGCACAAAAACTTGGAGTAGCTGGAGTGGAACAAATACAAGTCTCACGTGCTCTGACTTCCAACCTAAGCCCCAGCAACGAATCAGCAGAATAAACCCCTACCCTCTGAGTCCTGAAGCCGATCTGCTGTCACACACCTCAGCTCCTCCCTGCCAGCTTTCCTCTTTTCTGAATCTTCTGGATAACTCCCAGCTGTCTGTGCTGGCCTACAAGTGGAAACTGTACCCTGCTAACAAAGCAAAATGTTTTAATAAAGCCATGGTAGAAAACACAAGTCAGTTTTAACCTAAAAGTAGTATTATGCTTCGTAGCCCTGTATTTTTTACTAGTCTGTAAACTCTAAGATTCTCGGAGATTGAAGTTTGCTTTGGTTTGCCCTCTATGAGACATCAAATATCACTACACTATATTAGCAACAGCTGCTATTCCTGGCCTTATTCCACTCTCAAAATGTTTTCTGTCTTGAACCATATGTTTCACATATAGTTATTTAAAGAGTTTCACTAGCTAAGCCGGTTGAGATGAATCATCCCTCCTGCAAAGGTGTCGTGGGATATACAGCAGAGTAATAAGAACATTAACTTGGTTACATGGCACAAATAAAATCATACATGTCAGTTGTGCGTTGCTGTGACAGAAAGAGTGACTCAAATTAGAGATTCTAACTGCTGTGGAATGAGCTTTCCCATCCCAGATTACCTAAGAGGGAGGGAAGACATACCTTCAAACGATAATAGGATTAGGCTGGGTTTGTGCATATTAATTATGAGGAAGTGTCAAACGCGTCTCTGAATTTAACTGCTGATGTCTACAACATTTTGACCTATTGTTTCTCTTCCTGCTCCAATGCCAGTTTTGCTCGTGCAGAGGGGAATGATCACAAAAACTTTATCTCAGTCCCTCATTCAAGCTGTCAGCTTTTCCTTAAAATATCTTATTGAGTTTAAATGTCATCTAAAAAGGATTTTAGAATGTCTCAGGTGCAGTTTGAAGCTAAGGAAGCTTTTACACACACTAGACCTTTGGCAGTATGAACTTAAATAAGTTTCTGTTTTCTTCACATCTGTTTATTCTTACTCTCACCACACCCTATTTACTATGAAACATGTGAACTTTATGCCAGAGCAGAACTCCAGCCTCTCTGCCCAGGTAAGCATCCAAATCGTCTGACAAGAGCATCATGCTGCTTCTTACACCCAGGTCTGTCCCAGGCAATTTGGAATGCCTTCCTTCATGGTGTTACTGCATCTTCAGCCACAATGGAAGGACCTACCTATATCAATTCCAGGATGATCTCTGAGCTGGTGACGAAAGCATCTTCAACAAAGGTGGCAGGTGTGTATCCTTATCTTTTTTTGTAGGTTCTGATTACTGATGTACCATGTATGACAGGTATCCATCTCCTCCTTTAACTGCAAAATTTTGAAAGAGACATCATAAGTGATCTTCATGCAGAACATGGGATTTATGGTAGCTCCTCCCGTTTCCTGATAAGCTGGTCTCTCTTCAGCTCTAGGTGCTATCATCTCTGAATCCCTGAGAGCATGGTTATGTGGTCAATTCAGTTCAATATAAATCTACAACGTTCCGTAATGGGGCAGTCCTAGCAACTTGACACCCTTGGACATTCCTGCTTCCTTGTAAGACCACTGACTTGTTTGTTTGTTTGTTTTCCTGATATTAGTTTTCAGACTGATAAGCGTCTTTGGCTTGATTCAGAGGGTTGCTATATGCACGCTGGAAGCAGGGCATGGAAAGCAGTAGGGAAAAGGCAGTGGGCTACTCAAGAGGGGGAGAAAAGACAAGACCAATCTTTTCTGGTCGTAGTGCAGACATCTGCTTGATGAAATCAACCATGTAACAGTACCTTAGGATACATTCTTATGCAGTGTAAGGAGTTTAGAACAAAGGTTAACCTAGCAGTCTGGATTAATGAGGCCAGACATTTACCGTATACTCAAGCTGAGGCAAAAGGTCCATTTCTGGATCTCTCCTTCATACAGCATGTGTGCTAGGTGACGTTGCTAGAATGCTTTCCACTTACCTACCTTGTTTTCCAAGAGATGTCACCTTTCCTAAACATTTTTGAAATGTCCAGCTTCAATGCTACTTGCTCAAAGCAAGATTTCTTGTGGATTTCAAACAAGGAATAATTAAAAATAACAAGGTTTTGTTTGAAAAAATAAATCTGCTAAACGTAGCTGTTTTCTAACCAAATGGGTCCACATGCACGTAAACAAAAAAGACCCCCAAACCACCGCTCAATAATCGGTCGTTCTTACCATGCTTTTCAGGGTTTATTTTGCCTTGCGCTATCTGTCACAGTCACTTTGTGAGCCAGAATCTCTGGTCCAGTCAAACCAGGCTCTAGGCAAGCCTGATTAGTAGAGCTAAGGTAGTTCGAACGACACTCAGAGTCCCCAGATGCTGCAACTGCTCAGGATACAGTCCAATCCCTGGATTAAAGAACAGCTGGCTCTCTAACTGATGCCTGGTTTCCCACAGTCCTGAAGTCCAAACATTTAATCTGTCCTGAAACAACAAACAAACAAACCCAAAATCAAACAAAAAAAAGTACCGTGTTTTTTCAGAAGAGATCTGTGATGAGTAAAGGGTTCTCCTGCAGCACAACTGGAACAGACCTCTCAATGCACACCACCACATCTATTTTTGGAAAAGCACAAACAGAGCTAACTGAGTGATCTCAGTGGCTAGTAATTTCTTCGAAATAGCTTATCACATACATGAAAACATACTGCTTTACATCACTTAAAAAGTCATCTTTGTTTTTTTCGTATTAAGTTATAGTATTTTTCTTAGTGTTTAAACTTCAGCATATGTGACTTCAGTGGTATTATAGAAACCATTGGCAAACATTTTTGTACCTGCATACCCATGTAGTTGTCCAGGAATGCAGCACTGGAGCAGTTAATTACACATATACAATGTTTAGAGGTTGACCCACAGACAGTTAAGAATTATATAAGACTCGTAAGGTTATTTCAACCTCTTCATCTCCAGCACACATACAGACATATCTACATTAATATGTGAAATCTGCATCACATATGGGAGACTGAAGTTTTCCAAACTTAAATTAGTGGCATTTAAATAAGAAAACCACAAAACTAACTCAAGTATTAATGCTGATTGCAAGAGCATGCCAGCATTTCACAACAGATGTAAATGTGGGAGATTTAACATTTTTGTACTCATTCTCCTGCAGGCGCAGCTGAGGAATGTTCAGACGATCTCAACCACAGCCAAATTAGGATAGCATTAGGTATGCGTCTCAAGCGCAGAAGCAGTTTTGTAAGTTAAACTCCAGACAATGGAGGCCTAGACATATAACTCACTGGACTGATGCATTCTTGTGCATCACCTGTTCACTTAGCACTGTAGACAACAAACATGCATCTTTGGTCTCCTGCTGAAATTCAACTGCTTTCCAAGAATATTGTTTTATAACTCTAAGTTATGTGTAAGCAGAACTTTCAGGGCCAGTAGAGAGGGGTAATGAGATGAATGTTTGTTCCGGGAATTAGGGCTGGGGTTGGTTGTACATCCCTCCTGCTTCCTTTTACACGTCTATTATTTGGTGCCCCTCTTCTTAGCTTTTCTTGTGCAGAACCTAAAATATATCAAAAAAGACAATGGTGCTTCTAGACCTCCCAAAAGGTGAGTAATGGCAAGTTTGTAGTCATCCTTATGAATCAAAGTTTTATGTTCATACCATTCCTTTCTGACAACCCAAGACCCATTGCAGAGGGTCACATTCTTAGCCCTATAGCCAGGTTTCATTGCTGATGTAATTTCCAAGGTGCTTTCAGGAATGTTGTTTCCTCATTACAATGCAGGATTGGTTAACAGGAGAACAGTGGCTAATTCTCCCAGCCCCAATCTTGCTGTTTCTGTTTTGTTTTTGTTGATTGTTTTAGTTGTTGGTGTGTGGTTGTTGTTGTTGTTGTTTTTTAATGAGGACAGTACTTCTGACCTCTGTTGCTTTAAAATCTGCTACTGAAAACCATAAAAGCTAGAACTGACTGCAACTCAGGTTGCTCTTGCTACAATGGTCTGTGCCACAGCTATTGTATTCTGCCAAGTACATAAATACTCCAGAAAACTTGCATCCATAAGGAGATAAGAAGGTATGGCGCAATATAGCACATTAGATAAAATACAGTTTTGATGGGGTAACTTCATTTACCTTCCATGTCTGGCAATCTGTAGTAGCACTCTGAGCAGGGTAGCCCAGCCTGTTCATCTTTTTGGACTGTATTTATTAATCACTAGTAAATGGTCTCATCCTAGATATCAGGTCTCTAGAAGCATAAACAAAGTAAATGTGAGTAATACAAATATAAGTGCTGTAAACTTATCTCCACACAGGAAGGGTAAAGTTCCAAGATTCAGTTTAGAAGGATAAAGGTCTAAAACGTCCCTTAAATTTCATGCACTTTTAATGTGCATATCTACATATAATCTCCTGGATTGCTTATAACTTGCTTATAGTTACAGTAGGTACCTTTCAGTGAATGTATTATTTAGATCTCTAGAAAGGAGTAGGAATGAAGCAGAAAGATAGAGTTGAAAACTTAGTTTCAAAAGACCAAAACATTCTTCAAGAAGATTGGTATAAAAAGGAAAAATCTGTTCCCTCATTAAGCATAGGAAGATTCAGAAGAACTGTTTTGAAAGTCTCTAAGGCCACATCTCAATTCTGGAAATATTGATAGACTAGGAATAGAAAGAGGCCCAGATCCCATACAGAATTAACACCCATGACAGTGAGTAAAACTCATGCATCTGTTCAATGGCCCACATAAAGATGAAATTCAATGAAAAATGGGGATCGAACCATTACCACCCTAAGGGATTTTCTTGCCTGTCTGAAAAACGAAATGAAACCCCAGATGAAAACAGGGTGCTGCTACTTATAATGTTGACACTAATTATGTTCAGCTTCAACTAAGTTGTATTTGGCAACAAGTATTCTAGCATCCCAAGTGGGCATGACCTCTGCAGACAGTAGAAAATCTTCAAGAGATCCTATAGAGATTGTTGTTAAGTTTTGAGAATGGGCCCAGAAGTTACAACTTCTTGCACTTTGCATCTTTACCAGATATTGGCATTTAATTTTTAAACTGAAAACAAAATTCTGTGAGAAAACTTTACTTAGTCCTTAACCAATCTATTCATGGAAAGTTACTTTCAGCAATGATATTAAATCTCCTCTGCTGTAGTTTTTTCATTTCTTCTTTTTCCCCCATCTAGTTTATATTCTCCTCTTTTCAAAAACTTTGTTCATGGTTATGGGCTGACATTCCATCTTTCCTTAGTCTTCTCTAGACTAAACAATGCCAATTCCACCCTCCTTCATGCTGCCTCTAGGCTGTTCATTTTTTTTTACTCATTTTTGGATTATCTCCAGTGTGTCTACAGTTTTCTTGAAGGATGGTGTCCAAAACAGTACTTGCTGACACTTTCCAGTGTCAAGAGAAGTAGAATAATTAATTTACAGACCTTTCATAGAACATTTGTACTCCAGAATCACTTTATTTTGCTTAAATTTGTTTATCTTTGGTAAACACAGGGAGCATGTTTATTTATAAAACTGAAAAATGTATGTTCGGAGATAATTTTTCCTTGTGAAGGTTGGGTTCAGGTATAGCTTTGTGATCAGGGTCTTCAGGCCAGAAAGTTGTGAACATTTTTTTAATATATATACGTTATTACAGAGCATGCCAGGAACCTCGGAGTTAGCTCTGATTTACTGCACAAAATGGTCCCTACCAACAGATGCTCTAGTAGGCAAACATGGTTTTCAGGGATGGATGGCAACTGTCCTATTTTGTGTTTTTTTAAACTAGCAACAAATATTACCTAGCTTTCCAGACACAGATGAATTCGAGAGTATCTTTTCCCACCAGGAACATCAGAGCACGGATACTTGCAAGATCCACACCCTGTTACAAAGTATAAACCTTGTTACGTTTATGTGCCTTTAAGCTGAAACACTGTTTCCTTAGTCAATCACCTTGTTGCTGACTTGGATTTCACCATGAGCCCTAAGACCTTATAGGTAGCAATTTGTTGCTATATACTTGTTGCTATATATCAACATAGTTTTAACTACTGCTCTATTGAGACTAAAGTAAATNCTTAGTCTTCTCTAGACTAAACAATGCCAATTCCACCCTCCTTCATGCTGCCTCTAGGCTGTTCATTTTTTTTTACTCATTTTTGGATTATCTCCAGTGTGTCTACAGTTTTCTTGAAGGATGGTGTCCAAAACAGTACTCCCTGACACTTTCCAGTGTCAAGAAAAGTAGAAGAATTAATTTACAGACCTTTCGTAGAACATTTGTACTCCAGAATCACTTTATTTTGCTTAAATTTGTTTATCTTCGGTAAACACAGGCAGCACGTTTGTTTATAAAACTGAAAAATATATGTTCAGAGATAATTTTTCCTTGTGAAGGCTGGGTTCAGGTATAGCTTTGTGATCAGGGTCTTCAGGCCAGAAAGTTGTGAACACTTTTTTAATATATATATATATATATTATTACAGAGCATGCCAGGAACCTGGGAGGTAGCTCTGATTTACTGCAAAAAATAGTCCCTACTAACAGATGCTCTAGTAGGCAAACGTTTTTCAGGGATGGATGGCAACAGTCCTATTTTGTGTTTTATTAAACTAGCAACAAATATTACCTAGCTTTCCAGACACAGATGAATTCGAGAGTATCTTTTCCCACCAGGAACATCAGAGCACGGATACTTGCAAGATCCACACCCTGTTACAAAGTATAAACCTTGTTACGTTTATGTGCCTTTAAGCTGAAACACTGTTTCCTTAGTCAATCACCTTGTTGCTGACTTGGATTTCACCATGAGCCCTAAGACCTTATAGGTAGCAATTTGTTGCTATATACTTGTTGCTATATATCAACATAGTTTTAACTACTGCTCTATTGAGACTAAAGTAAATATTTGTTCTAACACCTGATTTAAAAAAAAACCAACACTACTATTACTTCATTGTGTTGCCTTAAATTGCATAACATTTTACAAAGAAGATTTGGGACTGATCTTAATGGGATTTACTACCAAAAATCGAGGATTATTTCCTGGTGTGAGAAAAGGTAGGAAGTATGTAGAATAGCAATACAAATGTCCTAATAATAGATAACTTACTCCTTATTCTTCCACAATTTTCTTGCATGGCATTATTAAGTGACATAACTATAAAGTGTCTCCTTATCTTTCATGAGCTATTTCAGAAAAACATTCTTATATTCCTTCCAAAGCAAACATTTTTTTTTCCCATTTATTGTTGCACGAATTTCTGAAAATAGAGAAAGACCAAAAGACTTTGTCAGTTATGTTCATGTTAAAGTAGATTACACCCACTTTGATTTTGAGACATTGTTAGCTTCAGGGGTACAATAACATGCTCCTATCTACTGGTTAGTACTTTTAAGCCAAATTTCAATTAGCTTTAAAGAAGAGAAAAATAACTAAAAGTACACACACTGCCAGTGTGTGGCTGAATCAATGAAGACCTTGGATAAATACCACCATATTGGTACCAGTACAACTTTTGCATACTCTCATTTTCTTCTGTTAAACAATGGTTTCCCATACATAAAAGCTTTGGATAACAAATAAATTATGGTGGTCAGGGTTTTAAGAAAAGTACAGGTACACTTTTAATGATTTGGCTGCCATTCTGGTATTTCCTCACCAAAATAGCATGGAAGGCTTCCCTTCTTTGCCCTAGCCCCCATTTTAATTTATTGATGTATTGAAACAACGATTTTTTTTGTTGCATCTTGTCTGCTTTTTAAGTCAGCAGTGACAAGTAGAGAGAAGGAATTTTTTTTACTTTTCTGGAAAAGTTACAATAGCCTGTAGCAGCAGTCCACTGAAGATTTCTGTAATTTCTTAGGTTATAGAGATTATTATTCTAATACTTACTTACCCAACCTTGCAGTTAGTTCACTGAAGTCATCCTTTGTCTTCAAGGCAAAAAAACACTGCCTATTGAACTCCACAGCTATTAATTTCCAGTTTCATTCATTCTTTTCTTTCAGGTTGTAGACACTCTGAGCAGTGCTGGCATGAGAGTGGAATAATAATTTCAAATATACTCACTTTATCTTTCCTCTGCTATAGCAAAGAACAAGATTTGACCTGCAGTCCCGCTTTTATTTTCCCATGCAAAGTCATACAGCTATAATAAGCACTAAGACACTGTGAGACTAGATGCCTGAGAAAGTCTCATTTTACTTGAGACTCAGACTTCTGTGAATCAATGTCACATGTTAGGCTGGTGTTTTTTTAAACGTCTGTATTTGTTTCTTATTTGCCCAATAGCAAGTGTAATATGTCTTTGACCTCTGGATAATATTTGAGCAACAACAAGTATTGCTAACTATTCTTTGCTAAACATGACATGCAACATTTCAAGAACAGAAGAGTTAACAAAAGAAGTTTTTACTCACATCCATTTTCTTATTTGTATTTAAAATACTTGAGACTTGCACAGTTGAATACAGGAGCTAGAGGCAATCACTGGAATTCATTCAGAATGTCATAGATACAGGACTGTATCTGCTAACAGCTTCTGGAGAATGCTCACTGAGAAAGCCTGTGGATTCTCAAACATATTTTTATATTGCCTAATGCAAATTCTTCTTGATGCGGCTTAAAACCATTGCCTTGTATGTCAACGGACATAAGCAGTAGTTTATTCTCTACTTTGTTGCTATCCTTTATGCACCTGAATAGGATGTGGGATCAAGGTCCTTTGTCCTCAGACATGGCTGGCCACACAGGCTTGCCACTAAGCCAGCTTCCTCTGTCCCCACAAATCCACTTGCAGGTGTGGAGTTTAAACGTGGGGGTTTGTGTGTGTGTGTATTTTCCCTTTCTTTTCTCCTTCCATTTAACTCCCAACTATTTTCTGTTACACGACACACACTTGAAATTACATGTGTGAGAGCACGCATTCAGTAATGCTGCATCAGCCAATTCAGACCAAAACTGTGAATGAACTAGACAGAGTCTACCACAGCTTAACTCTAGTCGCTCCTTGATTTGCATTCTGTACCTCTCAGCCAAACATGACGGCAGCCTCTCCCCAAACCAGAACACAAGATTTAAACATTAGTTTGTCACAAATTACCCCTAGACATTACAGATATGTGTAATTCAAATTCCATATGGTTCAAACATCTTCCCAGAACACAGCTGGCTGTGGTAGAGCACATTAACAGAAGTCTAGTCTAGTATTGCAATACTGACAGGGACAATTGCAATGATCCCTAAATTAGTTTGCCAGTCTGGGGTCACAGTGATTTCTCCTGCAGCCCCAGCAGCAATACCTGTCGGCAAACATATTCAGTCTCCTGGCCACCCATCTTCCTCATGGAAGAAAGGTCACACGTGCACTGTTCCATTCCAATTCTCTCACCCTGATGATGCTCGACACTAAATTTATAAGGATGGAAAAAGCAGAGACTGAAGCTTATTTATCCTGGAACGCAGAAAACAAAGAGACTGCTTGAGTGTTAGAACGGGTAAGTTGAATTAACAATCAGCATCCAACACAACGCATTCAGAAACAACTAATTTGCTCAAAATACAACTAACTGTATTTTCAACTTGAAACTGCTTAGATCTAGAGCAAAAGAGCACTGTTTCTCACCAACAGAACCCCTGTTTTCTTTCCGTGTATAGCTTTGTATAATTTAACCTTTGCTGCTTTTGACAAGGGAAGCTCCTTGGCTATAACAAATTTCCTAAAGAGGATTAGGAAAGGGAGATGCAGCAGGGAGGGTATCAAGTCACAAGATAATATTGGGCTGCTGGAAAAAATAACATGGTTTTAGGTAAATTGACACCATTTGTCATTAAAGTACACAAAAATAGGACTAAACCTCAAGTAACTAAATGTAATAAATACTGGATAATGTGAGGAGGTTGGAGTGCTGTAAAGGCCTGACACAATGTTTGTGAGGAACTTATTAATTCACAAAAAAAAATTACAAAAATTAGCTTCAGGTCCACAGGCATCTGGTTTTCTAAAATTGTAGGTAGAACCATTCAATTTTCTACCACTGAAGAGTCTCTCACAAGGGTGCTGTTCACTGCCTTCTTTCACCTGTTTCCCACCTGTCTCTCCAATGACTGGATAAGAGCAGCCCAGAAGAAAATGAGTCACGATACCATTGTAGGTATTGGGTAGTTTGATCCACTGAAGTTATCCCTGGCCTCCTCTTTCTCCATCTTGACAGTGTTTAAAAAGATGAAAACCTACCAAGTTGCTTGTGATAAAGTGGCCTGATCAGAAAATCTGAAGATGACAGGGAGTAGCCAGACCCATGTCACCATCTGCCATCTTACGGTTTCAAAATATAAAACATTTTTTAAAAAAGCTTTTTCTTAATGTGGTCATTGTGCAGTGGATTAGGGGTGGGGAAAAGTGTGTGTGTAAAAGAATCAAATTGTAATTCCCCCTCTCAACACACCCTGGTCGCAGGGAGCTCTGACAGTCCCTAAAAAGTAGAAGATATGATTCTACTTTTTCCCCCCCACCAACCATACCCTGGTTTTATCTGTTACTAAACTGAAATTAATGTAAAAGTTACTTAGTTGCAATGTACACTAGTGGATGTAAATGTACTTAAGTTCAATCCAAGAATCCATGAACCTGTAACATTCCCTTAATGGCACATTTCTGAAAAAGACTGAAAACGTACTCTGCTCTTTACATTTCAGTTTAATATAAGCCTCTCTCTTTTTATATTAAAAATGGAAGACAGAGTTGAGCTTCCTGTGAGCACACATCTTCCTTCCAGTGCTCACAGTCATGGGCGATATTGTTTCAGAACTCTGGCACTGGCAAAATGTGCATGCCAGACACAGGAAGCCAAGAAAAATAAGACAAACTACAGAAACTTCCAAAATGGTATCATTTTTATAGTTTAGTGAGGAGATGGATGTTCTAGTCTGCTAGATTTCTAAGCCAATACAAATGTTAGCTTTTTTCTTTCTGTTGTTTAAAGTCTCTGAACACCCACATAATATCAGACACAGGACAACCCAGCTTAGTTCTGATCCACTTTTAGACCATTAACCAATCTCTACTTTGTTTAGCAACTCCAGGTCAGAACAGGTTTGGTGTGTTGTTTGGTTTTGTTTTTTTAAAATACTGATCAACTTTAAAAAAAATTCTATTGTTTCTTATATTTAGCAACCATAATCTCAGAAATCAGTGTTCTCTATATTTACTCTAGAAACAATTTATAAATTGATACTTATGTTATTTAGTTCTAGCTAGAAAGTTTTTTAAAACGTCTGTTGTCATTGAAGTGTCATTGTATTTGCTAACAAAAACCAGTTTTATTATACTGAAGTTAGGATGAACTAACTTAAAATAGTCTTGACTGGAGAAAAAAATTGTATTTAGTTTAGTCAAATCAGCTAATTGTTAAAGTTATGCTAATTGTACAAACATGGCTGGTAACTGACCTCAAAACAGCCACTTTCACATGCATTCACTGAATGCCTTGAGCAAACAGTTATCTGCTCAAAGCATATTTGCCAACTGTTGTACTTAAAACTATTTCTATTTGTGTCACATGAATGATTTCTGTGACAGGCATTTTTCCCAGTTTGGTCAAATTTTAAACAGTAGAATAATGAACAAGACAGCTATAGTCTGGATTTTCAGTAACTTTACCTTCTGTACTGAAATTTAATATTATTTTTAGCCAGTATTACTAGCCCCTATACAGCAACAACTGTTCTGGTAGTTCCAGGTGTGGTAACAATGCCAATTAACCAAATTAAGAAGTTGGTACTGCATTCTTGATTCCCAGATCTTCCTAAACCAAGGCATCACAACTCTACACACAAGAAGTGTATTTATTCAGGTTAAGAAGAGTTCCCTCTTTTTCTGATGGGTATAAATATAAATGTGATATAAATATTTTTTTCCTTGACTATAAAAGATCACAAACATTAAGTGATTGTTACACAATCAACGTATGTTCAGTCTCCAACTGAATCAATTGTAGGTAATCAATACTAGAAGATGCTGAACCTCCCTAAGAAGCCAGTTCTTGTCTCTCTGAGCAGCAGTATTCCAAGTCACCAATGTTTCAGCACTTGCATGCAAAAGCGAACGAGAGAATTGTCAATCCAGGTACAGAGCAGAATCTCCTGTCTACCACTTGGCTTTGTGTCAACATAATACTGGTTATGGAGGAAACACTGCCATCAGTCTAAACAAGTATTTAAGCAAGTCCTTAACTATTGTAAAAATACAACAGTACCAAAAGGCTCCACATATCAGCCTTCTTTCTTTTAAGGAAAATAATAAAGTCAGTTTACTACAAGTGGGCTCTCAACTCAGGAGTTGATGAGAAGGAAAAAATAGTGAGAGAAGTGAATGATCCTCATCCTGAAATTTGTGGTGAACCACTACAGGATCTCCTGAAATATGGGCCTCTCCGTTAAGTGACCACCATGAGTTGCCTTGTGTGCTCCTCTGTATCCCATAGGAATTTAGATGTATTATTAATAATTCTCTTAGTATATTTTAACATAAACTCACAGCACCCTATAACCATGCCACTAACTGTATAATTTTTAGCTTTTCTTTGCATTAGTCTTGAACTCTCCCAGTTGCACGACTGTATTTTAGTAAATTTCATCTGTACTTATCCTAATTCTTACAGCTTCTATTTGAGCTAGATACATCAGAAAAATTGTGTGGACAACGACAATTTCAATTGTTTTTTTGCATCCCTTCAACTCAATTGTTTGTAGTATCAACAAGGATAACCCACCTGCCACAATACACTTGATCACAGTTCAAAACCGGATCACTTTTGGACAACAAATTTAGGCTCCATATTATAGTTACAAACAAGCAAGTAACCAGTCTAGCATTTGGAATATGCCTCAAATCCTTTGTCTCTAGACACAAACACTTCAAATATCTGCAGACCTTCCCTTAGAGAGTAGGACTGGAACATTTCTTACTCTCATTACACAAACTACAAAGCAAGCATGAGAAATTAAGAAGTTTGCCCAAGGTGTCTTAGGTGACAGCAGCAAAGCAGGAATTCCAACAGACTTCTACAGGCACATGAACAACTTAAATATATTGGTATACAAAACTGTTCCAACTTATCCAGCTTGGAAAGAAACAGTAAATATCTGGAGTAAATATATGAAAAATGCCCTAGCCAATGCTATTCTTGATAACTTGGTTAACTAACTATGAAATACTGTTAAGATGTAATTTATTTTCTGTTTAATACTTGCAATTCTCTCATTTTAGAATGTAAGAAAAAAAAAAAGCTTTTGCATACCTCCTCTAAAACCAAGATTAAACAAGGCTTTTCAAATAGAAGGAGCAGGAAGGGTAATTGTATCTTAAAAAATTACTACCATAATGCTGTAACATTTAACTGCAAGCACTGGAGGAATTAAAAATACATCACCTGGATTTTTAAGTTTCTAGGAAGTAACCTTATTAGCTTTAAGTTTAAAAGCTCTGTTAAATAAGATAACAGATCACATGCATTTTCAAGTGCAATCCAACACTTCGTTTTTCTCTCACTAGACAGCATTTTAAAATTGTTGTTTGGAGAGTGCTAATTAATAAGAAAGTGGTATTTTAATTTTATTTTTCAAATGTTTAGTTTTTAAGTGAGAAAGCAGGAAACATCTCTGCTGTTGACAGCCAAAAAGTTTAGTGGTCTGTGTAAAATTAATTGATCCCCTAATCTCATTTGTAACCATGTCTGAATTGTTATAAATATGTTTACAGTGGGACCAAGAGGCAAGCTGCACGGGTTTTTTTTGTTACTACCAAGATAAAGATTTAATTTTAAATAAACAAAACCCAACCAATTAACAAACAAAATCCCTACAACATATTGTGAACTCTAAGCCTTGTTTCTTTCTCTTGCTACTACAGAGGTACTGACACCTTCCGGCAGTGAGGAAGGTGGCCAGAGAAGAGCTTCTGATCCACTTCCAGCAGTAAAGACTGCCAAAAATAAAATTCACTTAGCTTCAAAGTGGCAAACTCTGCTATAATTCCAGAAGCTCTCTCATGCAGAGTTTAATGTTGAGTTCTGCTGAGTACTAACAGAAATCATTAACGAGGAAAGATAATAGTCATTTCAGATAAATCAATAAGTCCAATTAGTTTGAGCTTAGAAGAAATACTTCAGGTCACTCCCTTGATTTGTTTTTACAACATGAGGTAACTAACAAATAAATATTGTTGAATTGACCTCCTTTAATACAGTACACAAAAGTAACACAAGCCAATGGATGAAAGACAAGCTAAGCTTGAAAAACTAAAAATCAAATCCATCATTTGAGAGCTTGTGCTATTACAAGTGTTGCAATAATTTCTCCACTGCAAGTAGCTAAACTGGATGTTTGCTAAAAAACAAACTCCGGTGCTCTGACATACTGGACTTGAAATGAGCTAAGCAAAATCCTAAATCCATGTTTGGCACAGGCTGTAGAAGGCTGTAGAGTAGCTCATATTAACTCCTATTGTTTTTAAAGTAATGCAAATAATAAAACTTCCGATCTTCCCAAACTCAGTCCTGTTTGTCTTGTTGGTACACTCTCTATGTACCTCTAACATTGAGAGCTTTGCTCCAAGTCCTATGTACATTTGTAACACTAAACACAGTTACTTCAAAGCCATTAAAGAATACTTCCCAGAACAGGACCTCACACAGGTACCTGCCATGATCCAAATCCAGAATTTTGCATCTGTTAAAAGTAAGATTTTGCCTGGAGCACAGGAGTCTGGGAAGAATGAGAGCTATTGGAATAGAAACTCATCCCTGACAAGTATTTTTATGCCACTGATCTAATATTTCCTCCAGTCTCCAGTATGAAGGAAAAAAATGTGTAGTCCCACTTTCCACAGAGAAGAGCTGGAGAGCAGAAGTACTCTCAAACAGTGCATTTTGGGATGCATAAGCTAAACTCAGCAAGGAAAACAAGGAAGAAGATCATACTCCAAATAGGGCAGTAACTTATACGTCATTCACCACAGAACATTATTCTTCAGTCTAAATTCAAGGTGAAAATTTAGTTTTAAGAAGTAATTGCAGATACTCCAAAATATCATCATAGAAGTAATTTAGACACAGCATATACCTAAAACATGATTTTAAACAAATAGAATGTTGTATTTTATTGTATTACAAGAGCCAGGCAGGGCACAGTAGTGGTGTCCCAATCCATTTCTTACAGAAGTCATTAATTGTACATCAGACTAACTTATGTTCTTGAAAAATCAGACAAAATACACTCCATGCCTAGATTATGCATTTTGCAGACAGAAAGAGGATGCGAACAGTTTTAAACACATGCCTTAAGCATGGAACTCCTCAGTCTCTACTGGAACACTGAGTTGAGAAGGCTATTATACAGGATTCATAACATTAAGAAAAATACCTACTTAATAACTCTTCTGCAGTAGTTCCAGAGGAATCACACCTATAGTTAATACTCACTGTGCAAACACATCAAGAGAGGCAACCTTTTCTCAGTCTTTCATTCAAAGCAAATATTACCACATCAGCCAAAAAGAACAGTCTTAAACCTCTGAATAATTCTGAAAAGTTACTTTTCTACCTGAGCTCGAAGGAGAAAAGTTTTAAGTATCTATAGATGTGCAGCTATATGCGAACATTTCTCCAGCATAGCTACCTCCTGCTGTAAGTATTCTCTACCTCTTCTGATTTTCAACAGTCCCTCGATCCTGTTTCCTAGACAGTTGCTTTGCTGTTAACTCTCCTTACTGTTATTCCTTCTTATGCTGAATTCTGTTTATAACACTTTTCCTCACCTCTTCCCTGTCACCTTTACGTTTTCATCATCCAATACAACCTTTTCTTGTGTGCAGAATTCATTCTATTTCTGGCACAGTGCAGACACAGTCTCCACAGAGTCACAGTCCCTCTGTCTTATATTCTCTGCCTGCTCTGTTCTATGTATTCAAAAGGCTCTTGCCATATGGGTCATCCTGCAGATATTGAAGACTTACCAAATACCACTAAAAAGGAGATAAAGGCCTCATCATCTAAAATTCTCGATGCAATTTGGTTTTGGCATCCATAATTCCTAAGACATGTCATCAGTATTCTTCATAGAGGCTTGAAGCCTGTATTTGTGATGGTTGGTCTTTAAGAGTGCTTAAATCTATGTACTCCAGCGAGAAATAGTAATTCAATGGTAGCCCATCCTATAACTGCATAGCACTTTTGAGCTAACTAATTCAGGAACTGTTATAGTTCCGCCTTCCCTTCCTCACACCTCTCTCCTGTCCCCTTGCTACCAACTTAAAGCTCTTTCTGACTCTGTTCTTGAAACTACATTGCCTGGATTCTCCATCACATACCCAGCTGACAGAAATATTCTGACATCCTGTCATTTCACTGCCAAACTCAAAGGTAGGTAATAACATGAAAAAGCCATAGGAGTAACAAGTATATTCATTTCTAGATTGCTACAACCAAATCCTGGGTTGCTGCAGACAGATTCAGGCCTGTTATCAGTATAAAATGACCTCTACTGGTCAGAAAGAGATTCTCTCCTTTTTCTTCCCTCCTATGTTGATAATTCTAATTTAGTACCATACCATTCCTAGACCAAGACATTGTTGAAACAATCAGCTGGAAGTTATTCTTTGATGCAAGTAGTAAGAGCAGAGGGTTGTCTCTTAGCTTCACCAACTCAGAATTGTAACTTTTTTTGTTACCAACAAAATTAACAGACACTGATTGATACATAAAACCTGAATATCTTGAGCTTGTAGTACTTCATAAAGTAACAGTATGTCAATAAGAAATATACCACAGTATTGCAAATTCATTAAAATACTATTACTTAAATCTAACAACTGTTTTTTACAATGTTTGCAATGCCCTATGGTATTTCAATATTCTTCCGTCCCATGAAAATAACCAACTACTGTATTGATTTGTATGAGAAGGAACACATGGTTAATAACAACTGTTGTAATCGGAACAAAAAGATTTGAGCAGAAATAGCTGAATTTGGACAAGTCACTCACATACAGTTTCAAAACCATTACTTGCTTTGGATGATCACAGATTCTCATATTAATGCTCTGTGACAATGAATATTTGCAATCCATACAAGCATTCTGCTGAAGGAATGGTTAATCAGCACTTTCAAAAGTGAATCTTGCTTAGACCACCATTAGTAAATTTAGTTTTTCCAGGCCAGACTCACCATTTTAATAAGATGTGGCAATGGCATGTACTTTGTAAGAATGCTTTGAGGTCCTGCCAGTAAAATTAGAGAATATTAGTTATAGAAATTAAAAAAAAAAAGCAAAAATAATTAGATTAAAAAGGAAACAACACGCATAAAGACATATGCCTCCAGGTTTCCATCTGCTTTCATTTTCTCCTACTCACTTCTTGTTTTCCAACCATCCTCATATCCTCCAGCTTTCAAATGCCTTCCTTTCAAAACAAACTCTCCCTCCTACTGTCCAAGTTTTTTGGTTTTTTTTTTTTGAGGGCACATTTTATGTTATCTTCCCCTCTCCCCCATCATAACCTGTAAAAATTCCTCCTATTTTGATACTGAATATTTTTTACTACGGGATATGACCCTACACAGAATCAATTTTAACTCAGGAATAAAGTCTTGCACAAATGCATTTGCATATATGTTATTGTATCTTTCATAAAACAAGCACCAACCCAATAACACCACACTTAACTACAAAACTTATATGCTATTATTATATGCTTACGTGTATTATATACTTACATGTAATGTAAGAGGTCTCTACTCTTTTAGCTGCTTTCTGAAAACAATCCCCAGTAATATGAAGTCAGAACCCAAGACCTCAAAAGCACAAACCAGAAATCATACAGAAGCACTTTTAAGAAAACTACTTTAAGACCATACAATGTTATACAATCAAGAAGTACTTCTGCATGAATAATTACCCCAATAACTACCATTACATGCTCTATGCGTTCCTATGGCTTTTAAGGCATCATCAATTATATTTTTACTCTCCTGTCCACACAGGAATATACACGAAAAAAAACAGGGCACCCATTCGTAACAAAATAGTGTCAATATGTATGCGCGTACAACATTCACTTTATTTCCTCTGATTCTCTCTTCAGATAAGCTAGAGTAAAACAAGTGACGTTATTTCCAATAAATGAACTACTAGAACAGCTAAGGCAGCATTTGCAGGCAACAGAATTAAAAGAGGCAGTGCTGTTTTCACACGTCACTTGCAGGTGAGATGTCCTATGCTCCCCTAAAATTACCTGTCCTTGAAAATACAGACATGAGTAGTTTGTCTCTTCTGATGATCCACTAAAGCAGGAATTAGTGGCTCCTTGACGGAAGAGGAAGGCAGCAGGCAAGGATGGACTGTACAAAGTAACCTGGCAACTCCCACACTGATAAATAAGCAATGGAAGAAAAATTATTTTGTTTTCCCCTCAAAAATTCATTCTGTCATTGTTAGTGTATTTATAGCAACACAAAAAAATTCACTCTAGGCAATAAAACTATGACTGGAAACATAGCAGCATTTATCCCTGACCATTATTTGTCACATCATACCAGAGATAAAAATTGTCACTGAAGATCCATGTTAAAAAACGCTGCTATTCAGGAATAGGGATTTTTCTAGTGGTGCATATATGAGAGGAAGCCTGTCCTAGAGCATAATTTCTTCAGTTCTTTATACCCCTTACCTTCAATGCATACATAGAAATAAGAGGACTACTCCCACAAATGTAAACACAACCTTCTCTTGTAAGCAGCTTCTTTGTAATTTAATGCAGCGGGTCACCTCAGTTTCATAGATGTTAATTCTCTTAAAAAGAAAAAAGTACATTGCAATAAAAAACCCCTGTTCTCATAGGTCAATTTCAAACTTTAAATTTTTGCGAAAAGCTCAAAGATGGAGGGAAAATATATTTATCTCAGGAATGGAAAGGATACATTTTGCAGGTTAAGATATCCTTTCATACCTTCATCTGCTTGCTGCAGAAAGAGATACTATCCTTTCCTAAAAATAAAAGGAAAAAAATATATATTTACATTCATTTAAATCCTGATTTTAAAGGCAGAAATCTGAAATCCCATCATATTCTTTCAGGATAATTCAGTCATCCAAAGCAAGGACCAGAGTCTCCTGGATTCTTTCCCTTTAATTGATTGGCTGTTGAAGACTGAAGGCTTGGTTTGTTGTGAGGACAGCGCTCTTTTGTAACATTTAGCTCCAAGGACTGATATTTTGGTTGTCTGTTGTTGGATAACAGTACAAACATCGAAAGAGCAGGTAAAACAGAGGAACACACCATTAATGTGAGAATTTGGGGACAAAAATATTTGTGATATTCCTTTCTGGAGTCCCCAGTTATTCCACCAATAACATGGCTATATCAAAGAGAAAAGCTAACTGTTCAGAGTGCAGATCTTACCCTATAGGGAAAAGAAACTGTTGTTAGACTGCTGGAAGCATAGTGAAGGCTGCTATGAACACTGAACAGCAGTTTTACTCCTGTCTTGGAGCCCAATTAGGCTCAAGTGGAAAGAAGGAAGAGGTTAAAAAAAAAAATCATGAACTATTAAAAATTAAGACACAAACTTGTTTTACTGCTGTTGTGCAAAGGCAAAGCCATAGCTGTTGTAGAAACTTGGACTGCATGTGTGACCTACATAAAAAGCCCAGGGGCAGCTGAAGAAAGTTTGGATAGAAGTTTAGAATGGACTTTGAACAAGAGAACACAGGCATCTGAAGGATTTTATTCCAGTCAGTATAGAACTGTACCTTTCCATTCACACTTTTATAAAAGAGATGAAAAATCACTAGTCAGACTAAAATATACAGTTGGTTTTCAAAGCATCTTTCTACATTGATGAAATATCCAGAAGGTAAATTTTACAATTATTAAAAAAGCATCCTACTGTGCACAGCACATAGTTCATTAGAATATAGCTCTCTGAACATGACTACGTTCCAGATGATTAAAGATTTCTTCTTCTGTTTCTGGAGTGAGCTGTATATTATCTTTGATTGGAGACAACGGATCTGACTTTTTACAAGAAGGAAGTTTTTCATACTCTCTGCACAAAAAAAACAAGCACACAACAAAACCCAAGAATGTTATATTTTTCTAACCACACACCTGTAAGAACATGAGTCATAACAAAGCAAGACCCCTCACCTAACTACTCACTCATTTTTGGATAAGCCCAAAATAAAAATTTGCGATAGAAGTTTTAATTTTATTTATGCTACAACTGAACAACTTCACTGGAAGCGATTTCAACTCTTCCAACTATCCTGTGACAAAATAACAGCTATCACTTTTGTAACTGAAAAACTGTATGTACCCAATCATATTCTGGGTTATACAGTGTTCCTTAACATTTTAAGTGTTCTGAATAACTGTAGTTTCCTACATATCCCATGAGTCTTAACATTAGAACAGATTAGTGTCTCTCATAATTTACTTGCCATCAGACGATATAATTCTTAAGACACAAGGTTAATTTAGAAACATTTAAAAATCTGAATAAACAATAAACTGAATACTCAGAGCTAAGTAAGTCCTGGCAGTGAGAAAATATTTTTTGAACTAAATTAGGAAAATAATCCCCTAAAAGTACTTTATATATACTATTCACTTCTATGTAAATAAAAATACATATCCCCAGTTTATATCCAGAAGTTACAGACCACCCAAAACTGGATAGACAAAATGTTGATGTTGGGAACTAAGTCTTGGAACCATCAGTGGGGAAAAGGAACAGAATGCCATCTAGGCTCACTCTGTTCTATCTGCCTGTATTCTGATAAATCAAAACATAATTAATTTTCTCCTTGTGAACAACCCTGGTCAGACATTCCCAATTAGAAGTCAAGCAATGCATACACAAACACTTTCACTTCCTCTTTGAAACTGTCATTCTTAACTCAGGATAATAAAAACGTATTATATTATCCTTACGTATATAATAATAATATATAATATCCTTATACTATATAAAAGTATTATATTATCCTTAACCAAGGATGAGAAAAAGTAAGATTTCTAAAAACATTAATACTGCAAGTAATATTTTTTAAACAAAAATCAGTTGTATGTTATAGCTGACCATAAGGCTCAAACCTGTCAAAATATATTCATCTGACTTAACACATGTTCAGTCTCACATCTATTAATACTACTCAGTGCATAGAGAATACTTTTGTCCTACTCACATTTGTTTTCAGGTTAATGAGAAAAATAATTTTACCTAATTATTCAAAGTTGAGATTGTTACTTGGAGCTGAGAAAGCTTTGTCACCAGGAGTTTTTACATGAGTCCATGGAAATAGTGTAAGTTAGAATACTTACACTTTTGTTCTGTTTGTGTGTTTTAAAATAATCATTTTCCTTCAAGTTCAAAACTTAAAGGTATTTGTAGAAACTTCAAGTTAGCCAAGTCATCTGCACAAGGGAAAACTACGTACAAAAACGTTTCTTGTAACTAGACTTCAGCTAACAGAAATATTCCATCAATTCACCATCACCTTCCGACAATCAGCCATCTCAAAATGTGAAAGGCACATAAAGTTAAGTAAAAACAACCTTAAATTCAACAAAGTTTGGCAACTTTTATGCAGCTTTTGCATTTAGACTAAAAAAATGCCGTCTGGTATTTGATGTTAAACAATGGTAATAGTTTTGATATAAATGATGTTAAGCTAAATGCAATATTTCAATAAATGAATTTTAGCTGAAAGATTTTCCTGGTTGGAAAAAAGTAGTAATTAGAAGAGCATACTTACCACAAATCATACTTCATGGTTATAGCAAGCTTAAGAAGTTAAAAATTTTATGTAGAAAATATCTATCTAAAGCTATAATCTTTATTGAATTGTGTGGAGTATTAGTCTGCTTTGAAAATTGTTTCTTTGGAAAAAAAAAGTATACAGGGTGCTAAATAAAGTCTAAAGCCACTCACCTTTTAAATTGGAAGTTTTTCCAGAGTTCTCCAATGGCAGCTTGCAGTCCCGGCTTATTTTCAACATCACAGTGATTTCTCTTTTGCACAGGTGACAGTTTCCTACTTAATCCACTTACTTTAGCTGGTATCAATGGCTTGAGCTTTGTTACAACACGTGATCCTATACAGCTGGATTTATGTAAACCAGGAACCTGTGAGATTTTAATATTACAGCACAAATGGTTAAAATTGCAACCTGTAAGCAACAGAAATTATGCTGCAAAGGTTATAATCAAAAATAAAGTGCTTTACGTTACATTGAGATAATGCAATCTGAACTGCCACGACTAGCACTGAATGTTTTTTCATATCTACAAACATGAAACTCATTTTGCAGTGACCTAATTCCTATAATTATGTCAGTGAAACTTTTGTATTTCATATACTCATCCTGTACAATCTCTTATATTCCTGTCAATTTTTTGGGTGAATACCAGGCTAATTGGCTGATAACTACTCTGATTGCTACTATGATGCTTTTTAATACTGATAAACAGTATTTTATCATTTTTGCCTTCTGGAACTTCATGCACAAAAAGTAATAAGTTTACTTTAACAACAAAAGAAACACACTAAAGCCTGATCTGCAGGTTTTTTTTTCTGAGTAGATTACCACATTTCATAAATTAGAAGTTATACCTATTGCTACCTATTCAATCACTTTTCCTATTTGTACTATATGTGCATAATCATAGCACAATTATTAAACATACATAATGTACTTTTAGACAAAGTTAAAACTTTCTTTACCAAATAAGTTCACACATGGCAAAAGGCCAGAAATGACTTATTCATATTTTCCATCATTTTCTTTTTGTCTCACATAACACTTTTTTTCCCCTCATTTTATTGGGAAGTAGCTATTTGGAAGCACTAGAACTTTTTACTGTTTGAGACATTCTGTCACTTTGCTGTACAAACTGTCCCCAATTACCAGCTTCCAAGTGATCATTCAATTCTAGCCTGCTATTTTAGCTTTTGTCTGGCACTATGAGAACCAAAACATAACTATTAAAATACAATACCTGCAGAAGAGATTGTGACTGCCTACAGTTTTAAGTTCTTATTTTATAATTGACTACATAAGATTAGTTTAGGACACATAGATTGTAAATAATGCACCTATTTCCCGTTTGGATAACGTTAAGAATAAAGCATTTTGCTCTAAATGAATTATCTTTCCTGTTTTGCTGGATCACCCTTAGTGATGACACAGCTCTGCCTACTTCAGGTGTTTCACTTAACTAATGCAAACAGCTCTTCCTCATCCAAGTATTTACTATTGATCACCTAACACCTTTTTTCTTGAAATAAAAAAATGTTAGCAGCCTTTTCTTCAAAGAGAATTCATACCTCAATTCTTTCCAAACGACATTGCATTTTGTGATTCCCAACTGCACACACCCTTTTTAACTGAAATTGCATTGTTTCTACCTGAATAGACTAAGCAGATCTTTGAATCCCAAATAAAAATTCGGAAAAAAAAAGTTTAAGATGTGAGCTAAAATTTAGAACAAGAATACTAGGAAAAACAAAAATAAGATCCTAAAGCTCCCCACTTTCTAGTATTTTGCTGTTCATCTATCACCTTAGCCATTTTGAAACACTTGTGAATTCACCCGTAATTCTACATTCCTTCGCTGTACTGAATTACACTGGAATTAAAACTTAACTAACCCCAAAGTAGGCAAAGCTACACATCAAACACCCACTAAGAAACTAAAAACCAGAGTACATTGCTCTCTTTTGTCAATATTAGCCTCATGCTGAGCTCGCAGCAATTATGGAAAATAATTAGCAGTAGAAAACACAGCTGGAATACCATCACAGAAAAAACTACAAGGTCCTAGAGAGCTCATTATCTTATGGGTACCTGTTAGGGAAAAGCTTCTATTAGTTTTGATATTAAAATTGACTAGCTAGATACTTCATATTTTGGATTGGAACCATGATAAAGATTGATAACTTCCCCAGATTACCTCCCTCAGTCATTAAATTTCTCCACAGATCAGCTATATTATTCAGCTTATCAAAATCAGAATAATTAATGTTTTAAGTGATTGACTGCTTCTTCCCTAAATCTAGAACTCATTATTTCCTTCAGTATCTTTTACTGTACTTAGCACAAGCAAAGATTTCCATTGTTTTACACTTGCAGTCAGCAACCCTAAGGGAAAACCGAGCCAAAAATCTGTTCTCTTATCTCTATCTCCTCCTCTTCAATTCTGGCTACATGTTCCAGTTGTCTTACTGGTGTTATGACTCACATGAGCCTGGGAGTCTGGGTGGGCCTGAGTTCCAACATGACTGGCCTTTTGGCTGTTGTTATCAAGTTAGTTTACAGGTGGGTCAGTTTTCTGGTCCAACTCATTACAAGTATTATATTATTACCAGCACATAAAGGAAGTGGATGGAATGCATGGACAAAAATATCCTCCTACTAGCTGCTTGTTTGAAACTAACCCTACTGTCCTCAGATTTTCAGCAGATTCCTATTGTCTGAAGAGCTCCAAGCATCCTAAAAATTTGTTGTAGAAAAATGATGTGAATTCTATCTTAACACAGAAGTTCCTAACAATAACCACAAGATGTCACTGTTATACAAAACACGCACAATATTCTCCTTTGGCAGAGAAGCTTGTGCTTTTTAGTCTGCCTATTAGAAAAAAAAGTTAGTAAGGGTGTACACGAAAGCATGAAAGCGTCTTCCTTCATCTTACGCATATTTTGGCCAATTCTAATGACAATGCCTAAGGAGCTAGAGCACTCCTAGATGTTAAGGTCTTAGAAGTTTTGTAAATTAGACAAATGGGTAAAGCTCTTAGAAATGTCACAAAGACAAGGGACATAGTTTGACATTTAAACACACTTTTTCTAGTCAAACAGGAAGGAGGCTGCTAAACTAGGACATTTATCAAAACAAGCAATGAATGAGTTTGCATCTTGTGCCTATATCTGGATTATGAACATGACTGACTGCACTTTGTATGATAAAACCTGTGTATTTAGAATGCCTGAGGAAAATTAAGAAGTGTTCTTCTGCCTTATCTTAGGTTCTTATTTTACGCTGAAGGGTTTAAAATTCCAAAACAAGTTACAACTGTGATATCAATCATGGGTTGGCTGGTTACAGTCCATCCCAGCTCTGATATAAATGAACAAGAATATAGTTTTATCCTGCCAGCATGTGCATTGCTTAAGATCTTTCATTAAAAGTTCTAGAATGAATTAGTAGAAAGCAAAAACTGATACTCAGAGTTTAGTAGAGCTCATAGTAAAGTTAGAAGAATTCTTACCTTGGTCTTTACGATTGTTCTTTTTCTGTCAGTTTGAACAGCAGAAAATCCTGAAGACTGAGTGCATTGATCACTAGCCAGTTTTGAACTAAAGTCAGATTCCTTCATCAAAAGAAAAATTATTTGGATTTAAAACAGGTTTGTGGTGTTTTGGTTTTTTTTCCCTTTTTTTTTGTTTGTTTGATGGGGCATTTGTGTTTTTTTTTTGTTGTTTTTTTTTTTAAACCCAATGTACATTTTTATATTCACACATATATGCCTTACAAGGCATAATGTTTTTAGCAATTCTAAGAACTTATACAAAAACTAGGCTTATTTTCTGCAAGCAACACTATGGTGACACACATATGCTTTCTGAAAGGACTTCTTCAGAGACTAAAAAAAGCAGAGAACAAAAGCCAGCCTACCAGGATTTTTTAGGACTCATTTTAGTGGTAGCAGTGGAAAGACTGCAGAGAAACTAAAACCAGAGAACAGACTTGATTTAAGCTAGTAAGTCAATCCGTTCTACACAACTACATTAAGCATTGACAAATTTTGTTAGCACAAACTACGTATTCTACAGTGTATAATTTTGAAGACTTTGCTGCCTGATTTCTTTTATAATTTAAAGTGAATACTGAAACAGTGCATAATATTCTTACTTCTGCATCTGAACTGTTGTTAGAAATACGCGGTATTTCTGAAGACTTGAAATTGCATTCTGACAGCTCACAAGAACTTTTAGACTGCGATGATCCTTCCAGTTCTGTTAAGGGAGAGGTTTCTTCCTCCAATTTGCCACATGCTGCCCCACTCTCTGTTTGTACCCCATTATTCTGATCTTGGGATACCGCACAGTTGCTTCTCTGTTGGTGGAACTGCTGTGAAAATACAGTATGAGATGGACCAGGATCTCCTGAATTACGTATGAGGCTGCTAAACCACTGGAAGCAGTTTTTCTGTGTTTCTCCAGGAGGTGTATAGATAGTCCTCGTTGGTTTTTCAGTTTCTGAAAACTGAGAAACATCTGCTACATGTTTTACTTCCTGTTTCTGGCGATCCCGCTCAGAATCTTGAGTTAGGTCACCGTCATCCTTCTTTGTCGTACTATCAAACGTAATTGCATCATTGCAGAAAAACCTAAAAAAGTACAAAAAGGTGAAGGCAATGGAGAAGAAAGTTATGGTAAATAAGTATGTCATATCCACAGTCTAGTAGTTGTCTATATCCATCAATTTTATTTTTGAAGTCCACTTGCAGACATAAATTATTTTGACAATTGGTAAAGTCTTAGTCCCTCAGGGAGGCATTTAACAGGTAACAGTAAAAAAAAAAAAGGTGGAAAAAAGCATGTGTAAACTTATCATTCATTAACTGATATACTAATAAGATTCTTAACCTGGAAAGGAGAAACAGCTAAGAATCCTACAAAGTTTAAAAATATATTCAATCATTATCATAAAGCTCAACAGCAGTTAAACACTTCAGCATTTCTTATCAAGGAGAACTAGAAGCTATCTAGTTCTTTTCTGTGCTATAGCTGCAGCTCCTAAGTAGAAGTCAGAGCTTTTTAAGAAACTGACCATTGCTTCAGAGAACCTACTACCACTGACAACTCCCAATTTCTGATCCAGCATAGCAAAACTTCCAGCTCAGGAAGGTGTGTGTTAAAGCTAAAGAACATCAATATTAGACTGTTCTGTAGAATTACACGGCTCAAAAATATTCAAATTATTTAAGATAAAAATTACATAATAAGAGACATAATTGTGATAATATTTTGCAAAACAAATTCAAGTAGCTGTGGCCAAGTTGAACCAAAAACCCATAACATACAGCCAATTAAAAAAACAAAACAAAACAAACCCTAACAACTAGACTCTCTCTTCTCAAAGTGCTGGTACAGAGATCAGGAGCATCAACTGAATGAGATAAGAATAGGTATTTGTCACACAGTATGACCAGGCTTGGCTTTACTGAAACAAACAAAAAGCCCTATCAAAGTAAGTCAACATATTTACTCACTGCTTAAATACTTGGCACAAAGCAACTATTTTTTTTTTTTTTGAGATGTGTCATATGACCTTTACCAGAAAAAGAAATATGGCCAATTCTTAATTAATTTTGATACGCAGAGGCTAGACTGCATTGAATAGTCTCACAGTCTTCATTTCTGCAGTAAAAAAAACCCAACAGACATTTATCTATCTAGTTCACGCATAGACAGCATGCCTAGCACAAATTGTTCTCCATCTCAACTCAAGACTACAGGTGCATTAATACAGTTGCATAAAAAAGGCTGAGGTAACATTTTTCTCCTCTTCAGTTTTCAGATTATTTCAGTAACCAGGACAGCAAATAGTATTTTGCTACTTATTAAAACATGTGATGCAATCATACCTGCTTCTTGTTCCTGGAACAAATACAGCACCCTTTTCTTTGTTTTTCTTTTGTAGAAAGGAAGCAAATTTATTTCTAACTCTGGGTAAGGCATTAGAACTTTCCTGAGTGACAGAATTCCCTGAAGAATCAAGGTTTTGTATTGCTGAGGCACTCTTTTGTGCTTGACCATCATGATCACTCTCCTTTAATTTTTTTGCTTTTGAAAATGAATATTGGTTCAACAGATCTCCATCTGAGATTTCATCTAAATCAAAAGACAATTTAAGTATCAGTATAGAAGTGTGTTCTAGAATTAACTAGTTATAAGAGAATTGAGCATTATATAATTACACTCACAAGCCTAAAAAAATTAGTAAGGTCTGGTAGGAAAATTCTTTACATTACAGTTTAGAAGACTTTAACACAGTTGTTTTCTAGTAAATAGCCTTCAAAGTAACTTTCTATGAAAAGTGTGAAGGCAAACCAGCTGAAATGAAACATGACATTTGGTTGGTTTTTTAAACCCTTCAAAAGTAAAACTGAATTTGACTTGAAGGCATTTTGCTAAACTAAATACAGATTTTGGTAAACCAGGGAGTAGGAAGATATCAAGAGCAACAAAGGCAAAAAAGAAGCCCTAATAACATAATCAGAAAGTAAAGGCAGCAGAGGATGAGAAAATACTTAACCATATCAGATGAAGCACAAGGGGAAAAAAGAATTGCTCCTTCGATTACAAGCCCAGAGTTTATTTCAGAACATATAACTTAAGTGGTATAGAAAACAAGAAAGCATAGATTTACTAGAGATAAAGGGGATACAGGCAGCATGGTGCTGGAACAGTACAGAAGATGTTATTTAAATTTTCTGTCTCGCCAAATATCAACTCCAGGAAAACCAGGTTGTTCCCACTGCTTCACATGCCATTTTAAGATGGAAATGATAATAAAAATATTTTAAAATAGAACAGATGGTATTAAACATGACAACTTAAAATTGAAAGCAATTAAATTCTATAGCAAATTTAAGTATGCTAAAATTAAGTGCTGCTGAAAGTTTACTGCCACCCTTAATTGTTATGTAGGCTTTAATATTATTGTTCATTAGTCTGGCAGCTTACAGAATACAGACAATAAAAACGAAGAGTTCAGCCTCTAAAATCTCATGCCATCAATCCCAAGATAAAATCCTTCCTTTCCCCACAGCTGTCTACCGTTATTTATATTCTGATTTTAATAAAATCATACCACTCCTTGGCCTTTTTGCCAAGAGCTCTTTGTCTGGAAGTTTTAGTCCTTTAACACTAATTATCTTCTCCATGCCTTTGGTTGTTTGTTTCTCTCGTAACTGCATTTTGTGAGGAACATTATCTGCATTAGGGCCAAGCTTGTAGTCTCTGCTCCAAATGCTATTTACATGATTAGCATGTCTGTCATTCCAGCCACAACTTCTCTGCTGCACAGGCTGAAAAATAAATAAATAAATAAATAAAAGGGCACAAGTTTATAATTTTGCCTTCTACATATGATTTCTTGATTTAGCATATAACGACATTTAATCATATTTTTTCATGAATGTTCAGACTCACATGAAAATCTTAATATATAACTCCAGAACAAAGACATTACCTGTGCAGTGTCAGGGTTATAATTATCAATTTGTTCCATTGTATCAATATCAATGTTACCAATGGCAATTTGAAAGGCAGTATCATCACCAAGATGTCTGTTCCCATCATAGTAAAGGAAAATATCTGAATATTACATCAGATTTCAAGAACTATCACATGAAAGCTGTTTCCCATTTTTGTTCTAAAAAGCACTGCTAAAATATCAACCAAAAGCATTAATACTACTACTCACGGCTCAGTCTGATGCAACAACAATTGTAATAGATCTCCAGTGCTTAGCAAATAACGAAAGTCAAAAGGAAAACCTCCACTCATCACTACAAAAGTTACAATCTTACTCCTTCCCGATTTCTGGAACTGCCAAAGATTAGGTGGCTTGATGAACATACAAAGCTAGTAGCCACGTCAACAGTCCTTCTCTTTCTTAATTTTCCTAATCTTAAATGTTGAAATTTATGCTGCACAAATGTGGCAAAATGCTACTTGTTCTATAGGAAGAGATACATGGTAAAACAGGAAATGCTTAGATTAGGGAATAAATTGAACCCAGATTGCAAGAATTAAACTGCCAGAGATAACATACCTAACATGGGCAGAAGCTAAAGACAGTCTTAAAATAAACAGTTTAAATATAACCTGTATTTAATGAGTTGTTTTCTAAAAAGAAAATTAAAAAAAAAACAAAAAACAAACAGTAATGTCCACCTAAAATGGCATGTCACTCAGCCCCTGCACTTTTTAAAAAAATTAAAATCAGAGCAAAAGAGAAAAGAAGAAAAGAACTTCCTAAGATCACATAAAATCCAAGCTTTAGTCAATAGCAGAGATGCAATGAAAAGCAGAAGACCCCACATCTGCTTACCCTTACTTCCCCACTCTGCTGTTTCAACACAAAGGATACCGTCCTGCGTAAATTAGTGTTTCTGGATCAATATCATCCCCATATGCATTCAGAGGAACTAATTTTCTGTTGACAGGATCAAAAACTAACTGATAAAGGAATGTGTTATTGGCTCGTGTAAAACCCTGTATGTATTCTTCTGGTACCGTTATATTCATCTTCAAGTACTGTCCCATTTTCTTAATAACCTGTCAAAAAAAAGTTACTCGACTTTATCATTTCAACAAGTTATACAAAAAGTTAACTACATTTCAATTATTAAGTATCTTTGTTTGTAATTAAATGTAAAATGTGTGTCCTGCTACAAGCAGATTCAACTTAAAAAGGGGAAGGAAAAAAGAAGTTTTGTACATTATTTTCTCACTTTCAAGTTGTTTACAATCACACAAATAACACAGTTCGACTCTTTATAACTATTTCTTGTCCGATAAATAAATACAGAATCTGAATAGAAATAAAGAACATCTTCTTAAGGTACATTTGTTTAAACTAATGCATATCAAATTTTATCATTCATATTATCAGAACACATAAGCAGTTACACGGGTGTTTTTAGGATCGAAAAAAAGCAATCAGATTTCTCCCCACCTCTCCATTACTCACTACAAATGACCACATATTGATCTGGTAGCTGCTCCTATATATTGTTACTGCACCACTCTAAAAGAAGTTCTTCAAAACTCATTGATCTCTACATTTTCCAGTTTCACAGAAGGCAGATTATGTTCTTTTGAAGACGGAATTTGCCATACTATTAGAAGATAGAGTTTCTCCTCTCTAAATAAAGCAACTGTGTTTTGGCCATGCATCCTAAATATAAGCAAATTTACTCATCTAATTAAGAAGTAAGTTTGAACAGGCACTGTTGGAATATCTCATATTTGTTGACTCACTTATGACTTTCCAACACCATTGGAAAACAGCCGTGATTAATCAAATTACTAAGTGAAAAGTTTTCCAAATTATTAATTCCCAACATTTTGCTCAAAAAGAGATACATTAAAGGAAATCATGATTCATATGGGAAAAGTTCTAAGTTCCCTTTTTAGTTATACAAAAGCCAATCAAACCAGTTGCTTTGATGCCTGCTTTACATAATGCAAAACATTTTCAAACTAAAATTCTTTCTGTACAGCATGTGAGAGAAAAAAAATGCACTAAAGCATACAAGTAACTTAAGAAAGAAGATATATTAAGTTAGACTGCATATTTAAATGCTTTTCTAGATTAGACTTACCTGCCTACAGCAAAGCCACATAAGGTACTTTTCTTATTAGCTCTTAAAAACCTCTCTTCTCCCTTACTATCTACACAAAAGTTATTCCCACTCTCTTAGCCTCTGTATTTCCTAATGTAACTTGTTTTTATTTCATACATTGGATAAGAAACAAACAAACAAAACTACTTTATTTTTTGTTTTGCACCAGAAACTTTTTTTCCATAATGTTTTTAGTATTTAAATGTCTGTATCCATATGTATGTAATTAAATGGAAAAAAGGAATCAAGATTCCCAATTCCTGCCCATCCCCCACACAGATAAAAGCGTACTTATACAAGAATAACAGCATTGAATTAGCAGTTCTAATAACTAATCTGCAAAAACAGAAGACAGTGCATGTAATGAGGTGAAAAAAACCTCTCCTTAAACAGAATATGTTCTTGAAGGATTAGAACAATTCTTCAGTTTAGTTTAGTATATTTCATTAAATATATAATAGCTTCAACACTTGAGTAAGTTTAGCTCAGCGTCTTCCTAAAGCACAGGTAAAAAAATACTTATTTTAGCATTCTCCTCAAAATGGAAGAAGTCAAGAACCCCTCATATTTTCAATTCAATGTTATTTTCGTATATACTAATATAGGCTCCCAAAAAGCCAATGCATAAAGTAAAACCAAGTTTACCTTTATAATATCTGGATTGTTGGCTATTTTTAGTAATTTGCATGCTTTAGCTAACCCAATTCCATGGATTGATGAGAGGTAGTCACAACCAGAAAGAATACACATGTAGCGGAATTTCTCTTCTGTAAATACATTTCCAAGCTGCTTGCAGTTTCCTAGTCGAGCTTGATCTATCTCTAGTCCATTTCCAAACTTGTCGATTTTCAGAAACACCTGTAAATTAAGAGGAAGCATAAACAATAACTTTTACCCATATAAGGTAGTTTGTTGTACTTGGTGGCAACAAGAGGGGCTGAATGCTATTCTCACTCTTCCATTTCCCCTTTTATTGCAGAAGAAAAAATCCATACATTAAACACATTTGGCAACTTCAAACTCTGCTTTTAAGGTATCAGCAAGAGGTAAAGGCTATTTCCTTCCATACCTTTTTACATCCAAAAGCTAAAAGATCAGAGTCTTCTGTGATTATAGCTTGAACCATGCCAGTCTTATTAAGATAAGCCAACTGAGCATCAGCTTCATATGGTGCAACAATACAATCAATACCCCGGGCTCGTGCAGCCTGTATGTAAATAAGAAGCATACAAGTACTTTGCATCAATTTTCAGTAATTATCTTAAGACATCTGAAAGCACAAGAACTTCTACCTTAAACTAAAACCACAATCTTTTTGCTCACGCACCCATCCCTCCTTACAGCCCAATATTTCATGTTCAAAACTCGGGTTTCAAGCAGTTTAGACCTATATAAGCAAGTTTTCAAAAACAATCTTTCCTGTGTTGGCCTGTAACACGATGCTCACTGCATCTGACCACAAGTGCCAGTTTCAAACTCATGCAAGTTATATTCTGGACAAAGGAAAACAGCACTAGAACAGATGTAGTATTATTTTGATAAATGTCCTACATCTGCAGGGAAGGAGAGCAAAAATCTACTAGAAATATTTTTAAGCAGCCAAATTTTTTTCTGTAGTCTATTCTCAGGAACTTGCTGAGGGGGGGAAAAAAGTCTTTCATTTTTGTGCAGCAGAAGTAAAATAGCTGGTGTTATCAAAATTCATAGCAGTAGAAAGAGGTATATTTCAACTGACATATCATCATTATTTGCACAACTGGGAATAATGAAATTGAAGACAAGTTGAAGTTTGTTAACAGTGCCCAACATAATCCAGGTAGAGCAGGAGTGTCAAACCCATTTTCACCAGGGGCCATATCAGCCTCGCCGTTGCCTTCAAAGGGCCAAATGTTATTTTAGGACTGTATAAATGCAGGAGTGTTAAAGGTTAAGAAGGGGGGAATATTTTTCTTGTCTACACAGAAGAGGTAGCGATGTGGCAGCTACCTTTTGCATAGATATTTAAAAAACAAAAACCAACCAACACAAACAAACAAAAAACCCCAAAACAAACAAAAAATCCCCAAACAAACAACAAAACCACTGTCAGTATCAACAGCACTGACAACTTACTTTAATAACTTCATGAGCCATAACATGGGTAACATTTATACTGCGCCCAAAACACTCCCTAGCTTCTGCCAGTCTCCCTTCCTGCAACAATTGTTTCCCCTTCAGAAGACTGGCTTGACGCTTCCTGAAAGATAAACAAAAATATCGACCAATCTCAGATTAGCAGAAAGGACTAAGAGAGACAGGTAGGAAAAGAAGGAAAAAAATCTTTTGCAGATAAACATTTTCCAAATCCGTTGTACTGGGTAATTTTTTAAAACACAAGAACAACCAAGTCATTTTATTGACATGAATAAATAGATTGGCACGTTGAATTTACAATACTTTCTCAAAAAACAGTGACAACTCAGGAACTGAAATCAGCAGTGTAAAAGAAAAGATGCACCCCCTCTCAGGTTGCAATAAAATAGATTTAACGGAACTTGGGAGTATCTGACATTAGAAACTTACTGATGTAGAGGACAAAAGGCATAATTTACTTAATTTCTAACATTGGAAATTGTTTGCTCTACACGGAAGGAAGCAAATGTCTCATGAGAATTTATAAATAAAAACCACCAGTGAAAATTTCTCACCACTTCAGTGAGAAGTCCCATTACATAGGGACCTGAATGCATACTTGAAATAAGTTCATCTGATTATTTATAGAGAAAGATGAGGAAAGTGGTGTTATTTTTAAATAAAATAATATTGGGAAGAAATCTTTTTGTCCAGAGATCACGACGGCAGGTAAACTAAAAGCCTTTAATACAGTACAGGAACTAATGCTCAGAGGTTTACTTCCTTCCTCTATAGAAGTGCTTTCATTTATGAAATGTGTTTCTATTTTTGGAATAAAACCTCTAAGAAGAGGTTTGTATGATTTTTCAATGCGAATTAAATTAAATAACACTACATCACAGGGAAGTTTACCACAGATTACTAACTAGCTGAAGTCCGAGGTTTTTCAACTTTGAAAATGAATTGTACTGTTAAACATACTGCTTTGCTTGCAAATCAATACAGTTCAGTACTTACTCTCGTCTGGCTTTTTCCACTTCCTTCTTAGAAGGTAGGGTGCATCCATCAAATACCAAAATTGGTTTAATTCCAAATGAGAGGAGCATATCAACAAGTTTCATACAGAAAGCTACATAACTGTATCAACAATGACAAAAGAAAAGAAAGATAAACTTTATTGTTAAACACAAGTTTATTACATATCTTCTGTTTGCAGGAAAGGAGAACTGTAAGTTTAAGAGTAACTAGTGTTCAAGGATCTTCATGGGCCATATATTGCCTCAGCATCACAAAAGAGTAAGAGCACTTGGATGTTTGTTTGTCTGGTGGGGGGGGGTGTTTTTTGTTTGTTTTTAAGATAAATGTTCCACTTCCCAACTCAGAACTAGACTGACTACTCCCTATTCACAAAATGAATTGAGAACTTGAGTACAATTCAGTTTGATTTTCCTATATTAGGATTCAACACTGCCAAAAACTTTACAAGTTAAAACATGGATCATCTTTTTAGTTTCAGCAACTCAATTAATAACGGCCAGGGAAACACAAGGTAGATGAGTACAGTACATTATCTTTCCCTGAAGCCTTGTCAAAGGCAGACTAAATGCACTTTTCTAGAGTTGAAGGAGTGAAAGAGCATTAAACTGGATTAAAGATTAAAAATCTCTTTGTGGAACTATCCACTTTTCTCTCCAGATGGTGGATACATACTAGGGACAGACATGCAAATGTGTCTTCCCGTACTAAAAACACAGGCACAGTATGGAAAATATTTCGAAAGACAGGAGAGTACCCCAAACTATACTAACCAGTGAAGGTGGTGTATGGACCAGGAGGCAATCCTCCACTACCTTCCAATCCTATCCCAAAGTAAAGTATTTGTAGGGAATTCCAGACTTTATGCATTCGCTTGGACCTCTGATCTTCTTACTTGTTATTTCTACAGATCTGTATGAGTTCATTTCATGAGCAGCACAGAACTAAAATCTAATAGCTGGTGTATACACAAAGTGCATTACGAGGACACTCAATATACATATAAAAATCAAGCTTGTTTTTTCTTTTAAGGACACTGTTTAAAACAGCATGTGCAACCTTTCCAGCAGGGGCCGGGAAGGGGACAGAGAATGGGGCTTAAGAATACTAAGGATAAGAGCACTGAAGAAACTGGATTTAGAGCTACAAAACATAAACGGAAATATAATTATAATTTTTGAGAGACAGAAGCAAATAGGATTGTAGCTATATAATACCTCAATTCAGATTAATTGTAAAGTGTGAAAGGATTCTCTATGCTACAGTTAAAGTGCCAGTCTGGAAAGCAATTTATTTATAGCCAGCATTTCCATTCCCAAAAAGTACAACTGGGACTGAGCATTCAGAAGCAACAGTAAGAATTGAAACCACTTTAATTCAGTTTTTAGCTCAAGAAAAGCCAAACTAACAAAACTTTAATTTGTAAGAGGGTAGAGACTGAAATCTAACAAAGACTTACAGATCTGTCGGCTCTCCTCGGGCCAGCTTTTCAGCACAAGCATAAGCGCCTTTGTGCAGCCAACAGTAGGTGTCCACAGCTACCGCCTGCCCTTTGTATTTCTTCACGTGGGCAGGTTCAGCAGCCTCCTTGATAAACTGAAGAAGACCCTGGATCCCCATGGTGTTGGTTAAACTGCAGGCGGGAAAACGAAAAGCGTGCGCACAAGGTTGAGTCCCGATCTCCGCACAAGGAGCGTCAGGTCAGGCAGCAGACTGGGTGCCGGGCTGAAACAGACACGAGAAGCTCCGGCCAGTGACCCCGCGCACGTCCTGAGCGCCCTCCGGAGAGACGCAAAACACGAAGCCAGCGGCGAGCGCGGCCCGCGGGGACGGGTCTCCCTGCCGGCGGGCTCGCAGGGGGCAGCAGGGCCCGCGCACGGCCCCCGACCGACAGCGGGGTGGGGAGGGCGCACAAGCGGTGCCGAGCATGGGCCGCTCTCCCCGCTTCGGCCAGGGGCTCAGGGGCCGGCGGGGCCTCACGGACGCCCCCGCTCCGTCCCGAGCGGCTTCCACCCAGCGGCGCGCACGTACCGACACCGCGAACCGTACCCGTCCGGGGGCGAGAGGGCCTAAGGCAACTCTGCCGGCTCGGGGCCGGCTCCCCATGCGCCGCTGCCGCCCGTACCTCAGCGCGGGCCGCTGCCCGGGGACGGGGACAGACAAACCGGGGACAGACAAACCGGGGACAGACAAACCGGGGACAGACAAACCGCGGGGCACGATCGCCAACCGCCGCGGGCGCCGCGCGCCACTACCTCGCTGGGGCGGGGGGAGGGGTGGAGGGCCCGCGCGCCGGTCCCCGCACGCACCGCTCCGCTCTGCTCAGCCGTGGCGCGCGGCAGCAGCTCGGGGCTTTCAAGCAGCGCGCGCTCAGGGTAGTGGCCCCGCCCTAGCGGAAAACTACAAGTCCCAGCATGCCCCGCGCGGGCCGGGGAGAGGAGGCCGTTTGGGCGCGAGCTCCACCCCCGTGAGGCGGCCCGGCTGGGCTCGGCTCGGCTCGGCTCGGCTCGGCTCGGCTCGGCTCGGCTCGGCTCGGCTCGGCTCGGCTCGGCTCGGCTCGGCTCGGCTCGGCGCCTGGGGTCGCCGTGTCGGCGGGATTCGAGCTTTGGGTTCCCTGGCGAAACTGACGCTGAGAGGCAGATAATTTCGGAATCGCTCTTGTGTTGGGTACCAGGAGTTTTCTGGCGCCTTCTCTTTCCTTCGCAACCGAGCCTGAAGGGCGAGGATTTAAGGAGAGAATGTTTGCAGGGCGGCCGTAATGCTGGGAAATGGGGTTCTGAGGGGTGTGACGTTAAAGGAGAAACCATGAAATTTGCTGCTGGCAAAAGAAGTGCAGCTAATGCAAGCATCTGTGAAAATATTAGAGTACATTTAATACACTGAAATAGATTCAGTGCTGTAGCGTTGGGTGAGCACATCCCAGTGCCAAATTCAACTCTGCTGGCTCTCAGTAAAGTGTAGAAAAATTGTAAAACATTGCTTCTTACGTTGGGACTAACGCATGTATTTGAAAGCTTAGTGTTCACAATACTTACTAATGCAAATTTTTTATAACCACTAAGTCGCTAGCAGAGAAAATTATGGTCAACATCCCAGAAAGACTGTGCCATCGTAGTATTGAGCATTTATTTTCAGGTCTTTCTTTTTATCCTTGCTGTCTGGTCACATCTGTACCCTGATATGCAGAAAAGTAGTTGTCAGAAAAAAAAAAATCAACCAGCAGAGGAACCACCATAGAATTAATAATGTATTAGTGTCTGTAGCCTTCTTACAGTATTTAAATGTGAAGAAGTTAAACACAAGTAAGTAAAAGTTACTGATCTATGAATAAGGAACTTGGGTACAGTAACCATCAGTTTGTACTATTGCTGTGACCTGTGTTCCAAATGAGTCATTTTGAGGTGACGATCATACTGAATGATCCATTTCTGACAATATTTTTCATAGTGATTGGTCCAGATTGGTTCAATTACAGCAAAGGATCCATGACATGCAGTTGAAGACAGCACATGGATAACAACAATTAACAAGAAAATTCAGAAGATTTAAGTATACTGGAATCAAAAGGCATCACAGAATTTTGGCAGGACAAAGGACTGAGTCCTGTTGCTAACCCAGTGAATGGGGAAGGAGAGAGTGGAAGCAGGTCACTGACTGCAAAGGAAGAGGTGAGGGACGTATGTTGCAGCAGTAAACCCTGGAGTTAATGTAAAAGCTGGTTGTCAAAATTGTAATTTTAAATCTGTATTTACATACTACTATAACTGCTTTCATTTAAAAAAGCCTTGAACATCCCTATCACATACTGAAATTTGAAGTGGTGCACATGGGAGTTTTACAAGAATAGTCCAACTACAAACAAAAAGGCATACAAAGAATATTTTTGTTTCACAGATCTAGTTAATGTTTTGGGACGTCTCACGCATGGGATTGAGTTCCTATTTAACCATCTGTTGCGCTATCTCGTTCTGCCTATTTGACACAGTAAACCATAATTTGATACCGGCATGTTGTCTGCATGTACTACAGACTAGGATGACAAGGGACTCTGCAGTGCCTGCCTTGATTTCTTCCTACTTTATTCTCTAACACTGCTGGCAACACACATGCTGGAACCTAGAGCAGCCTCAGACTGATCTTCCTCCTCATGTTTCTTGCCCTCAGGAAATATGTTTTCATACGTTGCTAAAGAGAACAAATGCAGTCTACAAACTCTGTAAAGAACGGCAACAGAATTAGGACAAAATAGAGAGACTAGGCATGCAATACTGAATTATGCGAATTTTCCCTGCACTCATAAAAACCTGCATGTCTGTTTAATTTGTTGAGCTAGTACTCAGATAAGACTGGAACAAATGTGTATGCACCTTTCCAGCTGCAAGTAATGAGATCACTGGACCAGAAGCCTTGCCAACATTCTAGAATAAGAATTACTACCACACTCGAGTAGGTGTTTTTATTTACTGATTTTCTGAAATTAAAAAAAGAAAGCATGATGATGTTTAACTGCTTTATTAAGCTGCTCTTAGTAGAGATCTGTGAAGCTGGTGATTGAATCCTGATTAGGGGATGTCTGTCTCTGTGTAAAGAGTTTGAGAAATCATGATACTATCTTAGAACAAAGGGAAAGTGGTAGAGATTATTAGGAATCAAATGTAGTACTTTGCTTGAAATTTCACAGAGTTTGAATATCTGGTATTTTTGTAATTACAAACAGGAAATGACTTATTTCTATGTATAAAGTTGCCCATTCATGAACAACGTGATTGTACATGTCCTTCCAGACCTCACGGAACAGCATAAATAAATAAATATTGCATCAATGCAATAAGTAGTATAAATGCAACAGCATAAATTCACTTCAAAGTACCTTGAAGAGCTTTCTTTCCCCCCACCCCTCTGTTTGCTACACGACTAGGAACTATCAGATGGGCTTATCCCTGTGTGACATGTCTGATGATCAGGTGCCTGGTTTATACTAGTTTTTCAAAAAATCCAGTTAATTCCTTATTATTGCCACCATGTTGTCTTCACTGCTTAAGAATTTGATGACTTTTATTTCAGAAAGTCTGGCTGGCAGTTAGCTGAACCATTTAATCAGTGTTGGAAAAGAAATTTGGTTTCTCTCCGATAGGTAGCAGAGTTACATTTAGTGCACTTTTAATCTGCCTTTTCTTGACATTTCCATTTATTGACAGCATATTTTCACACTTTTTTTTTTAGCTTAGCTAAGAAGCCAGGCCTGAATAGCACAAGCAAACTCATGTACCCACTTGAACACACTTGAGAGAAGTCTAGAGGAAGACTCCTGAAAACTATACTTAGTAGTAGAGGAAATGTTTTTAAAAGCTCCTCATTTATCAAGAAAATATGGTACCAAAAATGTTAGTAAAGTCATTAAAACCCCAGATTATCTAGTTATTATTGCAACTGCCATCTGCTTCAGCCAGGCCAGGCCAAGAGCATGATTTATGTGAGCAGTATCTCGCTTAATCAACTAATTCTGTTGAACTGTTAATGCCGTTTGCAGCCTTCAGCCCCTGACAGGTACGGAAGGGAAGAGAAGCGATCTTAATTGCCTGCATCAGAATCCCACACAACCTCATTAGGCTGGTCACATTTCCTATCTGTTCACTGCTGGGTGAGCACAGCTCTTGGATTAGTTTTCCAGGGAAGAGATCTGTGAGGGTGATTCCAGCATTCCCTTCCTGAGCAAACCGCACCACTTCAGTAAGGTCTGGGCCCATCAGTTTCTTCATGAGAATGCGGTCACAAAGGGAACACAGCTCTGCCAAATAATACTTTGTGAAGCTACTTGAGGTCAACTCCAGCTAAGCCATATTTGAATGGATGTCTGCCAACAGCGTGCCTGGCTGGAAGTTCCAAGCTCATCTGACCTTCTCTTTTGTGTCCTGGGTTTTTCCACTGAAGGCAAAGAACCACTAATCCACGTGTTGCCAGTGAATAGCAAAACCAAGTTGCTCATGAGTAATCCCATGGAAGTTGGTGGAGGTATAATGTCCCTTCCTACTGCCAGTGGAAACTTGCTCTCTGCCATCACGATGCATTACCAACATTTTGATTTGGTCATCTCCTCCATTGCTATGAGTTCTCTGAGTTTGCTTTGAGTGCTCAAGCGGTAATTATCAGGTATAAGAAGGAGCATCCACGGGCAGTCTCTTACCGATGTGCATAATGAAAACAAAAGTATGTATTAGTGTCTAGCAGGAAGGCTGTCCACTTGTTCAGATTCCAAAAATTCTGAAAAAGCACATAATTTAAACAAAAGTGTTTAAATTCCTGTAGTGCCAGGCACAGACTCATCCTGGAGGCTTCTACTTAGTAAGAAGTGACAACCCTCTTCAGTTGCTAGTCACTGACAAACAACGTAGCAGTAATGTGGTCCCAGAAAGTGCTTTCTCATCTGTATCCCTAACACTCCTCTGCTTTTGGACATTTTGCCAGGAAAGGAGAAAAATGCTCATGTCCTGCTCAGTTCCCCATCCCTTCTGCTTGCTTCAGTATTCATTTTCACCACAGGACATAAGGTGAGATTGAAAACAGAATGCAGAACAAAGACATTTGAAAGGTATTGAAAATAAAGTGCTCTCCAACCCATTTTGCAGGAGGATGGTGTGTTTACATTTTTTTCCTCAGCACTAATCAGCCTGCAGGTTCACTTTGTTTCTAGACATACTACAACGTCCCAGAATTTTTTGGTTTTGTTGTTGTTGTTGGGGGTGTGTGTAAATGTTTTCATTTTTAGAAGGAATTTCCATTTACAAGAAAACACATAGAAGTAATTATTTTTAATATCTTGCATAACTATTTCTAGAAGCTTAATAGAAACCTGGTTCATGATTTACTCTACAATGAGAAGCCTGAAGATGTGGAGAAGAGGCACATGTTTAAAATCAACCTAATCAGTTTACAGATTATTATACCTATGGATTGCCTATTTGATCTTTATGAAAATATTGAATAGGACAGTCAGTACACCAGTTATCACAGACAATAAGCTGGGTAGCTGTTGTTCTGCAATCCTTACTAAAAATAATGTGAAATGATACATCATGAGAAACAGAATGGGATCCCGTCAGTCAGCAACATGTAACTGGGAGCTCCTGCACATGAGTACCAAAGTGAGAACACCAGGAAATGTGATCATACCATGCTGGGTCATGGACTCAAAACTGAAAAAGTGTCGTGGAAGACCATGGATTGTGTTTTATCCTTGCATTTAACTCTATTTGGTTGATTTACTGTGAAAAACAAACAAAAAACCAACCAAACAAAAAAACACCAGCAAAACAAAGCAGTAGTCTGCCTCATCTTTTTCTGCCTTTCTTTCATGCTTTTCTGCCTTCTTATTAAAAATTGCTGTATTTTCACCATCCTTCATGATGAGATCTTTCACCTCCTTCCTATATTCCAAAGGACACTCCAGTCCCAACCCTGCCAATCTGTCCTTTTATCTTTATTTTTCAACTCAGAGGTCTCTTCAGTTCCCTGTCTCCAGTTGTTTCAGTCCTTTTCTCTGCCAGGCATATCTTGGAATGATTCTGAGTGGAAAAAACATATTTTCTCAGTCAGGAAGAGATAATGGACAACTTCAAATGCACAGATGAGTATGCACATGAACAGATGTATCCCATCACTTTTCCTACAGTGAAGTCTCAGAAAAATTCCAAGACTTTCCCCAGAAGACCCCAAAAACCAAAACCAGAATTAGGACACCTATTTTTGCCATTAAAGCTCAAACCCCTTTGCATTACCAGTTTTGCTGCCTTTACTGGTTAGAGATTTTTGATCTCTAGAAACACATCAGTATAGAGAACAAAATCGTGCTAAGCTTCCAGTTAACCAGTGCATATTTTTTTCCCCCCTTTTTGTGATCCTTCCTTGTGAAATGATACATCCAGGTGCTGATGAAGCCTCTGTGGGATGGAGCTGCATGGCTCAGCCTGGCCCCTGGAGACCTCTGGGATAGAGAGAGCCCTGGCTGAAATCGAGTGCAAAGGTCAGTTCAGTTTCGCTTTTTAAGGTGCAGAGGCAGGAACAACTCTCTCTCCCTTTCTTTATACTTCAAACTAGTCCTGCAGCGATCACTAGCAGCTTAAAATAGTGTAGATTTTTTTTTTTTAACCTCACGATAATGTATATGTTTACTTATGATCAACAGAGAACTTGGAGCCTGTTACAGTTATATTGTTCCTTGTGCACGTGGACCTCAGCTTTGTGCTGAAGAAGACAAATAGGTAAATTTTCTAGCATATTCCTCCTAGCTGCAGGTGCTTCTGTTCTTTTCCAAACACCATCCCTTTGAGTTAAAACCCTTTGGAAAGGTGTGTGTTTTGCTATCATGAAGTCCAGAAGAGGAGATCTAGCTCATATTATTGTGATTTAACAGTTTTCCTCTTCATCCCCTCCGTGTTGTCCAGAAAACTCTTTAAACCAGTCTGGGGTCATTGAGTTTCTCCAGGCTCTCCAAGTCTGCCCAGAACCTGAGGTGTGCCAAGGCCACTTTCTTCCAGTCTGGGAATTAAACAGAGCTGTCTCCATATATCTTTAAGGCATAATCTAGCAGTGTTAGCAGCTTGATTCAATCATTAACAAAAAATACAAGGAAAGTGCTGCAGACGCTGACAAGCAGTTTGGCAGGCGGAGGGAAAAGGAACAGCTGTGTCACTGTATTTAAGGTGAGAGCCTGCGGCAAAGGAAACCGGAGTCCTGAGGCAGGTGAGCAGCACCCGGGAGTTGTTGCTGTTGATTGATTTAACTTGGTGCTTGGCCCCAGTGCACCTGAGGTAAGCTATTCCTAGACTTACACACTCTGTGTGTGCAGCCTGTTTTTCCAAGAAAAGGGATTTTGAATGATGCTTGAAAATATTAATTTCCCAAACATTTCTGGTAATGCAAACTGAACTACCAAGTGAAGGTCTGTGTCTCAGGGAAAACTAGGGAAGCATGAACTATACAAGGAGTTGGATAAAAGCTTGTTTTAAGCCACTAGCTCAAGTAAAAAGACCTTTTAACTGAAGGGTTAAAAAAACCTAAAAAAGCTGTTAATCATGTGCTACAGGAAAACTGTAGGTGAGATTCTCAGGGCTCTGATTCCAGCTCACAGACTTTTACAGGACTTCCAGCCCAGAAAGAGGAGAGGAAGATAGATATTTGCTTTTGGGGAAAAACTCCTCAGTGTGGACCAGCTCAGTGCACAGGGGAGGTTGTCTCTAAAAAGCCAGCAGGATTCCCTCATAGCAGGAAAATAATCTTTTTCTGCATTATTTGGATGAAATTGCCCTCTCCTTTTCTTAGACTAGGCAGCTGATGGGAGGGTGTTTTTATACTACACCCTGCCCTCTCAGTCTCACTGGGTGCTCTCCTATATGCTCTTGGGCCAGGTGTTGTGGACAGATTCTTGCACATCTTTCTTACTCTCTACCTTGTCTGCTTGTCTTATCCTTTGCATTTCTGCAGGTGATGTAATGACAGCGGCAGGAGAGACAACAGGGCAGCCCCCCTCATCTGCAAATGCATCCATTTACATACTCATCTGGCCTATATTGAGGGGCTTTTTAATTCATGGAAGTGAAAAGTACCTTTTTTTATTTTGCTCTTCACTGACTTTACTCACTCATTTTTACAGTCGCCCAACACAGTTACACTCAAGACTCAGAGCCTTCTAGAGATGTAATGCCCTCAAACCAGAAAGCACTGTCAGCACCTTGCTGAATTCCAGCTTTCAAAAAAATGGCTTAAAAATATCTTGGCTCCCTTGAAGAGAACGTAGACTTGAAAACTAAAGAGAATAGAGTCACTCCTAAATGCACTCACTGGTACCTGTCTATAATGATATCAAATTAACTCAGCCTAGAGCACAGCTAAAGGTAGAGCTTGGTAGCACTTAATTTTTATCAATCTGCTTATTTTGGATAAGCCTAGTGTTAGCTGGAGGTGACATAGCCTCTAGTTTCTGTTACCATGTGGATAACAGAAAAATATTTCACACAGGTCAATGAGATAGATGTTTTATCTAATTTCATTAGAATTTTCTTCCACTTTGGAAGTGCAAAAAAAAGTGAGGCTTTGGTGGGAAAAAATATTTCAAATATTCTTCTGGGATCTAGTGATTCTCTGGGATCAGATAGGATGATCAAATAGTGTTTGTGCTATCTGGGGAAACGAAGGATGCCCAGTAACCTACCATTTCCCTTGTGCCGTTATTCTGGGAGAATCCTCTCTTTTGGAAACTGCATCAGTTACATCTAACCACACTAAGTTCCCTGTTCATTTTTGTTTCTCATATAAGTACTCTTCTTCTTTGTGCTACATGGAATAAAATTAAAATAGGTTAACCAGTAACTAATTATTCCAGCAGCAGCTGAACAGTCTCTCATGTGTTCCCAGCTGTAAGTAACCTAAATTCTGTCTTTTGCTTTTATGTAGGTACTGAAATATTTCATATTGCTGAGTCTTCTAGCAGCAAATGAAGGATATGTATCTGTTCCTTCTTTCCGCTTCATATTTGATTTTGAAAGCCACTGGCACCAAAGAGGTTATATTTGGTCATAATAATTTCACAGAATATCAAGTGGGCAACATGAACCTTATTCTCTCTGTGCCACACGGTGGGTCAATGGAACCCAATGACATCCCTGATCGAGAAGCTGCCTGTTGGGATGCAAAGTCATCCTCTTGTATTTTCTCTCATGAGTGTCCTCCTGGAAGTACTCAAAATTCTAAGAAATGCAAAGTGTCTACCAGCCAAGACAGGTATACTATAGAGCTGGCTCAGGCTCTTGCTGAAGAAATCAACAAAATTACTCATGGCTTCTTCCCACATATCATTATAAACCACCTGCAGAGGTTCAAGATGGATGCTAACAGGGAAAAGGATGAAGCCTCCTTTGGAATTCCCCAAGCAGAGCAGGCCTGGGAGGAGTACATGGGATTTTTGACCACCGCAAAATCGCAGATGACAGGGGGCCTGATTCTGGATATCCATGGACAAGCACATCCTGAACGGTGGATAGAACTAGGCTACACACTTTCAAAAACTTCCCTTAACTCAGGCATTTTCTCTGCATCATGTTCCTCAATTAGCCATCTGGCCAGCCAGCTAGTCAATGTTTCTTCTGAGACTCTGGTTGCAGGGAACAGAAGCTTGGGTAAATATATTGAAGATCAAAATAACAGTTATGTTTGCGTGCCTTCTCCATCCAATCCTAGCCCAAATAATGGGAGCTATTATAGCGGTGGATACATAACAAAGACTTTTGGTTCCCATAGTTCTGGCACCACTGATGCCATTCAACTTGAACTACCCCAGTGGGTGAGGGCAGCTGAAGAACGTCCCAGATTTTGTAAAGCACTAGCAAGGGCTATAATGAAATTTTGGCAAACTAACTACTGCAGCCAGTACAACCATGAATTTCTGCCATGCTGAAAGAGTCTGTCTTGTCAAGATACCTTTCCGTAATACAGTAATGATCTGGAACAACAGAACAACTGATACACCTGGAACATTTAAGTCTGCAATATAATTGTGAATGCTGGTGGAAAGAAACTAACCTTCAAAGGAATATAGCGACACTGACATAGAGAAAATCCACTGCTAATACCAACAAGTTTGTTAACACACAGCTTTGTACTAGATCCAGCATTGAAAAGACTGCTTGAAGATGAGTGGGTATATCTGGAAGTGTCACTTGCCTGGTATGCTTTTCTGTGCTTCATTTCTTTCTAATAGCATCCTCTGTTCTCTAACACACAATAATAATAAAAAAAAAATTGTTCTTCTAATTTACTCTGTGCAGTGCAGTACCTTAGTTGATTATCTCTTCAAAGAAATAAAGTGTCTCTGCTTTTCTTGTGACACTTAAGAAAGACAATTGGATAATATAATTGTGTAAAATGTTTGTGGCTGGGACCACCTCCCCTTTGGTGTTTATAAAGCTCTTCAAGTAAACAGCAATGCTGAGCAACAATACAGAGTCTGAACTACTTCAGGTCTTGTTAATTTAATGAATTATGAAAAAAAGTCTTAGAGCGTTGTAGCAATGTAATTTTTTCACCATTTAAATAGCACAACAGTAAGGCAGTAACTGGATGGAAGGCTGCTAAAGATAACACAGAGATATAGCGCATTTTTGACAGTTTTCCTTACAGCAGGGTTCCCCCCAGAGAGCTGGTCCATTGATTTCATTAAGTGTGGGATTAAACACTTGATTATTACTGGGAATAGTATTACATTATGGATGGGCTTTTCTGCACAGTTAAGAATATAGTGGTGTGAATAGACATGAGTACAAATCAGCTCTTGGAAAACACAGGCAATTAATAAGGAAAAAATCAAAGAACCAGATAGCAAGACTGAAAAGACTAAAATTCAAAAATTAAGAACCTATGAAATCCTAGCTAAAGATTTGGTAAATGGTCAAAAGAAAAGAATGAGTAAATAGTCAGTTCTGAGGAAATAAATAGTAAATAAACTGAAGAGAACCACCAAACCACCAAAAAGTGGAGTGAGACAGGCTTTTCCATGAGTATCTTGTTATAATCCTACACTGTATTTATTAGAATTTTTTCTCTGTATGAAGGACTGGAATAAATGTAAATATTTGATTTCTATATATTCTATTTAATAATAAAATGGATTTAAATATAATAGAAAAAAAAACTCAACACACACCCCCACACCCCCACACCCCCACCAAAAAAACAGAGAAAAAAACTGAAATAAGGAACATTCTAATCCATTTTCCTGAAGACAGATGCTATGTTTATTTGGTTTGACCCTATTCTCCACTGATACCTGTCTTCATTGTCTGTCCAATGGGACTGTCATCTCAGTTTTGTTCCGCTTAAGACCTTTAAAAAATAAATTGCAAAATTTCAATAACTAATTAATATATTTAGGTGAACAGACCAGTTTGATAGTGTTTTGTAACAGCACAGACAAAAAATTATTTGTTGTGCATGTAGCTCACAGAAAAAGTTTGATCTCATTTTATTGTAAATCCATTGCAGTGCCATTGGCTTCAGTGTAGTTGCTCCTAACTTGCCAAGGCACAAGAACGAACCCCTGTATTTTATTTTATTATTCTGGAAGAAAACTAAACATAGATTTCCAAGGCACATTAATGGTCAGAGAATAGCATATGTGCCAACTATTTGAACATCGTGTTCCTGAGTTTTCTCTTTTCTGAGCTACTCTGTAAATGCTGCATGCACAAGCATTACATCATATATATCTGAATGCAGAGTACCCTATTCATCCCACCTAACCAGCCATCTAGATGTGAGGAGTCTCATCTGAGCTAGTTCTCTGGGTACCCTCTATAGAAAGAGATCGGCACCTCTGCTAGTGGTGATTCTTTCCATCCTGTGATAGGTGGGATAGACAAGGCTGTGGACGTTCTGGTCTTTTTCCACAGAAGGAACAACCTCAGAAGCCTTGCTAGGCAGCTTGCAATAAATCAAATCGATAGTACCCATAAAAAGGTATTAACTTATAGTAACCAAAGCTTTGTGGAGATAAGAATCAATAGATTTTGAGCTGGCTAAAAGAGTCAAGTCTGAACAAAAAGTTACTGACGTGAGTTTGAACAGGAGAAGTAAATGTCTGGAATACTCACTTTGTGGAGTGTACTCTTCAGCTTGCTTCCCAAGCTTCCACCAGATGGAGAAGAGAGTTGGATAGGGAGTCATGCAAACCATGTCAGAAAATGAAATTGAGAAGCAGACACTTAACAACAGAATGTCAGAGTATGCGAATGTAATAATTTACTAGTGCTAATGGCTTCTGCTCTATGAATGCCACCACAAAAGGTAGAAAACACTTGTGCTTACCTCATATACAGGAAGAGACCCAAATACTGCACCAGGCTCTTTGCTTCCAGACTCAAAAATTTCCAAAGGTTGTCTGAGGATCTGACCAAAGGAAGCCAAAGTCAGTGCATGACTAGCTGGAGACAAAAGGTCATGAAGACATCACTTCTATCATTGAATTGCATGGTGACATTCATGTTATCTAATATATATCATTACTATGGAGAAATATTATGGTTTATGCACAGGTTTTCCTTGTACCATGTAAAGGCTGCCTTTAACCATTTATTTTTCTGTTGTTGCTGTTAATTAGGAGGGGAGCATACTTCTGCTGCAGAAAATGCATAACCAGCAAATTTCCAGCTTCCCAAGGGACACAAAATCAAGACAGTTAACAGCAAAATGCTTTTTATTACCTAAGTTAAAGCTTCTTTTAAACACTGACTTGGTTCTTTCACCTGTTAACACCTTGGATAAGCTCAGAAAAAGAACCATTTTCAGGGTACTTGTCAAGTTTTGTGGATGCACACTATCAGAGGACAGTAGAACTCTAGCAAAGGGGTAATGGAGCAAGAACTCTGTCCCAGATGAAAGCTTTGTCACAGCGCTGTCAGTCTGGCTGTCCTTCTGTTGGGCTTTACAACTCACAAGCATTTAAGCAGACAGTTCAGAAAGATGCAGATGAACAAGATATTTCTGCTGTTAACTGTTGAAAGCTTTGGATTTGGGAAAATAGCTCAGGTACCCTGACAGTTCATCCACATTCACATTAATCTTGAGACTTACCTATGTATTACACTTATGGACCAGACAGGAAAGGAAACGGACTTTACGCGATATAGCTGTGATTTCACCCTAGGAAGGCAATTTATGCTCTTCCAAAAAGGAACAAAACTGCATCTACAGCTTGAAATACTGCAAAGAACTCTTGTTTCCATCAAATTTGAAAACATGAGTTTAATTTGAAATGGTACATTATACAGAGATTTTCTACTTATGTTTTTTCATGGTCTTACTAATATATTGCTGAATGTGCTGTATTAGTAACAGTTTAAGAGATAACACATCTTCAACAATGTAAAACATTCCTAACAGAATCTCTTCCAGTGTGTGTCTGTCAATTTTAAGCATTACTCATGTGCATTAATTACTAGGCATTTCCCATTTCAGAAAGACTACTGAATTACTGTGAGCTAATGACATCCTCTAGGTGTTTGCACAGCCACTTTTTCCTTTTCTACTAGAACTGTAAGATAAGAGGTTTTATCTGTTCTCATGACTTTTTAAGTGCTAAGTCAAGCACAGATGCAGAAGATCCACCATTATGCAATTAGAGTTGCAGAAAGTAGTCATAACGATATCTAAACTAACTCAGAACTTTCTTGGTTTCTGATTTCTTGGGAACCCTAAAAGAACTATTGTATATAACCAAGGATTCACTATTTTTTTAGTATTTTCACACTTCCTTAAGATATTTAGGATTTCTGTTGGAGCATGTAAAAATTCTAGTGGTTTTTAATGTTGCTAAACCAAACAAGTGAATCAGTATGTGCTACCTTCCAACTTGGAATCTGCCAGTGTGAAACAATGAGAATGAAAACAAGAGAGGTTTCTTCAATCCCTCTGTTTATACATTTTTATTCTAGCTTGTCCATTGAATAAGAAGGATATGTAGGGTTCTTTATGGATAATTTCTAAATGGGAAATACCGTCGCATTTCCTATATGTTGCACGGAACAAAACCAAATTTGTTATATGCATTAGCTACCTTTGGAGAAGCCAGAGCTTTGAAGAACTTCATGTCCTGAATTACATCCACATGTTTAGGCTTTTCTACAGCTGAAGGTGATCTAGTCAGTGACTTCCATCTGTACACAGAAGACAGAAGAAATCTGATGCTTCTATCAAAATGGTAATTTTGAATGCAACATTCTTAGCTGGCTACAAAATAAAGTTATTTGGAAGTATAAATTATTCCTAAGTAGAAATTATTCCATATATCTTCAAAATATAGTTTATATTAGGACCTTCATAGGTGTCATGAAGTGCTTCACTGACACTTTGTCAATCCAGATACTGGCTTGTCATCTTTAGAAGTTTGGAAATGTTAATATAAAAAACACAGCTGCATGCTAAATCTGTCTGATAATGGCTTTTCAGCACTTCTGTCAGTTCTGACTACAATTCCTATATGCCACTTTCATAATAAAGAAGGTTTCCTCTGCTCATATATCTGGTTTCCAAAGTTAATCACAGGAATAAATGATCTAGTGTGTCTGTTAGAGTAGATTAACAGAGTTTCATTTATAATTTATAATCAGAAAAAAATAAGTCAGATCATAGAACCTAAGGAATTATAAACTGCAAAGAGGAACTAAGACTCTTCTGGATGGGTCTGTCTACCTGTTGACATCACCTGAACCACTTGTTTAAACTGTAAGCACTTATGCTATTCAGCTGTGTTTGTTCCGTTTCAGGTATATGCACATTTGGGGAATATCTGTTAATACCATTTATAACTTGATTTGTTAATTGAAGTTCTAAATTATTATCTTAGTGACTTATACAGCAGCTGTCCAATAAGCAAATTGTAATGGTATCGTGAAGATAACTGATTTGAGCCAACAGAAGCTTCTGTATCCTGTCGAGAACAAAGTCTAGCATCCATAAGTAATGCAGCCTGCTGGCTGACAGTTGGCTAGCTATCCATTACACTATTTGGTACAATTAAACCAGAGAAATCCAGTTAGTCTTGAGGTGACAGCCCACAGACTATGTAGAATAATAAAACCGAAACTTTCTATTGTGCAGAGTGGGACTGTCTTTTTTTTTTTTTTTCAGTTCTTCACGCAGTTAAGCAGGTTTCTCATTTTCTTCCAGTCTGTCTAATTAATGCGCTTTATATGTATGATAGCCATTCTCCTTTACTGAAATATTTGAAGAGTCCTCAAAAAGTAGTCACAGTTTGACACAGGCATGTCATTTATGGAAAGTTTCTTCAAGGTTAGCTGGCTTAATTATCGTATCTTTAATTTGAGAGGTTTCAAACCACCTGCTGACTACTCAAAAGGACTACAGGGGTTAGTCCTTCAAACACAGCCAAGCACTTCTCTGTATTGATGAGTTACTGTTCTGACTTTAGTGGGACTACTCACATTAGTAAGAACTCTATGGAATAATAAGTCTCAGCAGGATACCAACCTAATAGGGGACCAGAAAAGCACCCTAGGGATTTCCCTTTGTCCCAAAGTGACATGGTTAAAAGGCAGACTAAGAATGCACATGGTGTATGAAACCTTGCCACTAGAGCTTGCATGACTTTTTAAGCCCTGAAGTAATTTCGCCCAGATTTGGACTGCTTTGTTTCTAAAGACACAGTGCATGTTGCCTTTAAGACATTATTTCTGTCCATTATTTATGTTCATTTAATCAACCCACTAATTAATGAACCAGGGAGCTCCAGGACTAGAAACAACACTTCAGCTGGAGGGCCAAGGCTCTCTGGCTTCACTTGTAATTAACTCACATCCCTTGAGAACTCTACCAAGAGGGATAAAGGTCCAACACTGCTACTGAACACACAACACTTATGTCATTGTCAGAACATTATGATCAGAAGTACATGGATGTATCCATAACATGCCAGCAAATTTAAGAAGACCATTTTTTAAATTGAAAGATTAAATTTGGTTTATTCTTACAGGAGGATTTCGGTTACGGCTGAAACTATTCACACTAAGCTTTTTCAATAAATTGTTCTGGATCCCAGTAGTACATCAGCTTGTGGAACTGGAAATGAAACAGGCTGCTAACCTGAATAGTGTACATAACATACAGACTCTAATTAGCCTAAAATCTGAGACAATTATCTAGTCATCACTGAATTAAAATCCTGAACATCACCTAATCCTGACTGTCACCTAGTCATAACAATTAAGAGGTTTATCCATGCTGCGCAAAAATATTTTTTAAAAGGATTTTTCTAAATAACTCATAGGAAACACTAAAACTTTTCTGATTATCAAGTGAAAGGTGCTTTTAAAGTGTATTTTCAGAACTGTTCCCCCAATCATACATGTATTTAAATGTACGAGATCTTACTTGTCCCTGTCCAGCACGAGAGGATATTCAAACTTCTTATTCTTTTCCATATGCTTGCTTTCCTCTTTAATTATTATAGGAAAGCTATTAACATCAGAAGGTAAAATCAACCGACTGATATCTGAAAAGTCAAATGTCCTGGGTTGTCCGAAGTAACCGATATAGTATCCGTTCATGGCATGCCATAGCCTACAGACACAGCGAAAGCAGTGCCAAAGGACAAAAGGGAAAAATGGATACTTTTAGAAGTAGAACAAAATTGAGATAATATCTATCTACATTATCAAGTTCTGCAGCACTGTTCTAGAGTTCAGTATATTAGTCATTAAAAAAAAAAAAGAAAAAAGAAATAAAGAGATTGAAGTTCACTGTTTCTAATATAAGTAATTCAAGGGTAAAAAAGTCTCAGAAGGATGTTGTAAAAGTTGGAAAACAAACAGTTCATCTTTATAATTACAAAACTGAGAAGTAAAGACACTAATATCTTGAATTGCTCCTACAGGAAGGTACTGCCACCAGAGCAGGATCTACACAAAATTTCCTCATTGATACTCCCAAAAATCCAACAGAATCTCCTTCAAATGTACTTGTTAGCCAAGAAGGAATTACAGTTGTCTATAAAGCATATTCAGACTGCAATAGTTTAATTGCATAAGCATTGATTAGACGCAATGCTTAGGACCCATGTCAATTTAACAAATATTGAAATCTAAAATAGGATTAGATCAGGAGGTCGTTTCTAAAACACTGGGACCATTGCCTAAGCATTCAAGGTCACCTTGCTGAAAGAAAATAGGAATCTGCAAAAGGTCTGACTTCCTGAGAAAACTGGAAGTGTTACATTAAAAAATTAATTATTTCAAGTGCAGAACAGAAAATGCACCCAATATTGTATTTTATTTAAGTTCTAGCCCATATACAAGTCCAGTAAGAAGAGGAACTTTGGAGACAGTTCAACCGATTTGTCAGACCACTAAGATGTATTAGCCATTTTTGTACCTGACTGAACCATCAACAGATGCTGTCACTACCACATTTTTCTCCTCTTCATAAAATAAGTCAACCACTTCAGTAGGGTGTGCCCTCCAGCAGAGCTCCTCCTTTATGTGCTGAGAGAAAAGAAGAAACATAACCATATTTCAGGCAGTTCTGTGTGCCACCACGGTTGCTTAGTGGATCTATCAGCATGGCTTTCTGAAAATTACAAGAGGTGAAAAAGTAATCCCTCCATGAAACAGCCTGCAAACGGCATATGGTAGAAACACCACTCCGGAACACAGATAATTCCATACTTAACATAGCCTCTTTGAACACAATGGAGTAATGCTAACAGCATTTTAGTTATGTTTTTCACAGCATTAAGTTATTACTTCAAGCAAAATACATGACTTTTATGTGAAGTAAGCACTTTCAGTCCCTGTAGAACTCTGAATGATTTTTCCTGTTTGTCTTATCTTGGTATACTGTTCAAGTTAAGAAAATCTGCCAGATTTTGCCTTACATTTTTAGGATTTTGTGGATCTTCTAAGAATGATTCAATGCTCCAGCACATAATATGTCCCTCTGTTTAAGAAAGGAAAAAGCAAAACATCAATACATTTAATCAGTGCTACACATTCACTCATTGCTGCCATATGTTCTTGGCAAACATTGGGCAGAATAAAGCAGAGATTATAGGCCAGTGAAAATTATTTTAAGGTGAATGTCACTATCTCATTGTCAAGCACAGAGTAGAAAATAACGGACTTTTTGTTAATATGCAAAGAAATATCTATACTCTTTGTGAGCAATGTGTCACTAACTGGATAGTTTTGAAATGGAAAGAACGTAAAGTTTTTTCTTTAAGTGACATGAGTATAAAATAGGAGTCATCTTGTCAAGATAGTTATCTGTTGCACAGACTAGGTATGAGAGCTTCCTGGGGATTAAACTGTTTTTCAATCCTGGTAAAATGGACAAAGTTTGATTAATTGCATACATAATGAAAGCTTAATGTTTTACAACCTTTTAGTCCACTCATGTGAAGCTAGAATCAAAGAACCATTTTCCTTATGACCCACAGCTACCCACTTTCCTGCCTAGGCTCCCTCTTTCCTGGTGAAGTTGTCTCTTATCTCACGTTTCTACTATTAGACAGAGGAATCTTTTGTATAATTCCAAATTTCATACTGGTCACATCTGGTTTCTAGGACTGTACACTTGCAAGCAAGCAAGGAGGCTGATAGAGAAGTTGACCTTTTCCTAACAAAGAAAAAGTTGTAATGGGAACAATAAATTGATAGTAGCACTGCAGATAAAAAGAAGGGTGCAGAAACCATGAAAAGCAAATATACAGTGGCACAAACACAAAAGGACAAAGGGAAAGTGCCAGATGAATAGATAATAGGGAGGATTCTTTTCCACAAGTAATTAAAATCCTGTTCAGTGCATGCTGCCTTCCTGAACTCATTTACTCTCCCTTTAGTCAAGGGGGAGTGGAAACTGCTATTAATTTTCAGCATTAATGTCAAGCTACTGCTCAGTTTGAAAAAAATGGAAAAAAAGCAGCTTGCTCCATCCAACTTCTGACAGCATAAGAGCAGCAAACTGGGAGGAAACAGTTCTAATAGGTATTTTAGAAGGAAAGTGAAACATTAAAGGACAAATATCTCATATGACAGAGGCAGAAGAGGAAAATTGCCAGAGTGATTCTAAAGGTTTGGAGGAGAACCAGACAGCAGATAAACTCTTGGACTTTCTGCCAAATGAAATCCAGATTTGGTGTGAAATTAAGAGTCTACTAATGAGCTGCTAGCACAGACCACAAGTGCTTCCTTTCTTTATATAGCAGCGTACTGCTGAAGCCATTACTATGTACTCCATATCAGTGTCTGAATCCTGGCTCTTGATATAGTCACAGATGCAGTCTTTTATTTAGTCTTATTACCACAGATGTGATTTGTTTGCTTGTTCTTAGCAGTAATCTCTGCCCTTGGTATTAATACAGTAACTCAAATGGAAACTATACGTAGTACTCATGAATGAAGAAAATTGTAATGTCTTTTATCAGAACAATTCTACTGATAATGTTATTAACACTAAACTTTAATCTACCATCCTTTCATGCATTTGAACTTTCATTTCCACATTTCTGGCACATTTACAGCATGATATTTTGTGGTCCTATGGACTGCCCTGAACAGAATGACTAACATGTTTACTCACCCTTACTTCCTGCCAAAAGCATTTTAGTGGAGATGTCTGTACATAATGCTGTCAGAGGAACTGAAGGATATTTTGAAAATGGCAAAATTTCATTCACTAACTTTCCCTAAAATAAATAGATAAACAAATAAATAAATGATCACATATTTCTCTTTATGATATCTACATGAAAAAAATAATAAACAATGCATCAGAAGCTGAGTGCCATTGATTTGATCTATTCAGCGTTATTCAGCTCTTGTCTTTTCAGAAAGCTGCTAAAAAGGTATGTTCCTAATCTACTGAATGACCAAGATAGACGAGGTGTATTTTTCTGGGTTGCTGTCTCTTCTACATCAAAAGAACAAGCTATTTCACTCTTCAGGCAATTCAGTCTAGTTGTACCCACCCCTACTTCAACATCTAACTCTCTTTTGCTATGAAATATCATCAGTATGCATCTAATTTGCTACTGAAATTTGTTTCTTGCTGCAAATGGGCCCATGATATCTCCTTCACCAACTTGTTATATTTTTCAAGTAAGTACCAGTGCACTTTCTCCCTTACTGCATCTTCAGGTTTGGGAGGATGTGAGGGACAATGCTTTGCTGATAAGGAGATTAATCCATGTAATGATGATGACAATCATGCCAGTGATGACATCACTGCCAACTGAACTTGGGGATTCCTACAGGAATCTAAGCACACTAATATATCCACTATGAAGACAATAAAACCTAACAAAGCCCACACCTACTGCACTTGGGGATATTTACCATCATATTCTATTTTTGCATAAAACATTTGCAAAGCTGCCTCACCATCTTTCTGAAAAATCCTCTCTGTGACTTGCCTTTGCTGGCATTACTGTTAAAGCCTGACGTAGCTGATGTATCGTGATCACTGTCTGCCACAGTAACCAATATTGCCCAATCATATCACGGTACTCCCATTCTTGCTGTATTTATAATACTTTGCGTCTTGTAACATATTTTCTGGAATAGAGTCTTATAGACCTGAAGTGATATGACAACTAAGCCACTGGCATGCTGTTGCACGACTGGCTTTACAAGCTGATTACAGCTGTAGATGCTGTGTGTTAGGATACTGTTCTCTCCTGATTTGTAACCCTGCTAGAGCTAGCTGGCTTGTGCAATGTTCCAGACATATTTCTCCTCTTCTGACAGTAGGACACTCTGCCTTTCATATCATCCTTTCTTAGAAGGTAAATGTCGTGGGTGAAAAATCAACTTCTGGACTGTCACATAACTTTACAGTCAGTTTTTGTTGTAATGATTTCAAATCATGTTTCTTCATTTTCCACTTGCCATTACTCCCTGCTGCAGTTATTAAAGCAGAACTATTTTGTGTCCATGGAAGAAACAATTAATGAAAAAAAACTCCAATAAAATATCCACTGCTGCAATTGCTAGTTAAAAAGCATGTTTCCAAAGATTAGTAGAATTGTCTTCTCAATGGTCCAGTCCTATCCCAAAGACATTCAGCTAACTACCTGAGTACTCCATAGGCAGATAGAGCCATTGTCATGAGCGGAAGCCAGGATTGGTGAGTGTTCTTCTACAGCTTCAGATAATGGTGCATTCGTCTTTGTTGTGTCTTCTGCTTTGGAACACAAATGATCAGATGTTTTGTCAACTATTTTTAGTACTGCTTTTGAATGCACAGAAATTACGTAACACTAGAAAATAAAAAGTAAATTTGAAAATAAATTCCATCATCAAGATGGCATGACTCTGAAAACATTACAGATATGGGTAAAAGACAACTGAAAAGAAATAAGAAAAATCTCCACGATCTTATATAAGCCAGCCAGAACATTGCCCTATGATGGGGGGCAACCTTATTTAGAGCATAGCAACAAATTTTACAGAAACTGCAAGCACCAGCGAGAGCAGAGAAGGAATGCAGGACAGATGTCATCAGACCATCCTGCAGCCTCTGCATAAGGCTTCTAGAGATCACTATAAATTCAGCAATGAAGTGAAGTAATTCTGGAATCACAGATTTCTATACTTACTTCTCCAGTTCAAAACATGCTAAATGCAAGGTGGTGGTCACAGAGAACCTTTTCGGAGTTCCTGCTGTGACTTCCCCAGAGCTGGAGATGCTGGGAGTTCCCATGAAGGTCCTCAGTGAAATGGACGTTCAGTGGATGTAGGAATGTCTGTTTTATTGAGCAGCTACAAGGCTTAGGGATATTCTGGTTTCAGGGCATGTTTTCTTTGCAAGATAAATTCAGCTTAAATCCACATTTCAGATGATCAAATTTCTTGTTATTGGGAAAGTCTGCCTTCCAGCAGAGGATGTCTGAAGGATTGAGAAGAAACTAGAGGATTTGCTTCTTGCAAATTCACTGACTTCATTTGCACAGCTTTAAATCTTAAGTGCTTGGCTCTCTCTTGTTTGTGTTATTTTGAGGATATATACTTTAGGGAAGATTTTTCCTTCTAAAATTTAATTTCCTCTGGAAGATTCTGTCTGCGAGGCTGTTCACTTATACTTGACTCAAGTTGGCTGTTGCTATACCATTTCAATAATTCATTGCTCGAATATTTATGTGGAAGAGAAGTGTGTATAGTTGGCATTCCCAAATTCTGCAAGGTTTTCAGAATCATGTCTATTTAGAAAAAAAAACCAAACAAACCAGCTGTTAAGCCCTTCCATGCCCTGCATCCTGGCCTGGATTTTGTGAAATAACTGCAAATCAGGAGGGAGCAGAAGACATTGAGGTGTGTCATCCACATACCAACGGTATACAAATTATTTTAAACACAGTTTGCCAGGCAAACTGAAAAACTCAGTTTCTATAGTATCTGCGCAGAAGTCATGAATCAACAGCAAAGAGAATGAGAAACATCTTTCCATACCTGTTGCTATTTCGTCACATTTTACGTTTTCCTAAAAGTAAGGAATAAAACGTAACAGAATTAGATAATGGAACTTGGGTGTAACTACAGAACAGTTCTCTAGCTGAAATTATTTTAAGAACTGGGTTTTTTTTAGTTGAAGGATTCAAATATTCCACCAATTTCCATTCAATCTGGGGCAGCACTGACTGAAAACAAGAAACATTTCTTCTGAAGAGAATTGAAGTCACAGATGAACAAATCACAAATGAAATTGATTGGAATTTAGGAGCATGCTAAAGGTAAATTTGGCTGAATGGCATTAATTTCTTAGGAAAAGCAAAGTCAGTCACTTACAGTCATGTGAATATAACCTAGATCTCTCGCTTAGAGAGTTTAATTCAGAACATGCATGTAGTCTTGTTACTGCCTTGAGCAAAGATGAACAAAGTGCATAAATAGCAATAACATTTACTCATGTCTGCATCTTCAGTATGAGAATTGTCACAGTCTTTCATTTGTGCATTACTATATTTGTCCAGGAAGGTGGTAGATGCCCCATGCCTGAAGACATTCAAGGCCAGGCTGGACGGGGCTCTGAGCAACCTGATCTAGTTGAAGATGTCCCTGCTCGTTGCAGGGGGTTGGACTAGATGACTGTTGAAGGTCCCTTCCAACCCAAACTAGTCTATGATTCTGTATAGGCTTCTGAGGATCCCAAGGCCGACAATAATTGGTATACTGGTCTCAAAAATTGTCAAGTCAAATAAGGTAGGAAAAACTATTCAGTCATAAGTGTTTGATGTGTCTTAGAAGAGGACAAGCCACTTCAGTCTCATCCTGCCTATTGATCTATAAGGCTTGATGTGTTGGGCTTCTGGAGATCTTTTTAAGAGCTGAAAATGACTGTCCATTTCATTATTCTAATAACTATATAGCACAAGATATTGTATACTTTATTTTGCAGATGACAGGCCTGTGTCTATTTGGGAATCTATGAAAGTGCCATGCTCTGCTGAAACAATATTCTGGAAAGAATCTGAGAGGTAGTCGGATTTTACTGTTTTTGCCCACTTGCTATTTGTTGCTCCGCAGATATGGCATGATCTTCTCATATAGAAGGACAAAAAGTGTCAAAGCAATCATAATCGCATCTTTAGCAAAAATACACAGATTGAGACACTGGCATCTTGATGGTAAATTAAAAAAAAAAAAACACACCACCATACTGTTATTTGAAAGAATGTATCCAAGAAAGTGTGGCTGCAATATAGATGTGGTTCTACTTTTATTCAAGTGGTTCTACTTTTATTCAAGTACTTCATAATTTGTCTGTTTTATGTGCCCCTTTGAGTTCTTCTATATCCCTATTTGAGGGTCAGAATTGTTAGTGATGAGCATCTGACATACACTTTGATAGTCAGCTATTCCATGTATCACAAAGCCAGCTGCCTGGCAGAATGTACTCTTAACTCTCCATCTTATTCAGCTTAGGTGAAAAAGGTTCATTTCTCTGTAATTCTTGATATTTAGCTTTGTGCATGGCTTTACGGAGGGAATTTAGTAAACAACAGGATTTTAAAACCAAAACTAAAATGAAAATAGAAATGTATTTTGAATGCTACCACACTGATGAAGCCACTATACCTACCCGACGTTGGCTCAAAGAACTGCCCCTGTGCTCCGAAACGATGCTGATACCGCGCCTCCCAGTAGCAGCAAGAGAGAGCAGGGAACTACTTCTCCTGCGTGAAAGAAATTATTGGAGATTGCTGACATTCTTGAAGATACTGTTTGCTATCTGGAAATGAACACCATCCAGTGTAATAAAGCATAATAAAATAGTGCCTGAATTGATTAGATTGGTTAGACAAAGGGTTGTTGGTGTTTTAGAAATTTATCCAATAACTAGGCAATATTTGCATATTACATAGCCAGCCTCTCCTGTTGGGAGTTTTCAGCAAATTAAATCCATAGTAAATGCAATTTAACACTGGTGTTCATTCTCAAGAAGTGAAGGGGAAAAAATCGGTGCATGCCAATAGCTTGTTCCCTTTCATTCTACATGGTGCTTTGCTCTGCAAGTAGGTTTCAACTAATTATGGAAATTTATTTTCAATCTGTAAAGAAAATTCTCAGAAATGGGATTCTGTGGAAGAAACTCAGGAAAAAAAATTGGTCTTCAATGTCTGTGTTTCTGAGTCACGAAAAGTTCTGACTGAGCTAATGAGAGGTTCTTGACACAAAAATTACACCAGTGTCAAAGCTGTTGTGTTTTTGACAAGAGTATCTGGATAACTGGGGTAATGTAAAACCCATACAGGAAGTATGCAGCTGGGGTAGCCCACTTAAATTTGGACAAGTGGCTGTGACTTTGTAATTTTTCAGTGTTTGATTTTACAAACTTGACAGCATTCTTGAACATTGTGTGTGTGTATATGATCACAGTCAAATTTATCCAGGTACCTTCTCGGTACATACAAAACACCCTAAGCCTCTATGATTCAAAGTCATTGTAGAATCCTTCTGATTAAGCATAATCAGTACTTTTCTTGATTTATAAAAAAATTCTATTTATGAATTGTAGTCACCACATTTTTAATTTAGTTAGGGTTTCTTAAAGTAATAATTAAGCTGCGATGTCAAAAAGCACATTTATGTTCAGTTATGTGGCACTAGTACATTTAGGGGTGTAGTAAATATATAAGCTACTTGAAGGTTTTAAAGCAACATAAGACCATAAACTACCTTTATGATTAAGGAGAGCAAAAAACTTGCCTAAATGCTTAAGATCTTAAAGCTGCATAAGTATTTAAATCATACTGAGCCATCCTGGCTACCATTGCCTTGGCATATCCATTGGAACTCAAGCACTTCTGAAGTTATGTACAGGTGCAATGCCTTTCTCTCAAAATGAGCATATTTGGCTAAAATTCTGTTCTCCATCCAACACTACCAACCAATGCCATCTTCTAGTTTAAGATGAAACTTGAGGCTGCCCACAATGAGCTTGCCTCTTGCTCTGTTTGCTGAGAATATCTAATAGCTTGAGGATTATATCAGGTTTAAAATAAAGAAAAAACCTGCTGTCACACAGAGTTATCTCACTGAGATAAGAATCAAAGAAGGTACACTACACAGAAAAACGGATACTTGGCAAAAGCTGATTTCTGCTGAATTCTTCAACAGAACTGAAACTTAGGAGATCATTTAGAGGACAAAATGATAGCTTAGTGGAGTGGTAAAAAAAGAACATATAATGTGGATTGATAAGTGTTGCAGAAGTGTAAGGATAGGGAAACTAATTAAGTGCTTGAACTTGAATTAATTAAATGCAAAGAAAATATTGACTTAAATCAGCTGTGTTGGACAAACATTACATTGGTTTACTCCAACAAAATACCAAATGACTGTGCCTGTCCTAGAGGAAGATAAAACGCACACAGTTACCTGGGAGAGAAAGCACTGTGTACAAGGAATAACATAGCATTGACTCCAGATGCTTGAGGAACTGAATCCTGGCTGTCTTTATTCATTTTAAACCTGAAAATAAAGATATTTGTACAGGATGAATCAGATAGGTTGTGTATTGTTCCCAGAAAAATTTGCAGACTTTATTTGTAACCTAAAAATTCAAGCATTTCATTTTGCAGAACGCATGTCACCTGAAAGTTTCAGACACAGTTTTTCAGAATCAGTTGATCAGTTATGATGGATTAATGTCACTGAACAGCAAGTACAGAATGCTCCTCTGCCAAGAAAAACAGGGACCTGATGGAATGATGAACATTTCATTCAGCCAAGTATTTTCTTGAGAATTAGCATTTGAGAGAGAAGTAAAGTAACTTATGTTGACGTTGACTAGCTAAGTTAATGTTGGAAGAGTACCTTGTTCTTGGCATTCAAACCAGTCATGTGAACTCCGGGTAAAATACTCAAAAAGCATTGATTTTCCTGTTTTCCATGCATCCACATGAATTGGCTCCCTCATATACGGGGAGGCAAAAGCAAAGGAAGAGACAGAGCCAGAATTGCAGTTAAGTTTTGATTATTTCCCATGGTACAGAAAAACTCAGCTCACTTTGTCATAAACACGCCAATTTTAACCATGAAGGATGATGTAAAACTATGTGGTAGGATAGTTTAATAATAACTTTGTATGGTCTTAAAAAGCCATGTATTCCATCACCAACACAGAAGTAGTGCTTTGCTGCCCCACTCAGTCTAACCAGATGTTGTCATTGTTCACTTTCCTGATATATCAGCTTAATCTGCATGAGAGTATCTCTATGCTCACATTTTGTCACTTTCTGTGAAAGATTTTTACTCCCAAGCCTCCCAAATCACTTCAGATTTCTCCCTGCTGAATGTGACTTCTAGTCTTCTAGGTATAGATAATGATACTGATGCTGATAATGTTGAACATCTGCCATTATCATCTGAAGTTGCATTATTTCCAGGTGTTCTCCCAAACATAAAACTTCCAAAATAATAATGTTTCTAAAGCTCAGTAGCAGCCTTGAGTCAATGACAGAGTGACTTACACAGTGGGAGTTTCCATCAGTGGCAGTGCTGAGTTCTTTTAAAACAGTACTCTTAATTACATCATCCCTTCCCCAAATGACTCCCTCTCTTGATCACCTCTCCTATCTGCAATGTCAGGACTAGCTAGAAAAGTAATTTGAAGTGGGAGGTAGGGGACTCCACATAAATCGCTACTTTAACTCCTGCTTGTCCATCACCCTTTACCGTTGGGTATCTTAGAATCTCCACTATGCCATTTGAAAAGTTTGTAGGAAATACTGGAGATCAAAATGCCTCCATGAAAGCAATACTTACATGCATCTCACAGAGGCAGATTCAAAATCCCACAAAATTATTGCACCATTTTCACTTCCTGTAGCTATCAAACTATATCCTCCTTCTTTTAAAACATCAAAACACTTCTTTTCCACAGAAGGTACAAAATGCTACAAAGAATATTAAAAAAAAAAAAAAAAAAAAAGGAGAAATGTAGACACTGGAGAGGGAAAGATGTA
>VWYH01005566.1:0-215834 GCA_013399365.1 Pampusana beccarii | reverse complement strand
TCTTACCAGCAAAACTGGTGGTTGTTCCAGTTGTGTGAGAAGCAGCCACAGTTCAGCCATGGCCCTGAGTCATTGATTCCCCCCATCATGCCTAGAGGCTACTGGGAGTTACCTTGATGGCTTTTCTGACTGTAACAAACTCACTTCAGTATCTAGTTACTGCTTCAACTTCGATATTTCTGTCCATTTTGGGAAGTGTTACTGAAATCAGCTCTCTGGGTTTCCTACTGTTTTCATAGATGCCTTGAACTCCACAATGGAGCAATGATTAAGATTTTGGTAAATCTTATGACATTAAGTGCAGCAAACAAGAAATACCTTGGGGGAAGGACTAAAAATTAGAGATATCTATAGTGCATTCCTGCAAAGAATGAACTAGTTTTGGGGTGGTATTCAATTTCATCTTGCTAACTAGTATATTCAGAGCCTCTTAAAAAGCTAATAATAACAACCTGTATTTCTCGTTGTCACTGAAACATTTGTATAAAAAGTAGTTTTGCAATGATGTGAAATAGTATTAATGTACTTAGATTCATAAAGAGCTGGAGGAGATTCAACTTCTCACCAACCTGTTTGTCAAAGGATACATTTACATTACATGAATGATTTAACAATTTCAATGACACTGGGGGACTACCGGTGTGACGTAGTACTTCTGAAAAATCTGAATATCAAAAGCAAAGTCTGTATAAAACAGCTTTTTATTATCAAGAGGCTCAAAAGTAATAAATCATTTACCAAGATGAGAGCTTGTATGTTTTTTTTTTCCCCTAAATGTATCATTGGGCTAGTAAAACTTATTACTTCTCCCCACAACCTTTGTTCCCTTGCACATAGAAGAACAAAGAAGTTCTAGAAGAAGAATTTTGTCCCAAGTAAAACATTCCAATTTGAGGAGAAAAATTCTACAGAAACATGGTTTGTCTGAGAAATGAAACCACAATTATTGTGAGCTCCAAATACATCCTGTTAATTTTAACTGAAGGGAACACAGAGTAGACTCTCAATATCAAGCCAAGCAAATCAGTCTGACTTATTAGTATTTTTTCTTTCTATCAGTTCTTAAGCAGTCTTAATATAGTAATTTTATTTAAAAAAATAAAAATCCTTTAGCCAAAATCTTCTCCGATATTGAAGGGTTTTTTTGCAGGATAAACAGGGCAAACGCTGTTTATAATAACGACAGCAATATTTTAAAGCTTTTACCTTAAAAGCAGGGGTGTCAAATTCATTTTCACTGACGGCCAAATCAGCCTTGCGGTTGCCTTCAAATGGCCAAATGTAATTTTAGGACTGTATAAATGTAGCTACTCCTACTACTCCCCTTTGAAGGCAACCGTGAGGCTGATGTGGCCCCCAGTGAAAATGAGTTTGACACCCCTGCCTTAAAGGATCTATAACTGCTGAAACCTTGATCACAAACAGAACAGCAAATACAAGGAAAGAAATTGTCAGAATGCTGAAAACCAGCAATGGACTAATGAACATATTAACACTTAGACAGAAAGGCAGAAAATGAATTTGATGACATGCAGAAAGTGGATTGTTCCTGACAGTTTCTAAAAGTTTATCTACTAATTAATGAAAAAGTCCTGGTTTACCTCAAAAAGTAGGAGCTACCAAATGAAATTAGAAAATTTTTTAAACAGTATATTTGAAAAACCTGTATCATTTTCATCTTCCCACTCTTCTCCAAAACAAGAAGTGCATGTTGACTCCTCTTAGCCTTCAGATAAACTATCTTCAGCAGATAATGTTCATCTTTGCTGTGCTGGGCCAAAGGCAAGGCTTTAACTTCCTGCCCATTTTCAAACTCCCAAATTTTCACTGTTCCTACACACGGATGAGAAAGATATACAAAAGGGAATGAACTTTCAGCAATAACCTGTTCTTCAAAGTCAGAAACTTGAGATGGATCAAACGGAAAGGAGAAGAATAAACAAAATCCAGTTGAAGGTTCAGAGCTAGGTCACTGGTCTTTCAAAAGCTGTAACAATGAGAGTGTTTCTTAGGAAAGCACTCTTAGGGACACAAAGCTTACTAGAAAACATCTTTACTACTAGCCCCACTAGTTTTTCTTCTTTTTCCATGTCTGTTTTGTGCTGCAGCCCATCTTACCTCTGCTTCTGGACTAACATCAGCAGAGAGCAAGCAAGACTTGCAGAAGACAAGAAGACAAGCAGAAGACTTCAGGTTCTGAGCTACAGCAATAAGCAGAGGGACCTGGTTGCTTGACTTATCCCACAGAGCTAGTGGNGCTCCCAAGTATAAACAAGAAACGCTAGCCAGTATGGTGTGTGGGAAAGGCTGTTTCCTCTTTATGCGAGGCAACTTTCATATATGTCATACACTTTGATACTTCCAGTGTGTACTCTTGAACACCTGAATATAAGAATAATTATTCACTCATGTTAACATATTACAAAATTGTTGAAGTTTGCTGCAGAATTCAGTGTAGCACTTGTGTATTGGAGAGGTCTTGTCACATTACCTAAAACTGACACAGGCTAAATAACACACGAAAAATTCAGGAAATGTGTAGATATATATATGCTAGTGTTCAGTGCCTGCAGACACTACAAAATTGAGCTTAGATGCTATAAAATTAAAAAAAACCCTACTGTTCTCCATCTGCAGCCATTCAGTTACAGATCTAGGTCTTAAGTCCTATGAGGAAACACCTTTTCAGACCAAGAGCTTTGAAGATAGTCTTCCAGAAAGCAATAGGTTAGCAAAGTGTCAGAGCCCAGGAGGCCAAAAATCAGCTATTAGTCACCTAGCAAATAAAACCCAACTAAGACATGACACCCCCCTCCCGCCTTGTACTTTTCCCCAGACTGGCAGCTGTGCATTCCTTTCTGTACATACTTCCTCCCACCTTGGAAGAAAGCCAGAATTAATTCTTCTGTCACTGAGACAGTCAAGGCAAAGAGTTCTGCCTGGTGATGTAATATGTTATTTTAAATAAAAGTAACAAAAATGTGGCAATTATTTAATTGCTTTACCATCACATGCCCCAGTAGCAAGATAAACCCCATTTCTTTCAAAGGCTGCGCAGGTCACTTCAATATTCATCCCATGCGCATCTTCAATCTGATATATTTGATATCCTGTTTCTAGGTCCCAGACCTGAAAAAATAAGATGGTAATTAGTTGTACTGTAACCTCTAAAACTCATAATACAATGTGTTCTACTGTAACTGGAGAAAGACAAATACTTCCAAGAGCTCACCCTGTGAAACAGGTTCTCAGTTACAACAGCACACCACCCTGTATTTTTACTGAGATATAAGTGTAATTTCCCTGAAAATGTCCCTCTCCCCGGAGAAGACTTTCTGGCAAGGGGAGACTCTGTTTAGTATGCTATGAGAAAGATCCTTGTTAAGTCAGAGAGACCATTGTTAAAATAAGGACTTTTTACAGCGCAAAAGCAAAGAAATCTAACTAGAAAGAGTGGTTTGAGCTATACTTTCTATGCTGAATATCAAAATGAGGCTTTTCATAAACATTTGCTCCAAAAATGTAGGAACAACTATATCTGATGATTATCTAATCCTTTTAGGAATTTAAACAATGCCTTATAATGGACTACCAGTACCAATTTTAGTCAGTCATGGAATAGCTCAGATTCAACTGGATTTTATGAATTAGCCACTCATTGTCATGTGCACTGTCTGGATTTGATTTTCTGCAGCACCAAGTGCCCGCAACTAACTTGTAATTGTAATGGTGTTGCAGCCATCATGGTCTAAGGAAGGCAAGATTTAGAACAAGAAATAACATATTTACGCAGTTTATGAAATGAACAAACCTTTACACAAACAAGCCTTTCTTCACAGGAATGGCATGCATCACCAGCTGGCCCAGTAGGAGATGATTCCTCTCCCTACGGATTTTGCCATCTAATCCCATCAACAGTTAATGAAAAACACAGGTCCTTGCTACCTCTCATGATCATTGTCACACTGTTAATTACATCAGTAATGATTGATTTTATTCATCTGTAGGTTTTCTGACACTTGGATGGCAACTATTTTTTAGTGGTTCAAATGCAAATGATATAGTTAATAGGCAAGTTTAGCCTTTTCATTGATGTTTCAACACAAGTAGAGCTGTGATTAAAAGTGATAAAAGTGATCTCAAACACTTTTCTTGTTTACTGGCTATTATATTCAACACTTCTCCCTCACTGTATGACTTGAAATCCTTAGGCTCAGAACAGTATTTTCTAGGAAATTATTTGAATGAGAAAATGATCTACAGAACGTCAGCAAATTTGCTCCAGAACTGCTAGCCAAAGAGAAGCAGAACAGACAAAAGAATAAAAAGAAAAACAGGACAATAAAAAGTCAGGTTTTATAGGGTTTTTAATATAGTTTTTTTATAGTTTTATACAGGTTTTTTTTATAGTTTAGGTATGTGCCAATGAAACTTTTTAATTTTAGCAAAGGAATCTTTTTATCTGGGAGAAGCATCTTTTACACAGTCTTATTTTTACCAAGTGACTTTTAAAATGTTTTATACCAATCCATAGAATGTCTAAAGTACATGCTTATATTCTACTAAGCTGACTGGGACTCAAGCTTTTCTTAAACTTTAAAGAAATGCTCATTAGATACGCCTTCTGAAGTGAAGAATAATGTGTAATTGTGCTTGCATGAATTATTGATTGGATCCATCATGACAGTTTACATTTTCCTTTGTAGCTATGAAATAACCAATGGACTTTCACCTCTTTTGCTATATTTGCAAGAATCCATTGCAGGAACAGGTGTACTGTACCAAAATACAGCCTAAAGAAATAAAATTGCAACTAAATCAAATGCCTCTGAAGCCTTGCTCAATTTTCCTGGTGCTTGCAGTGCAACTATGTCAACGCAGGTAAGGGAAATAGTTTTCTGACGAAAACAATGATGCTGAATCCAATAGTTTATCCGTCATGGCTACCACTTCCCTGGAGAATTTGTGCATGAAAATAACCTCAAAACCAACACTTCGAATAATTAACAATAATCACTTATCTAACTGCCCAGTAACTTATTTGTAATAAAAAAAGCTGAGACTTGGTAACAACTTACACTCACCTTCAGTATTGACTCAGAGCAGATAGTGAGAATTTGGCGAAGAGCCATGTTGTAAATCAGAACATTTATTTTTTTCTCATGTGTCTGTGGCAACTGCCTCCTATCTTGTATCACTTGAGTTAGGGGATAAATATCAATGACAGTTGAACCTGCACAGGGTGAGAGAAGTGAGAATGTATGCATTTTATGTATAGTACTGGTTACTTTCCTTGGATATAAAAAGACTTTCCATAAACCATGGGGTTTATTTGAGTTCTTCTGAAGAGGATAAGGAATCTTGTCTGTTTCTTGAGAATATCTATTCTCTAATTCAGAAAACGTTCACACATGCTCCCCACAAAGCACCAGTTAAACAATGGCTGAGCATTTCCCTGCTTTAAATGACCACCTGCCCACTTTTGATGAGATTGATACCCTGATTCCAAATCATTAGATGTCATAAATCCTTCAGTCCGAGTGGGCTGGCATGGAATGGAATGAACCCAAATAAATAAAACTCTAATTGGTAGATATATCACTAAAATAAATTATGGTATTTGTTTTCTTAGAGACAAAGCAGTTCTATCTGCAGGAAATGATGATGTCTTTCCAGTACCTTCCTCTATACAACACTGCAGGTCTGAATGGTGTTTTCCAGATACCTTCCAGTGCTCTCAGATCAGAAAGGTTATAAAGACAGAGAGGCAGATGAGGAAGACAAGACAAAAGAAAGGACGAAGTTTTTACAATGCAGGCTCACAAGCCAGACTACACATGCAACCTCCTATTTCAGTTCCGGTATTACTACAGTTCTACCAGCAGAGGAGCATCAGTCAGCAGTGAGTGTGCAGCAAAGGACAAAATTGCCTCATACTTGGCATAAGTCCAGGCATAGAGGCCAGCAGCTTGGAAAAAGGCACAGGAGGAAAGCTGCAGCAATATTCAAATGAAGCATGAAGGTGAGCTGTGTTACATGGATGATAGTGAACTAACAACGGAAAATCTCTGTAATGTCAGGTACATAGCAATGAGAATTAATCTGCCTACATATACCCTCAGTCTCTTGCCCTCTTCAGGGGAAAGGAGACATTAACTTAGTCTTTTAATAGAATCATTTAGAGAGCCCAGGACCAGATTTTTACAGATATTTAGGCACTGATCCAAGCATTGTTTAAAAGGGCAAAGTTACCTCATTTAAATTTGAACTGGATTTCCTATCTGTACCCTTAAAAATCTTTAAAAACCAGACTGATTAATAACCTGGGCATTTTAAAAATAAGACCTAGAAGCTAAAGTTTCTTAAGCTTTGCAGTGCTTACCAAATGCCTAAATACCTGTAACAATTTGTGGACTCTAGTCCAGTATATATATTTAGGCTACTAAACCAAGTCTATTGGCACAAAGATTCAGTAGAAATGACCAGGTCAATGAAAAGAAAGTGTTTCACATTCATCTTCTCAGATCTGACAAGCTTTGTGAGCTTTATGCCTTGTTCCTAACCCAAGGACAGAAAAAGCTGTCTCCAAAGACAATTTGCCTGGTATATCTCAGGCTTCTATAGCCCCAGACCAGGTTCAAAGCTGTTTTTTTTCAGTGATTATGTCTCTGGGGCAGAAAAACCCCACCGGTTTCCAGAGTTTCTGCCTTAGATACAGAAGGCTGGCATCCTTAGTGACGTTGCAAAGCTCTGGTCCTTGGAGGTTCCAAGCTCCCTGCTACAGAGACAGCAAAAAGAGTCCAGAGACCTTGGGATGAGTTCCCACAATATTTCATTTCTGATCAGTTGAACAGTGTGTCTGTTGACACTGTAGATTGTGGGGCTCTCTGTAGCTACCGAGTTAAATAAGGAGTTAGAATACGATTCTGAGGTCTCCACAGAGACTGTACTTTGCTGATTTGATCTCCAAATGGCAGGAGGGTGCTAGAGAATAGGTGAAGATCAGCAGCTTAGTGGCTTTCAAGAAATGACAAGTCTAGAGAACAATATCTGTAGTTCAGTTTTTCTAAAGGAGGCTCACCTTGCCTTCAGAGAAGCCTTTCTCATTTTCTCTGGTTCCTCTTCTTAAGTCCCATGCTGCATATTTTCATAAATATTTCTATATTGAAATTAGCACCGTATATAACAAGACCCACTTTAAAATGGTCTTCATGTGCAAACACCCCTACCTCCCAGTATTCTCTTCGTCTCATATATCTTATTCCTGTGCTCAACTTCATTTATATGTAATTGTAAAGGAAATCTCATTCTAGGAGAAGAGGGATGCTCTCATACATCAACTGCAGCAACATACCAGTGATAAGTGTGCCATTATCATTGTCAAATACCATGGCAGACGCCTCCATCTCTCCAGGACTCCCTTGATCATCATGGAAGACTTGCAGCAGTGAAAGGGTCTGTAAATCCCACACCCTAAAAATCTAGAGGGAGAGAGAGGGGAGAAAATCTAGTAATGTATCATTATTGGATTTTCAACTGATTTTTGCTTCTATTACAGTAATATTGGAGCTTCCAATGAAAATCATATTGTTAAGCATGGTACATTCCAAAGTAAGCAAGACAAGTATCAACGGTAACATTATACCCATTTTACTAAGGAGAAAAGACACAGAAAGGCTGAGTTTGGTAATCTTGACCCATCAAGTCCACAGAGGAACCAGATCTCCTGAGAACTCGTTCTACTCCTCAACGGCAAGATGACTCCATTGTGTCAGACTTTCCTGTCATGTACAGATAAATATGGAGAGTTTAAAAGCTTGTATTTGGACTGGAAAATCAAATGGTTTGCACCAGTACAAAGATAAATTTCAGAGGATTCCAGAAAAAGGAATTCCCGAAATCTTTGACTGACAGCAGATGCAGGAGTAAATCAGGATCACAACAGATTGCAGAAGGATCATTTTGATGCATATGCAGTTCACATGCTCTCCATAAGCAAATGCAACCAATCAGTCGGGGTACTATCCTGTATGGAGCACTAGATATATTAGATAGATTTGTTCTCACTTTAGGTTTCAATGGAAAACACAGCACTTGCTTTAAAATCTAGAACTACTCATCAATAATTCTATAGTAGCAGCACTTATTCATCCTACCTGATCAAAAGCTGCATTGAACTTACTGCTCGCTTATGTAAACTGCTCTTAATCCTACAAGAAATCATCATTTAATTTCTCAGATCCCATAGCTTTTAATGTGGTGTATTTCCCTGAAAGATAATCTTACTATGCGTTCAAAAGCTATTCTGTCATCACATCTGCCTTCAGTTCTTATTCAGCTGCCAAAAATGTGGTGAGTTTGAGGTATGTATTTATATTTATATCATTTATATTCACTCAATTGTGTTATTTAAATGTGGGGCTGTGTTTTCAACAGAGATTTTAACACAAAGACACATGTCAGTACAATGCTCCCATCAACACTGGGAGTGTTGTGGGTATTGACAAAGGTCATTGAATCTTTGGATGAAATGCTCCATAAAAATATAAATCCATAAAACACATCAGCACAAACCCATGAAATAGTCAAATGAATTTGATAACTGAGCTGTGTCTGAGACAGAACTACCAGGTGAATAATTCTGCTTCCTGTACTAGAGTCCCTGGAGGTCTCCCTCTCTCAGCTGTTTCTTATTCTTAACTTTGACACTCAGCTGAGATCTCAGTGGCTTTTTTCAGGTGGTCTTGATGCAGTTAGCCAAATTCTAACTTCATAGTCTTGGCCAGGAGGCATGAAGTATCCAGCCTGCCCTGACTGGGGCTGGGCTGCTGCTTCTCTAAACCAGCAATAATTATGGGAGATCCAATGAGTAAAAAAATACTAGGAAAAATCCTAGGGAAATTTGTTGCCATTTCTTTGTCATCCCAGGATCTCCTGTAATGTGACAAACATTAATGTCAAGGTAGGCCCAAGCCCAAAGATGTCTGTAGTAGACAGCTTGGGTGCAGTTTCTTGCATGATATTCCTGAAAACCTGCTTAATTCACCCACAGGTAAAAGCAGCTGTGTTGGTACATTAGTTGGCTATTGTGGAAAGACAGTCCAGTAAGCCTCTTGAAACCCTGCTGAGGATCTGTCCATAACAGATGGGCATTGTAACAGAAAAGACAGTGGAATTGAGACAGCAAGACTGGAAGTTCATTTTGAAATTATTTGTTTTTCTTTCTGACTGATATATTTGACTGGCACCTTAGGAAAACTTAAAAGAGATTAGATAGAACAAAGAACATAGAGGTCTGTTTGGCACTTCCACATAATTTCATAGAAGTTTTAATGACATAAGCTACTTGCTAAGGCCATTAACAAGTTATGACCCAGGAAATGACTTACAGCCAGTCTTGGATCAAAAGTGGTAGAAATTACTACCATCTGATGGGTGACTCAAATTCAGCTCAGTCAGGGTGCTACTGACCTAGAAATGCTGGTAACTGGTAAAAGAAAGATGGATTAAATTATCATTAAAGAGATTTGATTTGCAAAGTAGTTGCTTTTAGCTCATCTTGCCTAACACCAAGCTAGAAATCTGACAGGAAGAACTCTGAGGAAAAAACAAGAACATGACATCTGTCAACCTCACAAAGAAAACAGCTACAATAAAATTCACTGCTGAATACTCAGAAAATTCAGTTCTGTAATGTTACTCACCTTTTAATACAAAGTTATTTGAAAGCTTGAAACAGATCTGAGAATTACTTTCTCTGCAAATTTGGGTTTAGATTATTGTAGTTCTGCAGAGTACCACTTGTATCTGTCCATTTCACCACATAAAAGCCTACACTTTTTTTTTTTTAATATATATAACTACTTCAGGAAAAGCTTTTGTTTTACACCTATGAACAGAGAAAGTGTTTTCCCAAAAGACATGCAGCAAATTATAGTCTGAAACATAATCCACAAGTTTTGACCATTTCAGCTTTTCTCACCACAGCCTTTTCCTTTCTTAATTTTGAAATCTACTCATTTTTCAGTTGAACTGAGCATGTGGCCATTATAATTCATAGGCAGGATGTCCTGTCCTTAAAAATGCTTTTGCTAGTGAGGAAGACTTCACTTGTGCCTATGTTCATGTTACAACAAGTTCATGGCAATTGCCAGGAATGATTTCTTCCAAAGACACACACTATACAATTAAGAACGAATGTTTGTTACTCTGGATGTTATAAAGTGTTGAAGTATCTCTCTTTTTTTCACTTAAAAGAGGATCTCATCACAGGAAAAACACCATTGCTAAAAGCAAACAAAGAAACAAACAAAAAACCAAATAGAAGACTGTTCACTGTTTGCAAAACAAAAATAAGGGAGACAGTAATGGATAGAAGTCATTCAGGTATAACAAAGACACAGATTTTGAGATTATTTGGATATCCATCATTAACCTGATTTAAAAGGAAGTTACAGAGGATCCAGCAAAATTCTGAAAAGGAATGGAAGAAACAGATACATCAGCCAGTGTTTAAACAGATCACCTTTGGCACTAGAGAGAAGTTCACACATGAGTGTTTCAGAATTTTAAGTAGAAAGAAAATTCCTCCTGAATATTTTGTTTGTTTTCAGAAAAACTCAAAGGGAAAAGGCTCTAAAGAACTTCTTACTGGGATTAAATTTTCTCTGAGGCAGTACTTGGTCAGAAGAACCATGTCCATCATATTCCTCTGATAGACTTCTGATTACATTTGAGGAGTTTACTCAGATGTGCAATTTCTAAAGCATATCAAAAGAGCTCTAGAGAGAAATAGTCAGAGAAAAGGCTTGAAAAAGGAAATCTGATTGAACAGAAAAAATGATGAAACTGTTCATCTAGCTGAAAGTAAGCCAAGAAAAATAGAAAGAAGAATCAGTGGCAGAAGTCGAGAAAGTTAGGGCAATGTTGCAGGTAGATCTCTAAGCTCAATTCTGACACAATTGCAATTAGCATGTAGAAACAGCTGCAAGAACCGAAGATTAAGCAGAAGTAGGTATCTATGGAGATACTCTAGTCAGGTGAAAGCAATAAGTCACTTAACAGAGAGATAATGACCTTTCCATGAATATCACCCAGATCTGTTACCAAGTTAGTAAAATTATACAAAACAAAACTGAAGACAGACAATTCCAATAATCTCATGGACTATTCAATTTACATTGGTCATCAACTGAAACTTAAATATTGCAGCTTATTTTATCAAAGCAATGAGATGATGATTTTACAGAACAAGTGAATATGAATAAGACCCTCTTGGAATATTTCTTGCTGCCTGTTCATCTATTAATGCCAGCACCACACAATAAAAATGCAAACACCTAAAGTGACAGCAAAAACATGGACACATCACAGCACTCATGAATCTCTTCCCTGCCTTCTGGCCTTCTTCCTTTTCCAGCCCGTGGGCAGGGATGGGGGGATCACATAACCCACTGTTCCACCTGAGTAACTCTACACAAGGCATCACCAGCATGGCTGCGGGATATAGTGTCACTGCTGTTCATCTGCATCGGCACTTATGACTGTGCATGAATTCATGCACAAAGAGTGGCAACAAAAGCCATGCTTATTTGGAAATTAGAAGGTGACTGGGGGAGTGGCCTTAGGAACGTTTTGTTAATAGCAGCTTTACTGTGCTGCTTCCCACAACAGCCCAACTAATGCCAGGAACCCCTGAAGCCCTCTGAAAACATACTCTTTATGGCAAAATGCTTCTAGACTGCATCTTCTGAAATCACAGAACGCAGACAATATTCAGGCACACAAAACACATTAGAGAGGAGAGGAAGTGTGGAGAGAAGCAGCTTCAACTCTTCTTGGAAATTTCTTTACTTCTTCCTGATGTTTCTACCTTACAGGAAAAGCTGAGCTATACTTACAGTGACATTATATCTACAACACTAGCTCACGTTAAGTGTGTATATTTGCATAAATAAACACTTTTTACTCAAGCACCATCGTCCTTGAAGTCCTAAAACTGAGAACACAGAAAGAAGCCTGAACTGTCATTTCCATCAGGTCTAAAGCCTATGTTTTATGAGCATGTAAAAACAGCTACACCCCTGTCTTCTACTTTTCTTGATACACACACACACACACACACAGACACAGAGCAAAAGATTCATCTTACCAACTAAAATGGGAACAGCAGAGGGAGACAGAAAAAAGACAGCAAATAGGGCAAGACAAAATTGGTAAATAAATATTTTACATGCTCTCAGTACAATAAAGTTCAGGCTCAGGAACATTTATCTTCTGCTGCGTTGTTATGTGGAGGCCACTGTGGAAACCTGCTTTGACTTTGGACGACTCTTCTGCCCCTTTCTGTCTGTAATTAACTGAAACAGAAAAGGACTAAAGAAGTCCAGGATTTGCTGAACCCCACCCCCACCAAAAGATAATCCCTTCAAGTTACGGCTAGTTAAGAATAAGAAAGTGAATGTAAAACACTGCTCTAAAGAAAATATCTCAGCAACTCTCAAGAGAAAACAGTAACTTCCTTTTAGCACTTCCAAACTCTCACATCCTGCTGACACATTTGTAAGTTAAGGAAAATTTGTTTTTTGAAAAAGACAGCTTCTCTCAGTTTTACAAAATGATGATGCTGCAAGTCTTTAAAGCAATTTATGAAAAAACATTGCACAGGGAAATCCAAAATCCAACCACTTGGAGCAGAAAGAAGTTGCAGTGGCCACAGCATTCGCTGTGGGCATAAGCAGGAAATGTAAGGAACAATTAAAGCTGATTTTCTGATGAAGTGTTTAGTTTATCTGCCCATATTTGCTTCACTGTTCAACTGTTTCAGGAGGTCATTAAAGGCTCTATGGTCTAAATGAAAAAAATTACAAACTTATACAGAACATCTGAGCCCTCAAAGACAGAAATCACCAGGCATGAAGTGGAGGTCAAACTGCAGTTCTGCTTGCCATGTTATTTAATAGAGTAAATTCTCTGCAGAGAATGCTGTCATGTGTCTTCTGATCCCTGAAAGTGATCCTGCAAAGTACTACAACTCCCTGCAGTTCTTAGAAGACTTAGGAACAAATTGATGTCAATGGGTTTACTTGTGAGGCCAAGGCAAGGAGGATTTAGGTCTAATCCCATTAATGCAACGTGGTGCAGCAGATGGTACTGTAACTAGTGCTTCATGGAGACAGTAATTTGGTGAAGTTCAAAATTCTGAACATTTCAAACCACTTCATCCAATGGTACCATTAACCTGGTAATATTTAAAGTTACTTTCCTTCTCCCAGACATGGAGGAATGCTGGAAAGAATTCAAATGCAATAGTGAGTCTAATTCACAGCAATGAGCATGCAGGGTATTTACTGGGTGCTATGCAATGATTTAGAGTGTGTAAGGGCTCTGTATGTCTGTCTCTGTATTGCGTGCTCAGTGTGCTGACAACAGACCTACCTGACCCAAATGCAAAGATGAAATAACCCTCAGCACTTTTGGAGAACTGTTTCAGAAACAGGGAGCTCAAGGTATAGGACAGAGGTGAATGCCCATGAACACCGAGATCAGAAGAGCTCAAAAACCAGTCAGGTTCCTCCTATCAATCTTCAGCCAATCTTAGTATCAGGCTTTCACCTTAGACATAGGGTTTGAAGCAATTTTCAGGTATACAACACTTCATTTACATTTTGAAGATGTCATTTTTCTTCATTCCCCCATAGAAAAAAAGCAACTAGAAAACTACTGGTCTGAAAATTTATTTTTAATATAGCTTAAACCCTAGATCTCAGTTTTCTGATAGAAGAATTAGAGAAATCACCACAGGCTGAATATGGATCTTGCTCTGTTCCATCTTCAGCAAATACAGATTATTTAATACTTTAACCATCAAATACTTGCCCAGAAACAGAACATCTAATGGATCATTCCCTTCATGTATGCTGAGAATACATGAGGACAATCCATTCATGAAGGAAATTTGGGCATTCTCAGATATACTGAGAAAAACCCCATCATTTTGCAAAGATACAAGCATATCTAAGACAGTTATTTTCCTCAAACCCTCTAGCTGCAGGCTGGTTGTTAGCAAAGCATGTGAGTACGTTATACACCATGTAAGTCTAAGAACTAGAGAAGGAAAATGCAGGTATGAGCCAAAAAAGTACATTTTAAATTAGTTCTAATCCCTTTTACTTTTTCACAGACTCACAGAATGGCTGAGGTTGGAAGTGACCTCTGGAGGTCACCTCGTCTAACCCCACTGTTGAAGTGGGGCCATCTAGAGCCAGTTGTCCAGGATCATGTCCAGATGGATTTTGAGTATTGCCAAGGATGGAGACTCCACAACCTCTCTGGGCAACTTGTGCCAGCGCTTGGTCACTTGTCAAGTTTTCCCTGATGTTCAGACAGAGCCTCCAATGTTTCAATGTGTTCCCATTACTTCTACTCCTGTCAATGGGCACCACTTGGAAGTTCCTGGATCTATCTGCCTTACTCCTTTCCTTCTGATATCTATATACATTGACGAGATCCCACTTGAGTCTTCTCTTCTGTAGACTAATTTTGTAGTTTCGGGTTTTTTTTTCAGACCCAAAAGACAAAGTAGTTTCAATAATGGAAAATGGGACACGAAATAACAGAAAAATGGGCAAGTTACATTAAAAGTCCCAAGAATAATATTGAATGTTCTTGAAGGATTAAGCAATATATGAAAGCAAAATAAATGTCTTAATCTCTGGGAGGAGCAAATAAACCAAAGAAAATAAGAGCAAAGCAGCAAGGGACTTTCAAAGCACTATCTGATGTAGATGTGGCCACATAATTTCTGTGAAGGATCACTGGAGCAGATTTCCCAAATGCCTCTTTTTCAAATTATCTAGATTAAATTTAATATTGTTGATATACAGTACATTTTAGTAATAGCCATGATTAGCAATGGTTTGAAATAAATTAAACATTGTGCTTCCAGCTCAGCTGTTCTCATTTTTCAGAAAGAGAAATTACTGTATTATAAATATATCCTTAAAACAAAGTCATGTGCTTTCAAAATAGGTTAGATAAACATCCACACTAACCTACACAGGCATTGATAGAATCACTTGCTCCATTCCAGAAAGGCAAAAGACATTTATGACTTCTCACTGGGATACTGCACTGTCAGTTTGCCATTAAGCAGATCTGGAAAGAGAGGACTGGACACTGATAACATTAAGGTTTTAGAAAATTCGGAAAAGTCAGAAAATACAAAAATTAATAATGTATCTTACCTCCCTTTATCCTCCCTGAAACACTAAAAATCTGCCCTTGGGTTCTGTAAGAATAAAACTGACACATATATATATATATAAAACAGAGTTAATTTAGTATTGTCAAAATTCAGCAAGGAAGTATTTATGTGCTTGCATCAAGTTGGCTGCATCAGATTTTGAAGAAATTATGAATGGAATGAAACTCTGCCATGCCACAGAATGGAAATGCGAGAAATCACCCTGTTTATTGCACCGCTGTCCTGCCACATGTAGATTTGTCCATTGCTCTTTTGTTATTAGCTGCCAAAAATGAAATTACTTTTAAAGAGAAAAAGACCAAAGAACATTCCCATCACTGATTTAAAACAAAGGTTTTGTGTTGTTTACAGATGATACTGTACAGTGGTATGAAGGCTGGGAATATACTCCTTATCCTAGCCCTGTTGATTATCAAACAAAACTGAGATTATTTTTATGCTTTGAAGCCTGTAGCCTCAAATCTTGCTCACCTGACTCACTTAAGTGGTCTAATTCAGCCGCTAATGCTAAGTGTGGGCACAGTCAAATTCTGCACCAGGATGAGAGATCTGCACAGAGTTCTTGAAATTCACAGTTTAGACACAGCCTGAAATTATGAGCTATCATAATGCAGACCATGGTGCATAAGAATCTGATTTAAAGAAAATAATCCACATAGTACATGCATTTTACTTTTTAGCAAAATAGCGTCAACACACAGTGTAGCAAGGCTCATGTTAAAACAATTGCCAGTCAAATTCTCTAGTTCATTCCGGAGGTGGATTGCACATTTATCTTAATGAATAAAGGCTAAACGATATTCTGCTGAATGAATGTAACTCATGGAGTTTCTGCAGTATTTTTAAATCTCATTTATGCGATTACTAATTTACAGAATGAGACTTTCATCTTATATATCCTGTAGTGGGACTTAGCACGGGTTCACTGCCAACAGAGATTCTTCTTCTACTTAGAATGGTGGGATTTTTAAGTAGGCTGTCCGAGACAGTAAGTCTCTTTATACTGGAGACCTGCATTTACTAAGGGCTGCCTAAACCCCAACACTTTCAGAGTTCTGTCCCACCCTTTTCCTCTATCCCTCCTTCACCACATACACATGGGACTTCTTTGTAGACACAAGTGACCTGCTCAGTAATCTGTACTTTTGGAATAATCTAAGTCACAAAGTTAAGTCACGTGAACAGACTTAGGCAGTATCAGAAGAGGTCGACTGAAATCCAGTCAGGTCATCCAGCAACAGATGAAAAGCAAGCAAAACAGTCCTCTAAAATAAAGCACATGCATCTTAAAAATATAACATATGATAACATATGTTCTGCTTCAGCTGCCTTCTATATCAGTCACTGAAAGATGAAAACAAAATTGAGAAAACGACTTTGATTTTTCTTATGCTAGGCAAATTGGAAAGCAAATTGGTCTTTCTTTTTTAGATGGAAACAAATTATGCATTTAACATAATGTTAAAAGTTCCTTGGGAAGTTGTACAGTTTTGTATAATACCTGCTTCTTGTCTATATGAACACAAATGTGCTTTAACTGGGTTGGAAGCAATCCTGTTACAGCTGACCTTCCTCGCTATTGTGTATACCATGGATCATCTACAGATGGTAAATTCTTTGAGGGACAGAGTGATCATCACTTTATTTGTAAAGTCCTTGAGACTTCTATTTGAGAGGTGCCTTCTTTTTTGATATAGTTTTCAACTATGACCATAACATTTACCTGACTTCTGAAAGTCTAGGAATTTATGTCTATTTCTTTTTATTTTTCAGAAGTGTAATTTCTGCCTTGTAACTCACAGCACTGTTTAAAGACACTTTTTAATTAAAATACGCTTTTAATTAAAATACGCTTTCACATATTCATTTTCACGCACGAGTGATGTTACTGATGTCATTGGCACAACTCAGCTACATTTAGCTAAGATCAGTTTTCCGCATACTTGAAGGCTTGTAAAATAGATTTTGCTTCCCTCTAAGTCATCATATCGAATCACAGAAAGGCCCACAAAGGACCTTAAGAGATCATGTAGCAATTTATTGGCCTAAGGGCTTCATTCTTATTTGCTTTTCTATAAATATATTCTTGTACATTCAATCCCTTTAAGTCATGTCTTATGTCTTATTCCATTTTCTCTACACGTATAGCTTGCAGGCTATCTGTCAAAACTCTCCTTTATTTGGCAGTAAATTACGCCCGTAGTAAATGTACGGAGCTACCTACAGAACAGACAGGTATAGGCTTATAGGAGTGAGGAAGGGGGAAGGGTTATGGCTCCAGGATTATGTGAACATGGGAGATTTCTGATGACCTATTTTCAGCTAGTAGTACTTTTAGAAGGGTGTGGGTTGTTTTAAGAACAGGATTAAAGACATGAAAACGTGGTATTTACTGGCACCTCAATGAGTAGTGGTAAGCAATTATGGCAGAGGAGCAAGCACGGAGAGAATAAAGAACTCAGTAGTATTTCCTACATAACCAAACAAAAAGCTGAAAAGCTTTGAGATTGATGGATATCTCAGTTGAATAACTTTGTTAGTTCTTTGTGGCTTGTTAGGAATTATTTTCCACAGATCATACCTTCAATTTTAATGATCAGTCTGAACTCTAATACTCCTGCCCAGGGCCTGCAGCCTTACCCGGTTTGGGACAACTGCTTAATTTAGTATGCATGCTCTGTATTCCATCATTGTAGATGTTAATGAAAATATTGAATACTGTTGAATATTGAAAATATTGTACAGGACAGCTCTTGAAAGAGCTGCATAGCCATTCATAACTACCGCTTCAAAGGCTTCTCTTTTTTTTTGCACATCTTTTTAGAAGTTTTTATTCTCTCCTAAACAGTCTCATTTTGACAAATGAGACAAACCCCTGATGCCATGATTCCACCAATAACTTAAAGGAAACCCACCCATTTCCAGCAGAATCTTGTAATATTTGGGTGAAGAAGTTTTGTTATTGATTTTACTAGTATTGCTCTTCATGGACAATGTTTTGGAGCAGTAAGTCTTGTAAAAGACACTCTTCAGAAAGAGGTCAATAGATTCACACAATGCATAGACTCATCAGTGTAAGAAAAACTCTACCTATGGATTAGTAGGCTGACAGGCAGAGAAAAAGGTAGATGAAGCTGTAGGAGGTTTTTGCAGGTGATCACTACCAAATGAAGCATTCAGGCACAGGTTATGTTGTAATTCTGGCAGTTGCCAAACTAATACAGAAATTACCAGAATGTTAATATCTAATATTGCAAGTATTCTTTTGTCACATTCAGAAAGAAAATAAGCCAACTAGTTCCATTTTAGTCTTGCTTCTCAATATAAAATATTTGGGAAATCTTAAGCTAAAACTCCACTGTTTTATTAAAATAAAAGAACCAATAAGCAATGAGATTAGGACTAGATACTATCAGAAGTACTTACTCAAAACCAGACTCCTACCCGCATTTATAGCATTGATTTCCATGAAGTTAAAAAAAAGTGGTTTACCTTTGTAGAGGAAAGGCTGATGACCTGTTGATCTTTCTCATTTGTCACAAGTTCCACAACACTATGTTGGTGTCCTGATAGCTTCCCTGAAGGCTTACTATTAACAACAGGATGCCACAAACGAAGCAATTTGTCATGACCTGAAAGAAAAAAAAAAAAGTATACATAGTCAGAAAGACCAAATACTCCCTGGTGTTACAAATAAGCTTTGTAATGGAGAGCTTAGTGTCGGTAAGTCTCTTCTTTCACCATGTAGGCAACTCCTACATAGGGATGTGAATTTTTAATTCTAAGGGCTGGTTTCCAGTTTTTCCTCAAACTTGTATTGAAACAGCATAACTGACTTGCCTTTCTAAGCCTTTATATTTTGCTAGAGAAACATCAGAGACACTGGCTGTGATCAGGTACACTATATGCGCTAGACCCATGGGAGCAGAATACTTTATTAGAAATAGGACTGGGGCTCAGATTTTTTTCCTTTGGAGATCTAATTTACGAAAATGTCGAAACAATATTTGTGTCCACTTAACCAGGAAATGAAGGGATGAGCACCTCTATGGAAGAGGGTGGGTGTGCAGAACAGGAAGGGGAGCAGACATGAAAGCTGAAGGCAGATGGGAAACAATAATTCCTCGTGAATGATTTTGTGTCTTTAAGTAAATGAGAATTAGGTATTTCATATTTATTTGTATGTTCAAACATTAAATTTACTTACAATTTTAGGGAATAATCCTTGATTGCATAATAGATGAATCCTTTTGTAGCATTTTCATAATAATTTCCAGAAACGGTTCAAAACACAAGGATGTTAAAAATGTACTAGTAAACTCTGGGGTTTACATACTGATGTAAACATCACTGTACCTGGTGCTCTGAAATATTTAATATTTTTCCCATGAGTTTCAAGAGAGCATGAGCCCAGTTTAAATTTGACATTAATGAATTTATATTTTAACCTTCAATTCTTGGCAAATATTGCAACTATATGAATTGTATGCTATTTGCTGAACACTCTAGTTTGACACACAGTAAATGAAACAGATACATTTTATCTAGACTTCAGTTTGAGTTTTATTTTTTTCTCAGCTTAAAGTGAAGTGCAAAAAGCCAAAGAAACATAGATTAAGAATGACATGCCCCAAAAGAACATTCACTTAACCTCAAGACTGTGATGCTCAGCTCAGTTTTGTAAACAAAGAACAGTCAAAGGTCGGCTCTTGCAGTCTGCCCTCTAGGCATCTTCCTTAAGCTTGTTCAACCTTCTGTCATTGGTCTGTCCCTCCCCCTCTCTCCACAGAGATCTATTCTTTTGCTGCTTAATACAGCAATATGTGACTCATTTAGGAGCACCCCATCTCCCTTTTCCTCCATTAAACATTATTGTCCTCTCAGTTAAATTGATTTCACTGTTTATGTAGCCTCTCTCAAAATGAGAGAGGCTCTTTGGAGAAATGATCTTCTCTTAAAATAGCTACAACAGAAAATCATTTGGCTTTATGCCAGACCGTTTCAAACGTGTGACTTGAGAATGAAACCATGCAAACATGTGTACTGGCACAATGGAGGGATAACTTTGGCATAGGAAAGGGGAGCCATGGATGAGCAGCCAGCTTCTTTTCAGGGTGACTTTCAGGCAAAACTATTCTAGATGAGCTGCCTATGGTGTAAGCATGGCAGGAAGTGGCATAAAAAGGCTATAAACAGGTTTGTGAAGCCCTTTTGGATGGGGAAACTGCAGAACATGCTGAGCCCCTCCTCCCTTCCCCTGGTGCTGTGTTAGGCTGTCATAGACATGTCCCATAAGTTAGCAGAACCCTTGTGACCAGGCCAGTGTACATTGCTGAGAACCAAGACCACGGGCCTAAAACTCAGCTTGCAAACCTTCCATGAGGTCAACAGGAGGACACGAAATATGGTAGACAGGAGCCTCCAGTGAGACTGGTGAGATCAGTTATAAGCAGAGGGAACAGGCACTGCTTCAACAACGTGCCCTTTAGCAGCCCCAAATGGAAACTGTCATGTCTCAAAATGACAGTCAACTAGGTAGAAGCTGTTGATAGTGTCTGACCAGCGAACTACCTACTTGCCGAGCTTTTGAGGAAGAGGATCTTTCTTAGCCTTCCTAATTGCTCTGTTCATTATATACCCAAGGTGATGGAAGATAACTCAAGGGGAGGATAGTGCACAGAGAGTTTCTTGTGAGAATAGAATCACTAATACATGTTCTTAATTTAAGATATTAACAGGAAAAACAAGTTTCACTAAGAAAAAACCTTTTGCTACATTAAAAATGCTGTTTGCTTCTTACGTGAAATATTGGATTCATTTTTGTTCCTTTTACTGATGTTGAGATAATGGTGTATTCGGCTATAGTAGGCATGTTCTCTCCACTCTTTCTGGACTAATGCCAGATTGGCACTAACATTTGCTGGTTCACTGCTTCACTGGAACATTTGCTGGAACATTTATTCTCTCTGTGCTCCAAATATGCCTCCAGGATTCAGAATCCTGACACAGAAGGCATGAGCACAAAGCACATTCAAGAAAACCTTGAAGAAGATTAATTATCTATCTATAATATCAGAGAGCAAATATTTAGGATTCTGTGAAACCAGTGATTTGAATCATGATGGATTCTGTTTGGTGTTCTCCATTCCAAGATAAATAATTATGAAAGCACCTGTTTAGGGTTTTTTAAAAAGTCAGATTCTATGACCGCAGCTCTATTCTAGCTAGATGTTATGGATTCCAATGCATTCTTTGAACATGTGATCCTTTGTCAAATTGTCTTCCTTGTTCATACAGTTTTGCAACTTGTGTGGTATTACAAGTCTGATAAGATGTCTGCATTTCAGTGGTGTTGAAACCCCCTTGAGAACAATAGCATTTCTGAATGGAAAAAAATCTAGCCTTAGCTTCACATGCCCTGATAGACTGGAAAAGAAAAATATAAGTCCTGGTTTCTTTCTATGCTACTCCTTACACACAGAAGGACCCCTTATTCTTTCAAACAACCTGTCATTTCTTCAAGTCTGCCTTTTAAATAATCTTGGGTTATAACGTCTGCAAAACCTCTTCAGAACAGTTAGACATCTGGTCAACACAAGTTCGTATTTTTATCATATTGGCCAATGTCTCTTTCTTTTTTTGTGCTGCCTTGTCTGCATATGTTCTTCTTAAGTTTAGACTGCATCACAGAAAAGAGTCTGCTCATGCTTGTGAGGGCTATTATGAGTGGAGTCCTGGGATACGATTTCTGTAACTAGGATTCCTGGGAATTCCTGAAAATGTCAATACCAATGATGTTACCAACTACTCCACTTGTGCCAGGAATATACAAAGGATGCTAAGCAAGCAGAGGACTTCTTTTTATCAGTCTTAAGCTTCTACTGCTAGATTTAGAAATCAATAATCATTTTTCTTCTACTTTACTGCTCACAGGAGAATAATAGTCAGATTTGAAGAAATAATAGAGTTAAAAGTTGATGTATCATATAATTTAAAACTGAACATCTCCAGCTTTTAATGCATACATAATTTGATCTTAATTGTAGCTGTTCCCTGAGGTGATGATTAAGACATAGTTGGTATCAAAATGGATGCAGAATAAGAGGAAAATCATATCAGTTTACCATTTGGTATAATATTAATGCAAAATGCTACACAGAAAAGTTACTCTAAATTACTATGGGTTCCATATTTTAGGCCACTATCAGGTTTTTATCATTTTATTGGTTGAAGAAGTCTAGCTTTTAGCATGAAAAGTGAACTCTGTACCAGGTTTGCTTGTACTTTTGTTATTAATTTTTATAAATATCAAATATCTGGAAGACAAAATTAGGTTCTGTCACAGTACTGGTAAACTCAGGATATTGAAATATAATGAAGAAATTATGGAAGAGTAAGGGTGTTAAAACATGACATTTTTAACTGTCACTTCCTAGTGTAATAATACAGCGTGGTTTTTGCATACTATTTGTGTTATATACCTAGCTAAATAACAATGGATTTGAGCTTAATAAAGTGGTTAGCAGATTTATCCCCACTGAATACTTTAGAAGCTAGTCTGCAATCAAATGTTGGATTTTTTTTCTTTTATTATAATTGCTGAATGTGACGTATAAATATACTTTTTACAAATGTTGATAGATGTCACGAAGAAATCTATATATTATGATTCCTGAATTATTTAACTGTTCTGGTCTTTGACTTTTTAGGGTATATTACAGGTAAAATTTAAGGCTTGCTAATCAACAAGACTAGCCTATGTTCATTTGAAACAGCTTAGTTCTCTCATTAACTGGATCACCAACATGCATTTCTCAGCCAGACAAGAAAGAGGGACAGCTTTTAAGAAATGAAGGCAAATATAGTGAGGCTCTGAGCAACTGGATCTAGTTGAAGATGTCCCTGCTCATTGTAGGGGGATTGGACTACGTGGTCTTCAGAAGTCCCTTCCAACCCAAACTATTCCATGATTTTAGTCTTCTGTGCCATTGTAAGCAGTGTATCTTGTTAATAGAGCACTGAACAATAAAGCTCAACTTTTGAAGACTTTAGTAGATGGATCTCTCAGGCACTGAAGGACTTAATTCTGGGTGCAGGTTCACAGTAGACCCTGGCTGATCTAAACTTCGGTGTGAGATTGAAAGAGATGATCCCACTCTGTCATTGCCTTTGGCCACACATCCCCACTCTCTACTGTGACTCTCAGTAATTCATCTCAGGATTAATTTCCTTTTGTGTTCAAGGGAAGCAGCAGGGCTAAGCACCAAGAATGAGGGTGAGAGTCAGGAGGATGCCTTTTAATGTCAAGATGGAAGCCAGTGTATATAAATAAGATCTCCCCCAAGGCTGAACTTCAGAATTTTCCCTAATAACTTTCCTATAGTTCTATTGCTTTCCCTTTAAATCTTGTGCATAGGAAATCAATAGAAACGTCTGACGTTTATTTCGATATCTGTTGCAGTTTTGCTTCTGGTAAGCTGGTACAACTCAGCTTGAATTGCATTATTTCCCATGAANTTTTTTTTTTTTCCAAATTTATTTCACTGAATGCATATTATCAAGGCTGAATAGCAGATCCTTGGCCATTTACATTGTTCAAAACAGTTTTTAACAAAGTTATAAGCAAGACTCTTGTACTGAAGACTTGGAGATAGGCAGCATTGATGTCACTCCAGGACACCACCCTGTCAGACAGAATATACAAACAAGACTGCTGCCAGACTCCAGCCACACTTCTGCAGCATGAAATACGACCACTGCAACAGAAAGGTTCATAAAATTATTGGATAACAGGGAAGAAATGGATGTAAGAGTGCTATTTCTGCAATTTGCTTTTGGAGAACGAACAAACAGCAAAGCTTTGCAGAAACACAACCAGAGAGAAGAGCAACAGAAACTATTAAGATGGCCCAATGTGATTGCCTAAACCAGGAAAGGATGGCCAAAGAATTACAGAAAAAGGTGGGGGTCGCTGCTGATTCTACCAGAGTAATGTGTATAACCTGGACAAGACAGTCACCACCATGATTTGGAAAGGTGCCTTCGAGTAGTTTAAACTACTGTTTGTCTTGTTTTATTATATAAATAACATGACATGTGAATCAAACCCAGACTGAGCCCTTGACAGATTCCTATCACTTTTCAGAGTGAGGCGCCCAACAATTAAAAGCAAGAGCTCTGTTTCCTATCATTTAAGACAGAAATGATTATTTAAATTCTTAAGATACTAAATCAGCTTTATTTGGTGTTATTTGACTTGGAAAAAGTTCGCATCAGAACAGTATATTGGAAAAAAAACAATACTTACCCCCAGTGACAATGACTTTTGCTTTTGCACAGTATGTGAAGGCATTGACCCCTTTAGGGACAGAAAATTCCTTTACAGGTCTGTAATAATTAATAAAACAGTTAATCACATAAGAAACATTTGGAAAATACAGCCTACAGTTGTTCTATTTTACTTTTCTGTAGTATATAGAATAGCTGTTTGCATAATATATACAACCTCTTGTTAAAAAACAAATAGATTTATAACAGTGACTGAGATAGTAGGATCAATAAAACAGGAACTGAGTACACTTTCCATTAAAGTAACAAATCTCTGATTTGAACACCTGAATCCTTTATCAGTTATACTCCAAACAGAATCCTAAAATGGTAGCTGTTGCAAAACTGAGCCTTCATACACATCTGCGTGCTTATAGCAGTTCATCATTGAGGAAAACTATCAAACCAAGTGCCTTTGCCTGTCTCAGACATGGAGGTCTATTGTGGCCTCCGCTTTTCATGAAGTAAGTGCAGTTGCTTTTCTGCTGCTTATGTATAATGTACTGTATAAGGCATAGTCTCTATTTGTGTTGCACACAACATGATGAGACTGCAAGTTTCTGAAATTCAACTGAGTTATTCTGTTGCAGTCACTACAAAAGCACAGAAATTCAAAAAAAACCAACACAGGCTGAGATTGACTTGGAGTCCCTTCTAAACCCATCGTTTGTGCAACTTCTGCTTGTCTCTCCATGTTTCATACATTGCCACTAATAAGTGAATATTTTCTTGATTTTAGGAGTCAGCAATAGCATGCCTACCATCTATCTCTCCCAGGAAAAAATAACCATCAGAGTAATTAAGCTATACAGAATTAAATGAGTACACATTTAGATTTTTTCTTTGAAATCCAGACAAGTAGGTAGTTCATTTATTCTGGGCTAGAGAGTAGCCATGAGTATTGAAAAGCACAATTGGGGATGACAGTAAATTTAACAAAAGACTCTGGAAACTTCGAGGATTAATGGAAGAGTTTGTTATTTCTAGGCAGGTGTAAATAAAAGGCTGTTCACTCCCTATTAGAGGGACAAGTTTTCTTTTCAGAGCTCTAACAGAGGAGCCTTAATTCTCTTGATGGTATAAAATAGCAAGTACTTTATTTAAATGTGTGATTGGCAGATTTTGTCAGGATTTCTCATATCTTTCCTTCATTTCTTAAATTTAATACTTCTATATAATGGTCTGTTGGCTCTTTAATGAACCATCTTGACATTCTTCTAACATCAGAGTGTATAAGAGGTTTCAGCAGTATGAAGTCCTTCCCAAGCCTTGGCCTTGCAACAGAAGCGCTCAATGATCCCACCCACACCTCCCTCTTTTTAGACACTTTACAAGAAAACATTAGAATTGCTCATCAGCCATTATCCACAAAGACACTTAATGGCCACATCGGAGCCAAGATAGATTGCATCCCTCTTCAAGCACAATAACAATTGCTTGCTGAAAAGTTAATTGGGGAAATTTATTACACTAGCACCAGTAAGTCATATATTCAACCATAATTACTTATGCAATGGGCATTTCAAAGTGATTTGATCCATAGCTATTTTTAGGGCTATTAATTTCATTTTAACAGCCATGTAATTTTTCAGTTGTCTAAATATAATTTCATTTACCTGCTGCATGGAGCCGCTTAGAGAAATCTATTTATTGGATCTGGAGACACAATTATAGTCAATATTAAACGAAAAAGGCTTGACAAGATATTTGCACTTAATGTTCTTAATGGTGTATGGTGGTAACATATACTCTTTCGACTACACTTTTGGGTCTGCAGTCTCTTTTAATTTTATTTTCTTCTCAAATTGATCCTATTTTTTTCAAAACTTCCAGCAAAATCAAATAGGATTTCTCAGCTTTTCTGCTGACACAGCATGTGACTTTGGACAAGCTATAATTATTCCATATTTCACTGTACCTATCCACAACAGACATCTAACACTCATAAAACCTGAAGTTATTGGATGGATACAAGAAACACTATGTGAATATTTATGACCTGTGTTATACAAGAGAAAAAACAGATTAACCTAAATGTTGCTACTAGCCTTAAAAATCTATTAATCTCTGGCTGTACCTCACAGAGAAGTTGTGAGGCTGGTCTATTGTTTACACTGCTTTGAGATATTTGAATGAAAAGGTCTATCTGTATGCTATTTATATTTTCTTTTTACATCAAAATGTATTTGTATTGTTTATTTTTAAACTGGGCTATAAACTCTAGAAAGCCTTGGAATCAGCTGTAGCACTGATGGGCCACAGGAATGACATGGCACAAATAAGGAGGCCATAACTCCTTTCCTGCTTCATAGTAAATCCATTTCACAGCCCTCAGAATAATTTGCTTTTTCGACTTAAGCTAGTGCAACTGAAACTTGTGAAATTGAAACTGTAAATGAAACTTAGTTTAATATATTTTCGTGTGGATATAAATTTAAAATGAATGGATACATGATATACATGTAACAAAACAATCCATTTTCCAACTAAAATGTGCCTGCCTAGGAGAAGTTGGAGTAGACAATACTGCCAACGTAACTTATTTTTAAGGGTTGTGAGTGATGAACATATATGGGCAGTCCTCTCCTACATTAAAAGCTAACAAACAATAATATTCAAGTATTTAAGTAGTTGTATTTTTTTTGTATTAACAATGCTTATAGAAAACATAGCTTCAATACAACAGGATGGCAACTTGCAATGCACAGATCTCTGCAGTTATAAAGCAAAAGGCCTATTTTTTCTGAAGATGTCATATACTTACAAATTGTCCTTTAGTCGCTTTATGTCATCCAAAATAAATGAATGAATGCTGTCTGAAGAACAGGATCCAAAACAATTTAGTTCAGAAATATACTTGACTTTCACAACCCAGTCATCATGTAGCTTGCGTTTAACACTAGGGATATAAATTGAGATGTTATTAGGATATACTGGCATCTACTGTAACATGCCCATAGGTGCAGTGAGATCATACACAACAGGTGCTAGCATTTAACATCCAGGGCAGATGCAGAACCTCTCTTCCATCTCAAAAGCAAGCACAGCTAAAGTTCCTTCTCTAGTAGCAACTATACTTCCATCTAATTGGGCAAAATAAAGCCATGCCTTTTCCAAACTGGATAACAGCAACTGTGAGTTCTCCTCTGGAATTATACTCTACATCCTTTCTGCTGTAAGATCTCTTGTAAGATCTCCTACTGAAAATGATGGCATTTCCTTCACACAACAACAAGCAAATCATACTTACTGCAGTTTGAAAAAATTTCCTTGTTGGGTGAGGTTAATTTATGTGTAAAAGCTAATCCTCCATTTAGGCCAAAGAAAGTGCAAACTAAAAAAAAAAAGTCAGACTGATAATATTTTATCATGAATAACTTACATGTTAAAAGTTTTGGAGTCCAGGGCCTGTAGTTGTGATTCTTTTTTGCCTTTACATCGTTTCAATCCAAATTGATCAGCAGTCACATTAAGCAGGTAAACATAACCCTTATCATCTCCCATTAGGATAGTATCCTTAGCCAGGTCATCTGACTTAGTCACCGTGCAAACACAGAGCAGACCATTTTCCATCGGTTTGATGATAAAGCCATTATTCTGTGAAATACGGTAGATTTTTAGATATTGCACGCAAAGCCTTAAGCTGACTGAACATATTATGCTTATCTACTTGTATCAACATTTTTTACTTTGTTTTTCGAGCTCCCCCTGTGATAGCTGTTTCCTGGTATTAGAAACTCATAGAAGATCCTCACCAAGTGAAGTTAAATGCATATTTAAGGTTTTCAGGGAGGCTTTATTTCATGGGTAGCCTTTTCCATTTTGGGAAGGAAATATTAATTACATATTTTAGGGAGGATCTCACCATGCTAAGTAGGATGGTATATTTGCTAAGACTGCACATGGTCTCCTGTTCAAAAATAAGATGCTGTCTACAAGAAGATGTGAAATATGCAAATAAAAGAATGATTCAAACCACAAAATGCTGCAGTAATGCACAGAGAGAAATTATATCAGAGTCCTAATTGTTTCCACAGCCTGGGAGTACCAAGAGTACTTATATTGGCAGGTGTTTGACTTTTCAGGAGATAGTGGGAATGAATACAGCTGCAAGCCATTGTGGTATTTTGCTAGAATGAGAAGTCCTGGGAATGGAATTTTGGGTCATCTGCATTATACAGTTTATTGGTTCTACTGCCTGACTCCATCTGTTATTTGATTAAAGCATCCTTGCCAACCTGAACTGGCAACTCAACTGTTCACATGCCATAGGAACTAACTGCTTCAATGTTGTCTGTGTAGCATAGAAATGTTAAAGAGACATCACCAAGATATAGAACTGTCTATATATTTTTCCTGTGGTCTCTAATGAGAACTGCTCCCATTCAGCCATAGGTCATTTTCAGTCCTCACTGATGGACGGACTGGAGGAAACCTGGAGAATAATGACTGGAGAATACTCTTTTGAGCCTTCCTTCCCGGAAGTCCAATTGGATGGCCAGAAAGACTTCCACTGACCTGTCTGAGCTTGGGGTGAGGCCTTTTAATATTGAGAACAATAAAAAAAAATTCCTAAGGTTTGATCTTGTCCTACATTTTTTACTTTGTTTCATGTAATCTTCTCAGCCAACTCAGAATTGCTGTGAAAAGACCCAGGAAAAGGAGGAAAAATCTAAGGTATGGGTCAGAAACTCTTGCAAAAATTGTATTTTGTAATAAGGCATTCAAGAAAACTTTAACTGATTGGATATACACTGTCAACATCAAGATGCTTTTGCTCTTGGAAAGTCCTGAACAAAATGCAGGATATGAAGCAGTATTTTCTTTAAACAAAGAAGTTACCTCAAATGAGTCTATGTCAAATTCCTTGGGAAACCCGTCCCTTGATTCTTAATATTTTCTGAGATACACATATGCACATGTACCCACCTTAGCTATATATATGCACACATGCATTAGATATACATAGAAATTAAATTATTTGGGGGTCTGTTTGCAACACAGTGCAAATTTTTCCTGTTTCTTCCAAGTTTTTAAGACAGTCTAATAACCCCATTTGCTGTGGAAAGGGTATTCCTTCTTTAGTATAAATTCGACTGTTCAGCTGAGGTCCTACAAAGACAAAAGTTAATGCCTTCATCCTGTTAGACAAAAGGAATGTGAATGCACATTGAAAACAAAGACTAATATATTTCAGGTTTCTTCTTTAACACTTGTCTGATCCAACATACTACCTGTCTCCCTTTTGATTTATAGTCCCAGACGATGATTGTCCTTTCCGTTGTTACAGCCACGACAAATTTCAGCTGATGTAGGAAATCACATCCAGTGATCCAATCAGTATCCTGGTAAAAATAAAAAGGATAAACAAAGAAGGATTTTCTCTGTAAATTTATAGCCTTCTTTCTTACTTAAGTACATATTTTAAACAATCTCCACATAAATTCCATACACCCTGCACTAGCAGCTGCTAGATCCAGCTCCAGGTAACAGAACTGAGAGTTCTTACTCCAGGCACAGGTCATACATGAAGTTATAGATGTGCCAGGCTCAACCTCTGTTATCAGTGACCCACCTCAGATGCACAGATGTTGTACGTGAGAGGACAAAATACACCTATACTGTTAGCTGCACTATGATGACACTGAAAAAAGCACTCTGAGCAGAGGGAATTTAAGCTACGACATCCATGGTAAAGCAGATTAAAATTACGTGTGTGTGTGTGTGTGTGTTTGTTTGCTTTTGTTGTTGTTGAAAAACTAGTAGTTGTTTCATTTTTTTTTCCCAAAAAAGTAGCAGACCTTCCTAAACGAGAGTGGGATTGAAATGGAATATGCTTCATTTCATTTCCATTTCAGCAATCTTATTTCTCAGTTTATTATATAGGTTTTTATATTTATCTCCTGTACTAAGTGCATGTATTGAAATACAAGGTGTTTTTTGTTATGTCTTCAATGGCACAATTATCTATTATTTTTAAATAATTCAGAACATCTCTAAATAACACTGACTGAAATACCTTACTCTGTTTTCTAGATTAAAGTGAGAAAGAAACATCTGACACGGACTTAAACAACACTTTTTTGGCAGTTCTTCAAGTAAACTATACCTACCTGTAACCTCTAAAAACCAGTTCCAGTGGAAGCACTTCATGGGCAGCTAAAACAAGGACCTATGTTGCCAAAGGCACAGTTTATATCCACAAAGTGAGTTAAGAAACAAAAAGCGCAAGACTAAACCCACGGTGAACTCCAAAGCAACTGCTGATGCTTCTACTTTTATTTCCATTGTTGTATACAGTATTGATTTTGCTATTAGTGGAAAGTGTCCAAAATCCTGACAGAATATCAACTTTCTATTACAGGAGCAAGCTCCTTTCCTTCCTAATGGCCTGTGGGCAAGTGGTAATACACTTAGAAGGATATCTTGTGCTGCTTTCTACAACAAGCACATGGAAAATGTCAATCCTGCAGGCGCCTTATGGATTGCTTGGTAATTCTTACAAAAGATTTTATTATCTGTGGCTTTTTGGAGTTCTTACAATAGTGTTAGATGCCTAACTGGTATGAAAAAGCTGGTTTTATGTTTGCAATTAAGCTGCTATTTTGTAGTGCTGGCTTGCCATGATGCAGTCACAGAGCTGCGTCTTTCAAAGGTTTTGCAGGTTATCACATGTAGTGAGAAAGTATAGAGGCAAAAGAAGCATTAAAACCACTTCTGTTTTGAAGAACATTCATATGAAGTTTTACAAGATCCATATGAAGGCTACTTACATCAACTCATGGCTAATACACATACAAATAAAACCATAGGGTGTACACAGTCAAATTTTCCTCACAGCATCTGAACTGCAAGGAACTTTGAGTGAAAGGAGAACGACACAGGTAGAGAAGCAATGAACACTCCAACAGGAGGACATTCGCCAAAGACTTCAAGCAAGATAGAATTTCTCTTGTAGGAGTCTTCTCTCAATAGAAGACAAATATTTCTAATTAGTGACTGGCAGTCTAAAATGTATCTGAAAAAATCAGATCTCAACACATGACATGCAATTTGTATAGGGCAGCAGAAAGCAAGAATTAGTAAAATGTAGTCCAGGTTTATCCTTTTCTTTCCTATTACATTATTTATAGGCACAGTCATATTTGATATCACAGCAAAAGCAGAAAAAATGTGTTTATTTCACCAGTTGATTAGAAGTTGCCAGTCAGGGAAAGATCCAGCATAGAGAAATTGAAGTTCCCTGGACCAGGCAGCAATAGAAGTGTTTTTCTGTATCTAACGGAAATATTCCAATCTTAAGAAAAATTGCCCTAAATTTGCCTTTAATAATTCCAGTGGAATTACTTGAATTACACCAAAGATCAGTGGATTTGAGGCCTGTAGAGACCACCATAATAACCAAGCTTGGCTTCCTGTGTAGCATGGTCCAGAGAATGTTCACTGAGAAGTTTAGAGCCTAACAGAGACTGAAAGATTGTTCAAGTCAGCTAGCGCTGCCTTCCAGGCCAGTTCTTCTTCACGGACCTCAGTCTGTGGAATAAACAGGTTGTGTAAACAGCAGAGCTTGGTGTTCTATCCTTAAGATCCAAAATATAAGCTTTTGACCAAAAGAGGTTCCTAGTATGCCTTGAGGCTACTCAGAAATTAATAGTATGAGAGTCCTGAAGAAAGTCATGCACAAATCAATAGATTAATTCAATACACTAAGAAGTGGCTGATAGAAGAGAACAGTCTGCCAGAGACTGTAAGCAAAAAGTTTCAGCTTTAGAACAAAAGCTGTAGGAATTTCTCTTCTTAGCACCACAGTACTTGACAGACAAACCAGGCAGCTGCACCAGATCAGTCTTGACATTATTTCCTTTTTCCATCCCGTCACTCAAGGGCTCTATCTTCACTCCCTCATTTCCAATCCAGTTTCTGTTTCAGCTTGTCTGGCTCATCCACTGGGTCTGTTTATGCTTTTCTATGCCATAGTTAAAAGTAATTTCATTTCCACTCTTCAAGAGAAGCGACTTCTTCACTACCAGTATTCCCATCATCATTCAATGATGATCCTATGCTGACTACTGTTTTTGGGACCTGTCAGCTGGACAATTTTTAATCTATTTAACATGCACTCTAGTGCTTTTTTCAGTGGTCATGTTTTAAAACAGAAAGTCATATGGTACTAAGTCAAACACCATACAGAGTTTTAAGTGTATTATATTTATGCTTCTATTATTTTCACTCAGTCACATAATCTCATCAAGAAATGAAAACAGGTTTTCTTGAAGTAACCTATTCTCCATAATATCCCTGGAACAAACCAATACACTATCCGTACTCATAGTTCATGTTCTGTTTAAACCATCATGCTGAGAAAACTCCAATGGCTGCAATCCACTGGATTGTACTCCTAGAACTGCTGTGTTTCACAGCCTTTCTGGCTCAACATCCTCAGGGCCAGGACCTCTGATGCTCTGGTTGTGTAAGTCACTGTTCTGAGACACCTGAAGAATGAGAACACTGAATGGCAGAGAGTAGAGGCACCTAAAGATTATTCTGCAGTTTGTTAACCACCTTCTACATCCATCGTTTATCAATGGATAGTAGATATGGAATCTGATAATTTTCCTCTGAATTAGTTATCTTACTTCATTTGTACAAAGATGCCTACAAACATATAGCTTCACAGATTAGCTGGTGCAAGTATTGATGATGATGTTAAACCAGATGAAAACGGCATCTCAGCTGGGAAAGGATGAGACAGCAGCACATGACAGCAGAGACAGCAGATCAGGCTGGGCCACACAGATCTGGTGCTGAGCTGAATAGATGTGGGTGCTCACAGACACTAACTAGTGTTATCTGTGGATACTAAACCTGTGAGTTTCGTTATTGTGTATGTTTGGAATCACAATCTTAACAATGATGGTATTACATCATAATAATGAGAGATACCTTTATGTTAAACATATCCTCTTTCACATTTTTAATGGCAGAGATGTCTTTCAATGGTCCCTAATCCTGCCATGGCTGCCGAGTGTCATCCTACTGCCACAGCAAAAAGACCTCCACTTCTGCTGAGGAATTATTGTAAGATTAGTGCTTGGTGCTCAGAGACCCTGCAGCCGCATACTGCCCACTGAAGCATCAGGCTGGCACACTGGGGACAAGCATCAAGCATTGTTCTTGTCCTACCTTGGCATATTTGGACTGGGGATGTTGTTCCTACAGTCAAAGCAGGAATAAACTACTAAAATCCACTCCTGTAACATAGCTGTAAGAGAAGCTTTAAGCTGATTTTAGTCAAAGTTTCCAAAAGTCAACAGGTCCTAGGAATGTTTCTCATGGTTTACCTCTCTACATTGATTCCACAGGTCAGAATAGATCTTGCAACAAATTAAACGCAACCCAGGCCCAGATCTGTTTTCTGAGTCAGAGTAGCAGGGCTCGTGGTCTGGAGTATTTATATAGCATTTTAGAACACCCACAATATGTGAGAGACAATCAATAAAATGCACTACTCCCTGTCACAAGATACCTACATGGACTTATAGAGTAAGAGGTCAGGTCACATTGTTAAGACTGATGACAGTTCTCTAGTCTGCAAGGAACCCCATTAGCTAAAATCTGTAGTGGTACTCCTAGGCTAAAAATGAGTTTTTAAAGTATATACTGTGTAGCCATCCAATCTACCTAGCAAACTATAGAACTGTTTTTCACTAACGAATTTACAATTTTTCTTATTTAAATTTTATAGTGACAACTGAAGTGTTGGAACTCAGAAGAAAAAATTCTGGAAAGGTAATGGGTAAAGGACAATTTGGTAGAAAAAAACAGTATTTATCTGGGCTTTCCTTTTATCAGATGAAAGAAAGCAAGTTACCTAAATTTTTCTATAACTGAAGGGAACAAATTGAATCTGTTGCACCTGTTAGAATAATGCACATTAGAATGATTTCACTTTACTACCTGCTGGTTTTTAATTCAAATGATTTAACAGGAGGAAAATTAACTTACTTCAACAGTGATGGTTGCCAGAACTGACATCTGAAAAAAACAGAAATATGTTGTCACAATAACAAATTAGCAATTAAATTAAAAGTCTGAACACAATCAGCTCTCCTGTATCACAGGCAGAATACAACATTAATAGTCAACAGAAAGAGTTTGCAGTTAAGATCTTCTGAGAAAGATCTTTAACCTACCTACTGTCTGTTCCCCTACATGCAGTGAAGAACTTAAACCTCCTCTTTCTCTCACAGTAGTTTCATGGGTTTTTGTTTGTTTGTGTGGTTTTTGTTTTTCTTTTTTTTTGTTTGTTTGTTTGTTTTGTTTTGTTTAATTTAGATGTTGGAGTGAGCAAAATAAGTAAAATATACCCATTTTTTACAGTGGAATACAGATCAGCAGTACTTCTCATGGAATTGTGCTTCCATTGGTCCTTCATAGCTAGAACAGCATCAGCTTGTGTAAAAGGCAGGATGTGACACATAGAAACCCAGGCTAATGCTGGCTCAGATGACATGTCAACTAGTGCCCACAAAATACCAGGTAGAGGCTGCACATAGGAATGCCTATGTTGGTACAGCAGCTTTCAGCAAAGCTAACTATTGGTGGACAGCACAGTATTTGACTCAAAATCTAAACTGTTTGAAGTCACAGAGTGGTAGGCATACCTGTCACCATCATCCAGTACAGACAGGGTCACTTTCTTTGTCCTTTAACAAAACTATTATTCAGTTTTCAAAAGCAATTTCAACCTTCTCCCTTCTGAAACACCCAGAGCTGCTTTTTCACCTCCTCTTGCCACTGCTCCTCTTCAGTAATAAATCTGTGGTGCTTCATTCCCATCCCAGCAATTCCACATTTCATAAGCCAAGAAGATAGGATTGAAGTCTTACTTTCCAGAGAAGTGCGATACCTGGTGTCATCATGGACAGTCTTTGAGCGGAGTTTAAAACTGTTGTTAATCAAGAGTTTAATATCTATGCACAGTAACATTAACTGGAGCATGCTCAGAGAATTTTCCTTAAGGCTGCCTACTCCTACAGGTCTTCTGTGCTGATCAAGGCAGCATCCATGCCTGGGATCCCAAGAAGGGTAACTAGCTCTCTCATCTTTTAAAGTAAGCAGGACATGGCTAATAATGCAGAGCTGCACACAGGTGTTGAAGCACATCAGGTCCACGTTTGTTGCAGAAAGCAATGCTTAGCCCTCAAATAGAGAACCTGCTGGTCTACAAATGAGTATTTCTTTGCCTTCACTTCAACTTCTAGTGGCTGCAGATATGTAAGAGAACATGGGATTTCTTATCACATCAACCAGGGTTAACAAAATTCTCCAAGCCCTCTTTTAGACAATTATTAGATTCACTAGCAATTTAGATAGTGGATGATGGAAGCCTGTCACTGGTGAAATAGGAGACTATTTCAAAAGCTTTCCTGATATATACAGACTAAATTAAGCATTCTTAATGCCATCTAACATGACTGACACTCTTTATTTGCTGATAAAAAATCTGATTAATTCTTATTTAACTGAAGTGTAACAGATTAACAAGATGTGTGATGGTTTGCAACCTCTTTATTGTTCCTATTCTTATTTGTAAATTAGGGTGTTTTTTTTCCTGAGTTTTTATCTATTCTCAGTTTCTACCTAGTATCATATAAAAACTCATCTAGATTGTCAACTGACTCCACGGATATAACACAACCATTAAAGAAATTGTCCAGTTACATGTGCTTTCCAAAGAGCAAAGAAAATAATATTAATCTGATCTTGTGGAAAGCTTAGTTGCATGGGAAATCAATTCACATCAGGATGGATGAATAGAATACGGCCCCATCTCTTCCCCAGAATGTTTGTTCCTTACCAGACAAATGCCCCAGAAGAGACACAGTTAAATTCTGTATCATATTAGATTCACTATTTATATCAGACCAAATATTATTCATTCATGTACATGGAACACACTGACTTCTGTGAGATATATGTGCATCCAGGAACACCATATGTTTAGTAATCTGTGCTTTAAAAATGCAACAATTATACAAAAATAAGTCTCTCTATTTGTCAATGGAACACAAGTCCCACCAAGGAGCAATGTCAGAACAAGCATCCTCATATTCCCCTACCAATATGCTGCAAAGCCAAACTAGACAAAACAACTCACTAGCTGAGATTTTAACGTCAGGTCTCTCTGAATCCATGGTCTTTGAGAGAAGAAGAACGACGTAAAAAGTGCCAACTCTATGTTTGCCTTTGTGATGTGAAGTGATATTCTAGCAACAGGACTCAAACGACTGCAGTGCAAAAGAATTCGAGTCTTTTCTTCCTTGGACCAAGATGTATCAGAGCAATTCTAATGAAATCAAAATTTATTTGCTCAGATCAACTGAGATCAGAGTATGATGAGTAAATGACTGCTGCCGTAATGCCTCAGTCATTTTCAGAATGTTCAGTTTTGTAAGTGAGATTTGAGGTCTCTAATTCACTGAGTTAAGCAGCTGGGAGTAAAAGCATTTATGCTGCAGTCACTGATGTCAGAGTGACATCAGTCCAGTCTATGAGGAGGCAGCAATTCAACTTGAAAACAGCATGGGGAGGTGGGGGGCGGGGAAGAGAGCTATTTTTAACATTATACTTTGTGAAATTATTCTTCATATGTATGTAAGAGGGATAGCACTCTGGAGGACAGAGAACTGGGCTTTCAAATAAATTATTTCAGTATTTACCAGAACTGCAGTATCGCTTTATTGTTTAATCATCCACAGGAGTCCTTTCTTGCTTTACATGCTCCCATCATAAGTGTTATGAACTAATTAGCTGAAACCCCTAGAAAGCATTAATTCTGCTTTAAAGCTCTACTACTTTGTCTGAAACCATTTTTAATAAGCTGTTTGTATTAAAATTCTACAAAAGTAAAGTGCCTATGAGCATAGATGTGTGGTGTACCTCACAGCATCTAGAAGTGTGTACCTCTAAATAGTAATATAATAATCTGGGAGACTCATTTAAAAATACTACTTTAAATGCATCTTGAACCTGAAGTTCTACTTAAAATGGTACAGATCTTCTTACACTTTGCTGATAAGGGGAGTAACTGTGAAGCAGTGTCATGCAGACTGTTAGAAAATTCAAGACTTTCAAGAATCTAGATGTTGCCATATTGAATAACTTATTTGCAAAGAATGGAAGTTTCTGTCCATTCTAGATAGTCTCAGTAGCTGTAGAAAATAGTTAATTCTGTGGTTTCCACTGTATATGCGAAAGTTAATTCCAATAACATATTATATTTTAAGGGAAGCTTAAAGCAAAAAAAATGCAGATTATTTTCTATTAAACTGACTTCTGTCATTAATGTATTTTATTAGCCATCTCTAATCTCTACTTTCTATCAATTTCTGTGGACTGTTCAGTAGGTTTGTAGTTGAAAATAACAATGTATATTTCCTATTGTATTTAAAAATATAGGCAAAGTTAAATTTAATTAAAAAGAAAGATATCTAGCTCTTTTTTATGGCTAAGTTTGCACACTAGATCGTGTTCACTTGGTTCCCATATATATTGCCTAATGGAATACTAAAAAAGTTTATTTGAGTCAGAATTACCTGGTTGTCAAAAATAGTTAGCACTCCTTTCTGAGAGGATGTTACTGTGAAATTCAGGCGGGGCACCTTCACTATACTTGTAATCACATCTTGTCTCTTGAGAACTGTCAGTGACAAAATATTACTCTTTATCTTGCAGACACAGAAAATATAAACAAATAGAACCATAACATCAAGAATGTTTTCTCTTCATTAAATGTATATTTGTACCAACTCCAAGGCAGTAATGCATTACATCATAGATGATCCTATACTTGATTTAAATAAGCATGTTGCATTTTTAAATATCATTAATGCATTATGGATGTGCTAGATCTTTCTACATTATTTTAAAAATACAGAAAGGCAAAGAATAACTACGTAAACAGTCTGAGTCAGGCAAATTTATAATTTCAAAATAAAGTAGGAAAACTGAGAACAGGGCAAGGCAGCAAAGGAGTGTTGAGACACAATGAATTTAGTAGAAAAACATATCTTTTAGAACACGTAAAAAGAAGCATGAGTACTAAGAAAAGACAGACATGAGATCTTATTACTGTACTTTCAAAAAGGTGTGCAACACATGGCATTAAAAAAAAAAAAAATTGGGGTACAAGATGAAGAGTCACCTGCATGAGGAATCTGCTGTTTTTCAGATAGGAGAAAAATTGCGTTTTCATCTTTCGTCTGGGAAGACGTGCCATCACTTTCTCCTATGAAATAGCCAAAAATCTAAACAAAACAAAACAGAACAAAACAAGCAATTTATGATAAATCTGCTTCTGGAATATATGTTTATACCTATAAAGTAAAATATTTATCTGACATTTTTATAATTTACTATTCTTTGAGTAAGTTTCCTAGTGTTTTTGCCTTAACCATGAGTTGTTAATATAACTTTAGATTGCTGAGATCTGCTACTCAGGCACAATCTTTCTTCAACGTTCGGAAGAAGCCAGCATACACAGAGCTTCTAAGAACAAAACCCATCTCATTGATAAAGCTGTTAGTACAGCTTTGCCTTGTAACGGTTGTTTGTAAATATTCACCTTCAATTTCCTTTCTCCAGTTTTACCTACCTGTGCTTCCTCAGCTAGACCTCAGCTAGAAGAAAAGACAGCAAAAGGCAGACAAAACAGATTTCTCTATCTTTATAAACAGAGACATTTGAAGTAGCATAGTGTTTAGCCTACATGGAAGAAGATCTTTTCCGTAAAGATATGTAGTTTCTCATTTGCCTGAAAACAAATGAACATGAAAGTCCATTTTAAAAATTCTTTTCAGCCACCTCCTTAAGCCTGGCAATGTTCCATTTTTACTGATCATGATGGACATCCCCAGACAAGATATTCAGGTAAGTCACTCATTTCTGTTCCAGGTTGTGTCAGTACTTCAGCTGAAATCCCTCTAGACCTCAAGCTTTATACCTAAGAGTAAGTTAGTAATTTCCTCAGGAAATTAGTCCAGCCCCACTCAGCTGTACAGATATTTTTTAATCTCCTTTCTCACATTATGGACATGATATATGCTCACTTTCATGAGTTCTAAAAGCAATTCCCCTGTGGATGAAAGACAAATTTTGCACTTTTTCCTAGTTCAACGTTTTACAATGGAACTCCTGCTTTTCTTCTTTGAGAGATTCAGATGTACATCTTTCAAAAAAAAATCTTACACAACACTACTGTTCATCTTTCACTTCACTTTCCCTCCTTACCATGCACAGAATTATTATCTCTCATACATCATCAGTCAATACATCGCTTCTCTATTACAGCCCGTTACATTTCTCTTTCTAGTTTCTTGTAATATTCCCAAACAGGATACAGGATTTAGTATGCTTACTTCCAAGTGTATGCCCCTCCTGCAGAGTCACAATAACATAATCTTCATGATACCAAGGATGAATCAAAAAGTGGTTACAATATTAATCCATACATATGGACTGGTTTTGATGTTACAGCATTTTCACAGTTGATTCTCACTGTTTTAAGTTCCATCTCAATCCTCCCATTGTTTAGTATAAAATAGAAGGGTTCTGAAAGAACTGGTGTGGCTAGAACATTATAATGGAATGTTTCCTCCCAAAAATGAAGGATGTATTCTTTCCACTGTCATCAATTAATATTCTTGTAGCAGGTTTCCACCTATAATACATATAGAGTGTTACAGAGTCACAGAATTACAAAGTCATGAGGTTGAATAGGACCTCTTGGGATTATTTTGTCCAACCTCCTTTCCAAGGTGGCCAGCTACACCAAGTTGCCTCGGACCATGTCCAGTTTGGTTTAGAATATCTCTGAGGATGGAGACTCCACAAACTCTTTGCGCAACGTTTTCCAGTGCTTGATCATCCTCATGGTAAAAAAGTATTTTCTTGTGTTCAAATGGAATTTCATGTGTTTCAGTTTGTGTCCATTGCCTCTTGTCCTGTCAGTGGGCACTATGTAGGCGTGTCTGTCTCTCTCTTCCTCATTCCCTGCTCCCGTTAGGTATTTACACACAATGTTAAGAGTCTTCTCCAGATTAAACTGTCTCAGGTCTTCCAACCTGTCCTCTTATGAGAGGTGCTCCAGCCCCTTAATCATCTTCATAGCCCTTCACTGGACTCACTGCAGTAGCTCCATATCTCTCTTGTACTGGGGAGCCCAGACCTGGGCACTGCACAGGTCTCAAGTGGTCTCAAGTCCTGAATAGAGAGGAAGTATCACCACCTTTGACCTGCTGGCTGGTGATCCTTTCCCTAAACCTTTTCCTAAACCAGCCCAGGATGCTGTTTGGCCTTCTTTGCTACAAGGGCACATTGCGGGCTCATGTTCAAAGGACCAAAGGTCTTTTGTGCAGAGCTGCTTCTCAACTGTTCCATCACCAGTGTATACTGGTGCACGGGATTATTCCTCCCCAGGTGCAGGACTTTGTACTTCACTTGCTGAACGTCATGAGATTCCTGTCAGCCCATTTCTCTAGCCTGTTGAAGCCTCCCTGAATGGCAGAAGCACATCCTCTGGTGTATCAGCCACTCCTCTCGGTTTTGTATTTGCAAATTTGCTGAGGGCGCACTCTCTCTCATTGTCCAGATAATTAATGAAGATGTTAAACGGTATCAGCTCCAGTATTGACATATGGCATACGTCACTAATGACTGGCCTCCCGCTGGGTTTTGTATCACTTAGGGGTTCAGCCAGTATTCTTTCCACCTCACTGCCCACTTATTTAACCCATACGTTGTCAGCATGTCTATGAGTATGTTATGAGAGACAACATCTAAAACGTTACTAAAGTTCAGGTAAACAACATCCACTACTCTCCCCTTACTCGCCAAGCTAGCCGCCTCATTGTAGAATGCTATCACGTTGGTTAAGCATGCTTTCTGTGATTGCCCCTTTGTAAATCCATGCTGACTACTCCCGATCACCTCCTTGTCCTGCATGTATTTGGAAATGGTTTCCAGAATTAGTTGCTCCATAACCTTCAGCAAGAATCAAGGGGAGGTTAGTTATCCTGTACTTCTGTTGTGGATCCTTTCTCTTGCCCTTATTGAAGACAGGTGTGATGTTTTCTTAAGTGTATGTTCTCATTTTACGGGCAGTGGAGAATAGGCTTTTCACCTTTCTGGGAAATAAGAGTTTGGTGGGAGAACTTTTTTTTCTAATGATAGACTGACGTGGTATCAGGTCATTCTCGAGTCCTGACAGGATGCTAGATACAGGGGCTGGGCTAGGCCAGTAGCTGCCCTAAAGACAACAGAGGTGGAAGTTCTCAGTGAGACACCCAGGTGTGCCCTTTCATGCTTCCTGTAGACATGAGACGGAGTCATATCCGATCTTTCGTTTCTGCCTGGCAGGCAGAACACTGTCAAAGAAAGGGCATCCTAGCAATCCCTTACAGCTGCATAAATGATTTCTGCTGACTCCAACATGGAGACAGGGTGTCCCAGCAAGCCCCACCCCATAATGTCTACCACAGGTTGACAAAGAGCATAAAAGATGAAGCAAAATGCAATTTACACATCATTAAGATATTTGCAACTAAAAATGTAGAGCTTTCAATGTGGAAACTACATTTGGGAAAGAGATGCAGAAGTCAGTTTCCCAAGTCATCGATAAATGACAGCTGTTAGACTGTCCGGGATAGGTCTTTTAAATTTTGAAGCCAGTAAATGAGTAAGGGTAGATTCTAATTTAACTAAAGAGAAGATTTTTAATGATTTTTTTTTTTAAATTAAGACAGTGTCCTTTGTGTATGGATATATTGTTGTGGAGACTGCTGGAAACTTAGGAAACCTTTTAACATTGAGGTACTTGAAAAAGAGGAATAGGAACACTCACACAAGGCCATGATCTTTTACATCATGGAAATATATTTGAAAGACTTTTTCACGCTAAAGAGAGGCCAGATATGGAGAGGTAAATTTGAAAAAATTAGATCTGTGAGAGTAGGAAGAGAGGAACAAAGGGTCAGGGATAGAGTTCTGGGAAAGAGGGTTGGGGGAGACACAGAAATGATAAAAGAGAGATATCAAAGGAACAAAGTGACATGTATCCATCTTCCTTGACTTTCAAGACTGAGGGCATGCTCAGCAATGTTGAAAGCAGCAGGAGAACTCAGAAGAACAGAGATGAAATACAGTCCTTTTAGAAAAAAAATAAAAGAAATTAGAAAACTGGAGCACAGACAGCAGAAACCGTGATGGCTATTTAGAATGTTACAGAAAGTAACTGTTATGAATGATACATTTGAAAAATTTAGTGATAAAAAGGAAGCTGAAGCAAGATCAAGGCTACTTACACTGTTCACAGGGAATAACTAAGGATATATCCAAGCTGAAGTTATAAATGTGATTTGTCTAATCTAACTAGTAGGTTTATTATTATCATAAGAATTAATGTATCAGGTAAGGTAGGTATATCTGTCTCTTCCACCATCTCTCTCAAACAACAGCTGGTCTCAACTAGAATACCCAGAATACTTTGCAGTATTACCATTTCAGTAAAGTTTTGAAGCATGTAAAGGAGAATGTTTTTTGTTTTGTTTTGTTTTGTTTTTTACAAAAAGTAAAGTCTCACTTAAAAGGAATGAAAAGGCTAAGGAGGATGAGAAAAGCAAAGTGGGATGTAGGCTGGTCAAGTGTTAAATACAGTCAACTTAAAAATAATTAAAAGAAAATAAAAAAGAGGAAGGGCTACAGATATGAGTGGAAGAAAAAGAAGTCTATAATCCTCACAAATGAGTAAATGCGTACATCTTTGAGTGTCAAGAGGTGAAACCAAACAACTCTTGCACAGAAATTCCTTAAGCTATATGCAGCCAGAAGCTAGGAGGGTAAACCAGATCTACTATTTCATAGTTACCTCAATCTTATATGATGATTTGCTATTTATTACCCTTAAAGACAGAAAAATGGACTACATCTCAAAAATGGATTACAGACTCAACATGTACAGAATTCTCTGGTTAAAAAGCTCTCTACTAAATGCTGCCATACCTCTAATGGTTCACATTTAAAGTAAAGGGCAGATTTATTCCCTGTGAAAAGGGGAAGAGGAAGGAGAGAAAGCTGAGGAAAGAGAGAAAAGAAAAGAGAGGAAGCATTTCTGATGGTTTAGCTAAAGACAGGTTTATCTGCAGAGCACAAAATGCATACTGTAGTCATAAGAGATTTTGCCTCAGGCCAATTGCCTGTCAGTGAAGTAGTTCAGGAGAAGACCTGGGCACACTCAGGTTCCACGCTCCAGATCCTGGTGCCTTGTCAGGAATCTAGTATATCAAACTTTGCTTGAGGATAAGCACTTCTGGTAGATAACTCAGTGACTTCCACAAAACAAGCAGAAAACATGTTTTTGTTTAGTTAGGTCATGCTTCAACATATAGTCATGTCCATCCAGATAACAGGCTCAAGGATCTAAGTTCAGAGAGAAGAGAGGCCAACTTCTTCAAGTCACGTAAACCAGTGTAGCATAATTAATGTTTAATAAGAATTTTGATTTGGAAGCTCAGCTGATGTACCAAACAGATAGGGGTAGAAAAGTAGTTTACCTACAAACAAAAAAGTAATCTACCCAGGGTTTATTGAATTCATTCTAATTCGCCCTTCTTATCAGATCTCCAGTGGCATGCCTTTATAAGGAAAGATACCTCTCAGAGTTGGAAAGAGTGGAATAACAAAAATCATACATATTTGGAATAAAAAAGAGTCTTGCTTGCTGAAACCACTGGACTGATTTTGTAGCCAGCACAGTCTGAGCAAATCTTGCCCTTAGGAATCTGCTAGAATTACCAGCATGGACTCCCTCATGTATTAAGCTGTTTCGCACGATATATTTAGAAGTCTAAAATTAGCCAGAGATAGTCAGCAGAAAATCCAGTACAGGGAATCTCTTAGCAAAAAGCTTGTAGAGACAATGCTGTCGTTTGCAAAATACCTACCTGTTTACCCACACGAAAAAAGAGGAAAGACAGGGCTCAGCAAAGGTCTTCCATACTTAACCTTTCCCTGATATGATGGCCTGAAAGAACTAGTCCTCACTGTAGTAGAATAGATTAGGGATGCCTCTAGGGATGGTTTTCATATTTACAACTTCCACTCACATCAAATACTGATTTTTCTAATGCTCAAGATTCACATTGCAGGTTTTCGCATTAGGAGCATAGGATTTTTCTTACTGAAACTAAAATTATAATAGCATAGGGCACAGAATCACACAAGCTAGAAAGAGGTAAATTTTACAATAATACAAACTCCTTCAGCTCTCAAGGCACATACCAGGATGGATATCACCACTCAAATTTCAGAAGAGAGATTCCGAAGACAGATTTTACCCTCCTGTCCTCAAATTATTTCCCTGGAAACTTGGATTTAATCAATAAATGGAAACATGCAAGTTTCTAAATTGTGTACTAACAAACTAAACATGGGGCCTCTTTCTTTTTCAACTTGTTAAAATTAAACATCACTGCTTGAATAGGATAACACAGCAACAAGTAAGGCACTCTAAGCCAGTTTTTCAATTTAACTTTTGTCTAGATCAACCAAAACAATACATTTAATCTAATTTTCTAGCTTAAAAGGCATATCTGCTTTCAATTTTTTTAAATTTTATTTTATTTTTATTTTTTTATTTTTTATTTTTTTCAGGAAATGAGTGGCAGCCAGGATAAATAACAACATGAAAGTGTCCTGTTATGCCATGGAGCTCATGAACAACATACTCACAAACAATGCATAATCAACAGCTTAATACTGTTACCTTTTAAGATTCCGATTAGTTGTTGACATTTAATAAAGTTTTGGAAATCCTTACCTCACACCATTCTGTCCTTGCATCAAGGTTGTTGTTAATCTTCCTGAAAAAGGCCTTAACATTATGATCCTTGACTTCTGGACCAAAAAGTGTCTGTGTGGTTGTATAGAATTTATCATAGTCTATCATCTCATCTGTATGGGAGGAACAATATCCACAGAGTGAAAAACTGGCAAGGTACAGCTTCCTTCCTTATCCCCCCTACCTCCTGTTTTATTTCTCATTCAATATCAATAGCATACAAGTTCCAGCTCCTCACAATGTATTATTAAAACATTTTGAACAACAGCAACAACAACAAAAAGTTTAATCCTCATGTTCAGCCTTTTCAAAACCATCTGATTTGCAATACATGACAGGAAACAGGTAGGTAAAAGAATAAGTGAAAAATTCTCACCTCTTCTTTCTTCCGTTACTCATACCACAGTTCAGCTTTTTTGATCTGAACCTGAATGGTGTCCCGGGATGAAGTTTATCCTTTCATGCAACAATAGCCACTTGCATTGAGAAAAGCAAAACTTTGTCCTGACTATGCACAACTAAGCAACTAGATTTATATAATTGATTTGGTTCATGATTTACAGACCACTAGAAACATCACATCGTGCTAACTTATACAGGTGGCAACTCCACCAATTACATTTTGTGAGCAATCACCATAGCATTAGAACTTGACCAGAAGTCCTAACAGGAGAAGAAAAGCACTCTCATAGTACAATTTGCCTATTTCCTGTACAAATCAAGAAGTCACAGTTTGAATATTAATTTGAAGTCTTTCTTATAGTCTTGTCTTTCTGACACCTCCTCTCCAGATTAAAATTACACTTTTCCATCAGAAAGAGTATCTCTTACCGTCATCTTCAATATGCAAGCCTAATCTCTCCTTTGTCTTCTGGGCTACTGTTTTTTCAACTAGTATTTGGAACTGCTTTAAAGCATCCTTGAAATCTGGCACTTCAAGAGTAGAGCGATTCTCCTTATCACAATCTTTTTCAGACATCCTTTATGAACAGAAGACAAGAGGGAAGCTGTTCTTACAGGCTGGTCCAAACCTTGCTTTGCCCCTTAAATCTCAGACTCTCACATAAGTTCATATGAGATAATAATAATAATAAAAAAAAAAAAAGGTGACTCTGGCTTAGTATCTCAAGCTGGCAAACTAACTAGTGAACTATTGGTGTCACAACCTCCCATTACATCACAGAATCCTACTCACTGAGCTATCCTAGGTCACAAATTGGGTCGCTAATCACCTGGCATGTGAGAATATCTCATGGTATTTTGTGCAATTTGTGGTTGAACAGACACGAAGTTTCTCCCTTCCAGAGCCAGATAAGGATTTCACCAGGTTTCAATTTTGCTGCAGCTGGCACCGCTTTAGTAATATGAGATCATATTCTTCAGCAAGAATACACCTTTGAGACTGGCTGCTGCAAGTTTATCACATCTTTCAGACTTTTGTACTGAGTAAGGATAAATGAAGATTATTATATCTCTAACTTTCATATTGTCTTCTTACCTTTTAGATTATTTTCAGGTTTTCTGCCGAAGGCTGCACACCAATTAACACAGTTAGGACCAGCTGCAATTGTGGATTCCCTCGGATGCACACATTATTTGGTGAAGACTGACAGAGCCAATGCTCCACCTATATTTGCAGTCAACTAGAACTCCCAACCTAGAAATCCAGTTACCCTGCAGAAGCATTTTTTTAATTGCATAAATCATTAGGATTGAGATTTCAAGAAATCCAATGATAGAGTGGTAGAGCTTTAGTTATCTTCAGCTATCCAATTACCTCGCTCTTAAGCTCCTATAGCCATTCAAACTCCCTTTACTTGTTTTACTTAACTTCCAGTCAAGTTACTGCTTGTTTCTTTCTCCTAATATACAACTAATGACCCTAGAGAATAATTGTCAGCTCTTAACACGTGCCTGGACAAAGCTTGTATGACTTAAATGACTATTGTTTTGAAAAGTGTCTGCATTCAACTTGCATCTAAGTTCAGCCAGGATCCTAAAGTCAGAATTCTCCTACACCAAGGCTCCCCAAGGACCTTTCCAGTTTTTGTTCTTGCCCTGCAAGAGCACCAGTCCTTGTGTTTTTTCTGTGTTGTTTTTCTATCCCACCACATCTTAAATTCTTTACCGAATAGTGGAACCCTGGGGTATTATACTGGAGTAGTGGAAAAGTGAACTCTAGCTGAAACAGAGTTAAATCCAAAACCATTCACTGAATAAGTAACACAGTGACTACTGAAGAAAGGGCAAGTACCAGTTCTTTGGGGAATATTCTAAAGAATCAAGCTTCATTCATTCTTTGGAAAGGAATGATGTAAAAAGCTGTCTTCAAAGGACGGTTCAGTGCAGTGAATTTTAAGAAGGATGCACTTTTCTGAAAAACAAGGTGCTTAAAAAATGAGTTTTGTGATTTGCACCTGTGATCATTAGTAGTTTTATTGACTAAAGAGTCACAGTCAAAAAAAAAAAGGCTATAGGTATCAATATTTAATATGTTAATTGCTTTGGATCGCGTTATGATCACAGATTCTGTGCGTAAGGAAACTATTTATCTTGCTCAGGTTTCTGTATTCTAAACTCCACCTCATATGACCAACTTTCAGTTTCTACAATCCTTTACTGAATCTGACCCCTTAGACTTGATAACATTTTGCAAATTGTAAGGGCTTACCCTTTTTTGATGTTGCTACGTGAAGCAGTTTGTTTTACTGTGGAGCCAGAAGAATGGTGTTCTTGTTGTGGCTCTGCCATTTCTTCTTTCTTGGTAACCTTATCAGCTTGCTAAAATTTACCTGTAAAACAGGAACAACATCCCAACCCTGAACAAGTTCCTTGAAAGTGTTACTAATCCTTATAAGTTAATGTCTACACTTTACATGTGCGATATCTGCATTGCCTTTTGTATCACTACACTATGCTGACATTAAATTCTGGCACCTTTCTATTTATCCCACTACTCCCATGTCCACTGCACATTTACAAGAATATTATTAGCATAATAAATACAACTGAACTGTAATTGGAGGTGAACAAAACTGTTCATGTCATTAGCTATGTTTAAGTAAACACACATTTACATTTGTTCACTGATCTTCCAGTTAGTGAAGTCATGAATTCACGCCCATTAACACAATAATATACTTCTGTGATCAACAAAATTCTAAAGTACTTTAGAGAAGCACATCAGTGATAATGAACAGAGGCTGGTATCTTCTGCCATTAAAAAAAATTGAATTCATGGAGAAATAATGAGAAAAGTTGTTGTCCCTATTTTTATTCCCTTCACCAACGTAACTTACATAATCCTAGATTAATTTCATTATTATACTAGTGCAGATGTTACTGCTTTATTAAACAGATGATTAAGTTTTGGATGAGAAAATTTGACTACAACAGCCAGGCTAAAACATCCCCTTTGACCTTAAGCAGAGTCCTTGCTCCCAAATTTAACAGAGGCATCACGAATTCATAAAGTCTAAATCCAGAAGAGACCTTGAGATCTTCTGCTTTCACCTCCTTTATGTTACAGACCATTAAATATCAGCCATTTATCACTAAAACGAGCAGAACAACTTTGATCTAAAGAATAACTTGCAGAAAGGTATGAAGTTTTAATCTGCAGACACTAGGGGATGGTGAATCCATCATGTTTGTTCCAAAGGTTAATTCCTCAAATTATTGTTAAAATTCAAGCCTCCTGTTCGAATTTGTGTGGCTTTGGCTTCCATTCAGCAGTTATTGGAATGTCTTCACTGATTTAGAGTAATAGTTGGTATATTCTCCTACTAGCGGCCTTTGTACCTGAATTACTTCTCTTTTTTTCTCTTGTTAATTAAAGAAGATTGAACTCTCTGTCTCCTGCTGCAACACTTTCCTTCAGGCCTTAAACTAATGCTTGTGATGCATTTCCACATTTTTCAGCTTTTTGATTATCTTTAAAGAATGCTGATGCCATTTTGCTGTGCTATACCATAATAAGCAAATTGGTACTCCGGCCAAATAATGAATTTCAGTCTATTGCTTAAACTCACATTTCACCAGACCATACTGATCGGTTTCTTTGTATTGGTCTTTAGCTACTGATCTCCAGATTGGCTTTTCTGTTATTTCACCCAAAGCCGATGGCAGGCCCACAGGTCAAGGCTTTCTTTTTGTGGCTATCTAAAGGACTGGTATCATTTAGCAATGTTTCAAGATTATCAAAATCACATCTTCAAAAGAACAGATAAAGATCATAGATACCACACACACTTGGGAAAATCAGCTGAACAACAGTTTTGAAACATATAGGAAAGATAACAATTTGGTACTGAACAAATCTACTAAAAAGAATGCATCTAAGTGTCTCTGCATGAAATAGCTAGTTCTTCAGGGAAAGTGATGCTTCAGGATATGTCACCTAATGTTCTAACATGAGCAATGCGACTACTTGAAGTTTCCAATGGGAAAAGCACAAAAGATTCTGGGTACTCCTGCTCAACAGTAATGAGTATGTCTTTTGATTAGTATAAAGAAGAGAGTTTGGCAGAGAAAAGCATTCCTGGAAAAGGGAGGGATAGCTTGCGGATGCATTTTTGGTAGTTCACACAGTAATTCTCCAGGGAAATGTGACTGACAAACAAAAGGGGAGAAGAACTGCATTAGAAGATAAGCAAAGTCTAAAAGGGAAATTTAATATTAAGTTGATGAGTGACAGCAAGTCCTTGCATTAGTAAGTCTACAGTAGCATTAACTGAATGAAAAGCATTTTCTTTCCTGTCTCCCTGACTGTTACTGTAGAAAGCACTGGATATGGAATATGGTACAGTTCATGTTTATTCAGAAGTCAAACCCCTCAATTCCCATTGCAGGATTCACAGCTCATTTGAAAAAAAACCAATCATTTTTAATCTTAATCTCAAGAACTGTCAGAAGTCTATGAAAGTATATGCTAGTTTTAAAATTCTGACCATGTGTTTGACAGCTTATGACAACCCGAAGCTATTGCAGAAGACAAACCAGTAAAAGGTGATAGATCTTCTCTCCTGCCTCTACTGGGTTGCCATTCACCCTTTCTGGTAGTCTCATTCAAAGACAAATTGCCCCCAAGTACAAGGATAGTTCAGAATAGCCCAGAGAAAACACAGCAAGTTGAAAATGGCTGTAGTTGTTCTTAATTAGGATCTGGCACATAACCGACTTTGGTTCTTACTCTGATTTTGGTCCAGATCAAGCCCAGCCATTGGGAAAAAAAAAAAAAAAAAAGAAAGAGTCCCTGAAGCTGCCTTCTTTTGATGAACTAAGCTACCTAAGCTTTGCTATTTCATCCTTTTAAACATTCCCATAAGCCTGGCTAGGTTTGCAGGTGCAACAGGATAGAGCTGCTTGAGTCCAGATTGGCTGAACTCTTTTCTGACTGATATGAAATTGGACAAGTCAATGCTTCCTTAATTTTAGCATTGCAAAAACTACAGTTCTCCTGTGAAACAGTATTGAGTTCACATTTACACGAGCTCACCCTCTTTTCTATGGACTTCATTCTTCACTTTGCTTTTGCCATATTATCGCCCCAGCAGCAGTATCACACTCCATGCTATAAAGTGCATTTGCTTTTCTGTGTCACTAAAAACAGCTGAAATTACCAAGTGATAATTTTAAAAATAATATTTTCACTTTCACTTCATGTTTATCACACTAACAAGAAGCTGCAGCGTAGGGGTGAACTCTTATGGAAAGTCATTCCTTTAAAATAAACAGTTTATATCACAACTGAATTTCACAGGGTTGTTATAAAACCTGGTATTACTGGTCTTACATTGGTTTTAAAATGGTAGTGTTTGGTGTTCGAGCTGCCCTTAGAGCTGTGTTTATACATTCAAGTGAGGTACAATGTCAGCAGGTACAAGCATATATCACCACTTGTTTTAATCTACTTAGCAAGAAACAGATGCCATAGAGGCATCAATCTGCCTGTGCCACCTGAGCATGTACCACAGTCCCAGACAGGTTTGTATAGCCAAGATGAAGTTCATCTCATCTAACTTACTTAGGCATCTAAAAGGTAATCATTTGATTCACCTTCTATGTCAGTCAACAAAATAAACACTTTCAAAGAGTGTTTCATCTTACTGCTCTTAGGTGCTTAACTTTTAAATATGTTATTTGTGCGAGATGAATCACACCTGCAGCTAGTACAGCTCTTTGTACACATGCCAGGTATACTAGAGCTCAGATGACATGGTACATGCTGCAGCCAGCTTCAGCTGTAGCACAGATGTCCTAACAGCATCTCCTCACATCCCAGGATTGTCCATTTGTGTCCTCTTCCTGCTGCAAACACTTGTGCTTGCTTCAGTGAACTGTGTTTGAGCTGTGAGCAGTGAACTGTGTTTTTCTCACTCCAGAATGTTCTCAGATTCTTGCAACTTTTCCACTTAGTCTGCTTTATGATTTAAAGTTCACATCCCAAAATGGGCTAGATTACATAGTTAGGATTACAAATTCTGCAAGATCAAGCCCTAATTTTGAACTTTTGCCATTACACTTGTGCATTTTTTCTTACATATTGCATTATCAACTGTTGTAGATCTATATTAAAAGCATTGCTTTAATGACAAATGGTTGGGAAAAGATGGAAGGTTTCTTCTGCCTGTAAACTCTCCCTTACTCTATAGATATACACTGCAGCTATATATAGATACAGGAAATAATCGCTTGACTTTCATCTGCCTTTAAGGCTAAATAATAGCAAAGAGAACATGTAAGAAAACAAATGCCAGGAGAAGGCTGTAAAAATCCAAATTAAAAAGCTGAAGCCAGGTAGCCAGAGGTTGGTTTTTGTTGCTGTTTTTTGTTTGTTTGTTTTCCTGTCTTTCAGAGGACTGCAGTCTGGCTGTCTACCTTGCCCTTTGAAATAATGCATTTTACAAGGTTCAAAACAGGCAGCAAAACCCCAGCCTCATCTGATTCCTGAAACAAATGTATTGAGTACGGACAAAAGCTTTTCTGCTCACTTTCTGCTTGTCAGGAAAGATGGAAAAGCGCCTGTGACTTGAAAGGCATGCTAGCGGAAGACAAAGGAGAAAGAAGAGAGAAAATGAGTGAAAGCAACATATAAGTGAATGTACAAATGGTAAATGAAATAGCTCTCTCAAATGCCTCAAAACAGTCTTCTTACACCCCACTACGTTCTCACTACAAAAGCCCTGACATTTTCAATGGTATAGTTAGAACTGGGAGTTACGGTTTGTGGTTTGCGTTTCTACACAAGGTTAGGGAGTACCAGAGGCTTTGGTTGGTACTTCATCTACTCTGCTTCAGATTCCTCAGCTTTTAACATGTGTAACACTAAATGCTCTGATGTCCTTTAACATTTCAAATGACTAAATACAGCAAAGGCAGGGAACCTTTGAAGACAGTTCCAGACATCTGTGGACTTTCCAGCTGTGAATGATTATTTCCATAGCTGGCTTTTAAGGTTTTTCTTATACATATGTAAACATTTATCTACACACACATATGTGTCAGTCACCTGAAAATTTACAGCCAATGCAATCTCCTATCCCATGTACATTGTGCACAACAGACAATACATTGAAAAGACTGCTGTGGAAGTGATCTAGGAGTTTCAACGACTGTTTTGTCATACAGGACTTCGACTTTATATTCCAGCTTCTTGTTCTACTGTTTTAATCCCATGAGCTCAGCTACATACATATTTATTACTTTGAGCTGAGATACACTTCCAATAAGCCACACACATACACTCCCAGAAATGCAAATACTGGGTCGCGGTTTCTCCTTTCATGCAACTATAGGTAAAATCCTTTTTGCAGCATTTCCATTGACATGCATGCATGTTTGATGAGCAGGGCCTGGTCCAAATATAAAATAGTGCAAACATGAAGCATTGCAGAGGAGATGTCTGGGTTTCTTAAAGGTTTCAACTTTTTAATTGCACGAAAAGTTATAAAAGGATTGGCTAATGAATTAATTAGATTATCAAAACCATAGCTGCATTTGCTTTAGACTGTCTTAGGTAAAACAAGTGCTGGAGTAGAATTAGGAGCCGAGGTTCTGCTTCCAGCTTTGCCTTTGACCTGGTGATACAAAACACAGTATTTCTTTTTGTTGTGTCTCATATGAATAGTGACACTGCATGGGAGACAAATGGAACTCTGCTCATGAAGTATTCAAGATCACTTGAATAATGTTAGCAATTTGGCAATATTAATAACGTGACCACTATCAAATCAAGCAGTGAAGAGACTACATATTTATGTATCTATTTAATTTTGCTATGAAAAGTCCCAAACCAGGAATTCTGAGATATGATCGTTGTAAAATGCAATTTATAAGTTCTCTTTCTCTTATTTTCTACAAATCCAAAAGACATCTAGAGGTAGTATTTTTGGCAGGTGCTGTAGTGAAAAAACAGTTAGAAACCCTGAGTATATAATGGAATCTGCCAATGGGCAGTATGCTGTCTAACATGTATGACTCACTAAATTATATTTTTCCCCTGTTCCTCCTTACCAGATTTTTGCTTCTTTCATTTTGCAGAGACAAAAAAGGTATACAATTTAAGATTTTCCTTTAAAGGCAGAAGATAGAGACGTCTTCTTCTCAGTGAAGTGTACCATTAATTTAGCCCAGCTATGTCTTATTGTTAGACTTTCACCATGCAGCAACTGGTTCTAAACCAACACATGACTGTGTATTAACATAATAATTTTGCATATCACCTGTCAAACATGGGTAAATCTCTTTTATGGACAAAGAAAGCTAAAAAGTTATGCCTTTAGCAAAGCACATGCTAAAGAACTTGTGGTCTGTTACCGGAAATTTTGGAAGGTCATGTGGTCTATTAATCCAGCTTTTACAGGAAAAAAATATACTCGAGAAAGACAGCTGCTCCTCCTGCCTTTGTAATGAGAAAAAATCCAGAAGACCAGTGATGAAGAAACAGACCGAACTAGCTTTTTAAAGTAGGCTTCAGTTATCAGTTAAATCATATTTGAAGGATTTGAAAACATAGATTTTAAATAAAGTTAACGTTGATATGAACAGTTATCTTAATCAGTGTTTTATTTTTCTGAGCCGTGACTTTCTCTATTCCTAACCCTTATGTCACAGCAGTAGTTTGTCAGATAATATTGCAATGACAAGCCCATAATTCGTATATAGATGTGCATTTTGAAAGACATCAAACCTACCTCAACTATTCACATTTTCATCCTCAGTCCACAAGGAATCACACCCTCAGACTAGCCCTTTTAATATCACTATGTATATGAGTGGGGAAAAAACCCCACCAATAACAGGTATTGTTTGTCAAGACACATTTCCATGAAATTTTTTTTGCTTCCACAGCTGACTTTTTCTCTTTTTTTCTTTAATCTGAATTAAGAATAGATTTAAACTGAAAGCTATATTTGGACCCTTGTGAAGGTTGTCACAAATCACTGCATATATGGGTCAGCTAGTAAAGCAAACAAACCAGAGGTCTTCTTCTGAGGAAGACTGATATTTGGTCAGGCCCAAAGCCATGCTGAGCAAAAATCACTGTGATACATTCAGGGACAGGTTGGGTTTGGAGACAGTACAGCTACCCTAGCACAGCTGGGGGTCACTACAACACCCTGACTAAAACCAGCTAGAACTGTACACAGGCAGCTTGGGCATTCTTGCACTGTTTTCACACAACACACACTGGAGACAAAGGTATACAAATAGGCAACTTGATAGTGTGAACTTTGGTATCTTTCTTGCTCCGTGGCTGACAAACAGGTGATGTTCACCTTCACCACAAGTCTGCCGGGGCCGTGATGCTGCCCGGCGCTTTGTGAGGGTGCAACTACCAGAGTCGCCTCTGAGCGCTGTGGGGAAGCACCTCAGAAGAAACTGCCGCCACAATAGGGGTTTTCACTGGCAAGAGACCTGGAGAATAAGTCTAAATATCGGTTCAGCAGTTTCTACCTCTTCCCCGAGCAGGGCGCTGAGGCGGCCTGACCGAACGCGGCTCCCCAGAGGGGAAGCGCTGCCGCAGGCGGCTGTACCCGCGGAGGATTTTAATGAAGAGGAGGTGACAGGGGCATCCCAGTCACGACCAGGTGCTCACCGCAGCAAGCGACAGGGCGAGATGAGGGATGGGTTGCGAAGGAGCCATGCGGCACCAGCACAGGCGGCGTGTGGCGGGACGAGTGCGCCCGCGGGGCTCGCGCCGCCGGGAGCAACGGCCCGACCGCCCGTCAGTGACAGGGACAGTGACAGGAGCAGGGGCAGCGCCCGCCCCAGGGGAGTCAAGGGCGAAGCCACTCGAGGGCGTGCCCTCCGTGGGCGGGAGGAGGAGCCCCCTCTGCCCTCCCGCCCTCCTTAGCGGACCGCGGTCGGGCTGAGAGCGGCTGGAGAGGTTGAGTCCCGCTCCGGCGGGCTATGAGCGGTGAGCCATGCCCTCGGGGAACAGCACGGGCACGACGAGCCGCCCGGAGCCCGCGGCGACGGAGCCGGAGGTGCCGGGCGAGCGTCCCCTCTTCAGCGCCGGCACCTACGAGCTGCTGGCGCTGCTCGTCGCCACCATCGGCATGCTGGGCTTGTGCAACAACTTGCTGGTGCTGGTGCTGTACTACAAGTTCAAGCGGCTCCGCACGCCCACCAACCTCTTCCTCGTCAACATCAGCCTCAGCGACCTGCTGGTGTCCGTCTTCGGCGTGAGCCTTACCTTCATGTCCTGCCTGAGGAGCCGCTGGGTGTGGGACGCCGCCGGCTGCGTCTGGGACGGCTTCAGCAACAGCCTCTTCGGTGAGCGCAGGGGCCGCGGTCGCCTCACGTCCCCCCAGTCCCGCCGGGTTCCTCCTCTCGGCTGCCCTCGCTCTCCTCGCCTACTCTCCCCGGGGTCTCGCGCGCTGTGCCCCCTCCCCGCTGGTCTCCAACCGCCACGTACCCACGCCCCAACCGTCGTCTCCCCCCCTCCGGCCGCCGTGTCCCTCACGGCTTCGTCCCGGGAGTTTCTCCCCTTGATCAGCACTTCGTCCCGCTTCAGTTAGCGTTCCCCTCCCTTCCCGCTTCCCTGGCGGGGCGGGAGGAGGCGCTGTCCCGGCCGGGGCGGCTGTGGGGCGGTGCGGCGGGCGAGGAGCCGCGGAGCGCGGGGGCCGGTTTCTCTGGCGGCGGCACCGCCTGGCAGAGGTGTTGGTGAGAAGGTCGACGGTGCTGAGTAAAGTGGGTCGGAGCAAACAGTAAAGTCATCGGGAATCCGTTTGGCGGCCTCTCGCCCTTGCCGGTGTGACGGGGGAGTTGGGGTAGGGGAAGAAAGCAGCGACGTTAACAGGGGTTTTCGAGTTGCCCGAGTGTTGCGCAGGCTTCATGAGCAGACAAGATTGTATTTTATGGGAGGAAACGCTGCGATCTGTGCATAAGGGGCACGTAGGATTCTGGCTGTAGGTCAGCAGTGTCCTGCTGCGGTGGAACGGGTGGAACCCCCGGGGCAGAGCGCCCCTGCCCGGGGCTGCAGCCTCGCCGCTGTCCGGGCACGGCCGTCTGTACAGCTAGCCGGTGTCTGGCAGTGCCGTGCAGGTCTTTACCCATATCTAAAATTCAAGTGCTATCTTTCAGTCACAAGTGTCAAGCTGGTATTTGGGAAACTACAGATTTCCATGAAATTGAATTTTTAAAGAAAGCGGAGTACCTCTGCTGTTTCCGCTTCTGATTACTGTTTTCCACTTACCGTTATCGTTTCCTTTCTTGAAATTCACGCTTAACCTTTACGGAAGTCTGCAAAAGAACGGAGTGCAGTACAGCTACATATGTGCAGTCTGTTAAAAGGAATATAGCTTTACTTTTACTGATGGAGGATGCCGTCAAAGAACAGGATTGTGTTTCTAATGGTGAAACTAAGTGTTTGGCTAATCAGTAACCAAAGTTAAAGCTTATGCCAGATCCTCTTTTTCTGGAAGCAGTGTATAAATTAGAGGTGGATGTATCACTACGCACACACATGTAATGTGTGTGCACTCAAAATTTGCTTCAATAAGGCAAATTAGAGGCTTTTGTAAGCTTTGCAGCTTTCCTGCCTAAAGCTTTGTTTCATGTGGTGCTACAGTATGCTACAGTATGCCTTTGGGCTGCTGGGACGAAGGTGCTTGGCTCTTCATGATTGATTTGACTGCTGCTGTGTAGTACAGCAAAAATCTTGTGTCTTGGAAGCTGTGGTGGATGCAGGATGTAGTTAGACATTTGTGCAAGGTTTGGTATTGGATGACTTCTGCAGCACACAGCTCTTGGACATTTGTTTCCAAGTGTTACCAGGGAAAGCACTAAAGAACCCACCTAAAATAAGGCTATCTATATCACTCAGCCAGTTCAAATCCTTGAGCAACTTAAGTGTCTGTCAATCAGGTTCTGCTAGGCAGCTCAACATTAAGCTTACACAGGAGAAGTGTAGTTCTGTTCCTGTCTTTATCCCTTATATATTATACTTACTGTTTTTGAAGAATGCCTATAGGGTCAAAAAATAATGTGTATAGTAGGGGTAATACTAAACCAAGATATAATAATCTCTGACCATCTTCCAAAGATGGAACAAATAGAAACAATAAGAGAGAAACTGGCAAGCAAAATGCTTGATCACACATGATTTTTTCCCCCCTCTGCTTTTTGAGGTCTGCTACATAATTTGTCACTATAAATGTCATCAGTGTTGATGCTGTCCTGAATAATTTTATTTAATAAAGTTATTCATAAGGAAATGTAGGCAAATTCACGGCCCTTATCTACGGAGTGGTTCAGCTAATGTCAGTTGTTTGCGAAACTACGTCTTCTTGTGCTTGGTTATATTATTTTCCTCTTCCATAGTGTGTCTTAATGGGAATAATTTATTTTAATGATGCGTTAGAAAAGTGTGTGTGTATGTAATCTGTCATACAGAAGTAGAGAGTAAGTGCACAACTTGCTGTTTGGGAATATCTGATGCCTGAATTTACTTCGTTCACCTGCTACATAAAGTAATAGAAAGTATTTAAGTTGGCTATTATAATTTGACACTAACCCAAAAAAGCTATGTCTGATCTTAAGCTTTCATTTTGTACATAATATTGTTTTATGTTCTCAGCTGGAAATGGAAAGATTGGTCTTTTCTGTTTGTGAAGATAAGTGGTTCCCCACCTGAGTAGGATAGCAGGGGCATGTCAATACTAAAGAAAAAGATGACACCCTGCAGCTAGCATGGTGCTTTGTTTGCCATCCTGACTACTGCCACCACTGCTTCTAGTTTCATTTTGTAACGTGTCTATAAAGAGAGAAGTTATTTGAAGGTGTTTGTGGTGGGGTTTTTTTTTTTTTGCATTTTTTTTTTTTTTCTTTTGGTTTTGTTTTAATTTTCTGGCAGTTGTGGAGATACCCATGGAAGATTTCGTTCAGAGTATCCAGCTATTAAATTTATAAATACACTTCTCTTTTATATAAAACCCAAGTCAATTGCTGTCTTGGGGTGTGGTGGTGGGAAAGGTAACGTAATGAAATCTCATATGCGTATTTTCTAGCAGTGATTCTTAAAGCTTAACACTTCCTCCCTCCCCAAACTTTTGGGAATAAAAAGTACGTTCATTGATCAGAAGGCATACAAAATTGGAAGCTTTTGAAAGAGATCCTTATGAACTAAGCAAAGTAGTTACAGCATTGCAGTTTTCAATTGCTCAGTAAACCTGAGTGACCCAATAAAGACATTTCTAGAATCAAGTGGGGGTAGTTATGGTACCATGGGTATGGAGGCTATTAAATCATAATAGATACTGTGAGGTTACGTTATTGCTGTGAGTATTTGCCGGGATTGGACCCAGTCCAGCTCGTTTTATGTTAGGTGACCAAACCCTGTTTATTTACAGCTAAGCTGAGTATGAACTTGGACATTGCTATGTGAGCTTTGTATACCAGACATTCAGGTCCAAAGGCTGTTCAATTTTAAGTTCAAATAAGAGAATTGTTATGTAATGTTTTTCTTGGAAGAACAGCCTCTAAGTCCCAATACTCAGTGTAAGCTGTCTTTCACATTTGTTGACATATAAATGAGAGGTTTCCCTGACAGTAAACAACTTTGGGACACATGATTCTTTTTAATATGATTTTAATATGATTTTCACTTTAAATTCAGAATTATTTCTTGACAAATTTTGAAAATCAGACTTTCAAATTACTGTAGTTAATAATCAAGAATCACTTTGAAAACCATGATCATGTAGCTGTATTTTAAATTATCATGTGTTGCTATGAGGGTTTTGCTTATACTGTTCTGAAAGCCCAAGATCAAGGTATTTCTGTTTTCTTCTTAAGAATGTCAATATGATTAAATACATGGGTGGAACGTGTGCCTCAAATAAACTGGTAGCACGTGCATTTCCAGAAATCTTTGTTCTGTAATGACAACTGCCCCCGCTGTCAGCAACATGAAGAGCCTTCGCTACGCCTCTAGGAATTTGGTTTGGAGAATCTGACAATTTCCAGTGTAAAAGTGCTTCTCATTTCATCAGCCAGTCTAGCAGTTTGGAGGCATGTGAGATCCAGAACTTAGACACTTTAAGCAGAGGTCCACATTCTGAAAGCTTTCAGTTGACAAGAAGGCAACAGAACTACAGATTGTCTGTCTAGGGATAAATGACTTTTGTGTTCCTGGCAATAGTCTCTCTTTGCATTACCACAACTTTATAATTAGGCAAGCCCATGTAGTAATATCCACTTCTTGTGTTGTGTTGTACAGCTCAGGGCTTGCTGTTTATGCTACTGCTGGCTGTTTTCTCTGTGGCTTGAAAGCTTTTAACTGAGCATTTGGCATGTGCAGAGATTTGCTTCCTAGAGTGCAAAATTGATCATTTTCACAGCTGAATATCTGTCCCTATTGCACAAATAACAATCCCAGTTTTCTTCCATTCATTAGATTCTGAAGCTGGGATACAGTTTAGGTACATATATATTCACAACAGAGGCCATTAAAAGAGTTTTGCTTTGCTATTGCAAAGCTATTCTCAACACTCCATATATTAGTGTGGGGAAAACGACGTAGATCTGATGACTGACAGGTCTTAGTCTAAGCTCTGACGTGTCTGTCTGTTTTAGATGGTAATCCCCATTTTAATTTAGTTACACTGACTTCCAGTATTTGTTTTTTAACAGTTAGTGTATCCTGATAGAATATTATAGCTGTTTCAATTAAGTGATGAATTTAAACCATGAGGGTCACCTTGCCATGGAGGTGAGCAGTCAACCTGGTTCCACTGAGCCTGTTACTCTATGTAAAAGCTTGTAACTCTTTCCCTGTCAGTAGTCAACCAAGCTGCAAGTAGTAGACATCTGTGTAATCCCTTTATCTGATTTGGTAATACAACTCATACCTGGGAGGAGAGCATAGGCTTTTGGCTATAGTTGCTAGAGGAGACACCCGGCAGCTAAACATGCCCAAATATCTTCATTAACAGACCCTCTTGCCTGAAGCAAGAATTTGTTTAATTGTGGGATATGGGCTCATAGCATCATAATCTTCATGTGCATCTGCTGGCTTTTCATAAGCAGACAAACTAGATTTTTTAAAATGACAGTGACTGTTGCAAAACCTGATGTGCACAAGAGAAGTCTGCATCCTGCCCATCCCCAGGCAGTGAGTGTCTGCTTTAATACCTTGTGTATGTGAGAATTAGGCCCTGAGGGTTCAGAAGTAAGCTCATCTGATCATGTGGAATGTACATACATACATCTCAGGCATAAATCACTTCAGCTGCAAGTAATGGCAACTAAACCATCTGCCAGTAGTGTTGTTCTAACACTTTCTGATGGATTTAATTGAGCAAGGGAAGAAAAGAGTGGAAAAACTGACAACAGGAATGGCCTTGAGGAAAAGGAACCAAAATTGTTTATCTGAGGCTTTCTCTTGACAGAAGATTGTGTAATAGGAGTGTACTCTGGGTAGGCTTTATATTATTAAATCTTTACTGTTTGTGATTGAAAGGCTAGCATTGCTGAAGTGTGATTGGAGACTTCTGTCTTTCCTAACTGTAAGCTGAAAGGGTAAAAAAAAAATACTGCCAGCTTTTAATGTCAAATAAATTGAAAGTATTATGACCCTTCTGGGCAAGTCACCATTGGTATGCAGCAGCTAGGTTTTGATGAGCTACTGAGTGTTGAGGTCCAGCTGCATACTCCCTTCCAGTAATGTGAACTGGAGGATGGGAAAATTTGTGAGCTGTTTTACAGACTGTACATTCCTATAAGAAGCTGCAGAATGTACAATTATGAAAGGTTGTTTTTTTTGTTTGGTTTTGGGTTTTTTTGTTTGTTTTTTTTTTTTAATTTATTCTAAGGCAAGATGATTTTTCCTCTTCCTCCAATACTGAAGGGTTAATTGCCAGAGACTGTCCTATGGACCTGGCTTAAGCTACTGCCTGTTTCAAAACAAAAACATTTATCTATATATGTAATTGTTAACTACTTCATCTAAGGCTTTTCTCTGCACACTGGAAGAATCATGCCCTGTGCTACCCTCGTGCATTACCAATGTATCTTGTATGCACTGATTTAATCTCACTAAAAGCATTTTCTATGGTTACTTGGCAGACGGTTTTAGGATCTTGTGTTACAGACAGCTGGAAACTCGTTCAGCACGCTTTTGACTTTAACATTTTTTTTTTAAGTGAATGAATTGCTTGCAGGATTGAACATGGAAAAGGTGATTAATTCCACTGCAGTTTAAGACAGGTGTATATAAAATATACTTGAAGTCTATTACGTCTTGGAGAAGTTTTCATCTACCTGTATTTGAGTGCAGATGCTAAAATTTGTTGAAAAATTAGAAGTGATACATAGCTGTCACCTAAAACATATTAACTAATTGCTGAATTCAAATAGATTAGTCATATATTAAGTAGCGTGTGCAGTAGCACCTTGTCTTGCCATGGACAAGAAGTTGCTTATACTCAATTGCTGTTGTTTAGCTCTCTGAATGTGAAGATGAGGAGGGATTGCAGAAGAGTGGCTTTCCCCTATCATCAGGTATGCAAAATAGTACTTTAGCACTTGGATATAGGTCAAAGATTAATTTAAATGGAAAATAATATGCCCTTTGACAGAAGTCTTGATCTGTCTCAGAGTCGAAGCTCATTTGCTACGCTATGCTGTAGTTGTTCTGTAGAGATGCTCAGTCTTGAGGAATATGTATCTGATACCCCCTCTGTCCAAATTACATGACATGTTTGAGGGAGGGGAGGCAGTATGGCAAACGATGCAAGTAAGTTCTATAGCATGGAGAGAGCTGAAGCAATTGTGGTTGTTAGAACTAGTTGAAACTAACGCTTCTGAGGGGCACTGCATTATTTTGTTCTAATCAGGGATTATAAAGTTAGAATACACATATCCAGCAGTACTCATTAGGATGTTGAGTATGTTGCAACTGCTGCTTGAAACCATTCCTTGACATCAGAGCTAATCTCCAACTCAGTTTCACCTATCAAAAATGTATAATTTCTGCCTTCCCCACTTCTCATTTAATTACCATTTCCTCATTTGAGAAGAGTTTTCCACCTTTGAAATCAGTGCATTTGTTTTGTTTTGTGTAGAAATTTGCTTGGAACTTTCCCCCATGTGCTAACAGCACTGTAAATAAAAACTGCAGACTGTCAAAATGCACGTTGCACACTGACTGTGGCACATTGAGTTTGAACAGACTTTATAAAAGGTTTTTCCTACTGTGAGTGTTACTAGTTTGTGTCGTTAAGTATGGAGGTGGCAGGCATATTCCAGCTCTCACTACTCAGGAATTGTACGAGACCCCTGGGTGTTTTCTGCTTTTATGGGTTTGCAGCTTCATGACGGAATTTGTTGCCACAAAGTGTGCACACGGAACAGCTGAAATTCCCAATAGCTGGGAAATTCAAGTAACATCTAAGGTTTCCAGTTGTTGCTGCAGATCACTCACAAAGTCCTTGCTTTAACGGTCTATCCATGAGGCTGTTCTAGCTACACGAGTTAAGCTGTGCTGCTTCTTTCTCAAAGTTTTTGTTAAATATCAAATGTGCTTTGGTTGCATATTGGTGCGGAATGGAAAAGGTAGATAATAGGGGGAAGATACAATTTTTTTTCTTAAACACCATTATCTACAGTACCCTTCATCAGAATTAATGTGGTGGTTTTTTTTTTTTTCCCCCTAGTTATGCAATTTGTCTCTAACAGACATTTTAAAACTTGTATCTTTAAGGCAGATCTCAGTGTTTCTGTTCTTACAGGTATTTCTGCATGTCATCTACCACAAATACACAGGCAGCCATGGCTCTACAGCACGAGGGGCTTCTTTGGACCAAATTCCCGACGTTTTGTCTTATCCTGCAAGGACATTTTGTTTCAGATTTCTGTTTTTATGGTTAACTACTTCAACCTCTGCTCTTACAGCTATGACCTTGCTACAGTAGAGATACTGCATCAGAGAGGAATTTACTGTGACTTGCTGTGACCTACATTTCTTGCCTCATGCCTACATGCTACCAGACACTTCCTGAATAACAACAAAACAGGGATTTGAATTTCGGTGCATACTGTCCAATGGGCTAAGCAAGCTCTCTTTTATGGTTTGGGTAGAAAACTCCAGTATCCATTTAAAGAGCACTGGTTTCATGCTGGAAGAGCTCTGAGCTAAAACTATGCCAAGATCTATGTGTAAGTACAAAGGTTTAGAGATACTGAGCTTCCAATGACTTCCTTGAAAATGTTAAGGACTCAGTAGGTTGTTGCTTCTAAATACGTATACTGTCAACCGGGCATGTATGCTTTTGATTACTTCATCATGGCCATAATTCAGTACTCGTGTATAAAAACTGAGGGGAAATATTAAGAGTGCACAGGGACACTAGTCACTGAATGCCATTGCAGGTACCTTATTTGTCCACTTGGTTTCCCTGGGATTCTAGTGGGAGAGAGAGAAGGTGGCAAAGAGCAAGAGGTGAATTTAGGAATTTTGATTTATCCTGAGGAGCAGTTCTTTCTATCCGTTGATCACAGACAAAGCCTCAGTGAACTATGTAAGCAAACTGAGCCTACAATTGAGTGATTTGAACTTCCTCCATAACAATGTCTGTGGATGATTTTAAAAACCGTCAGGTAAAATTTTGTAATTCTTGGTCTTTGGGCAAAGAGAAATGGAAGGTGAATTTCTTACCTTTACCTTGTATTCAGGAAGTAGACTGCATTGATTATATAAAGCATTTACCTGAGTTTGTATAAGTGTAGAATAGTACCTATATAATTCTGTAATTATTTTCTGATTTCTGTTAAGATCTTGCTTAGATCCGCAGTCTTCCGTCTATTTTCAGCATGTTAGGGCCTGAAAGAGGGCATTAAGGGCTTCCTATCAACTTCATTAAAAAAACCACCAACCAACCAAACCTTAAGTGTTATGGAAGCCCTCTGGCCCACATCTGCTAGTTCAGTATCTCTTTCAAGCCATAGAAACAAAATTCCTACAGGAATTACCTACACAAGAAGAAAACCCACAAAATTGTACAAAACTTAATTGTGAAAATAGTCTGCCTTGTCTTCTGCATGTCCAGCAATAGCTACTTCTTTGTGATGAAGGTTTAAAGATAACACTGGCAAAAAATGCACATTTTAAAAAAAACCCAGCTTATTGTTTCTTTTCAAAGAGAGCCATGACAAGAATGTGACGTGTTTTCTTTTAGAGTGGGAAGTCCTTCCTGTTAATCAGGAAAGCTTTCTAAACTCATCACTTGTAAAAATGAATCCTCCAGTACTTGCAGGATAAAGTAACTCTCTTACAGAGATCTTAAAGCATATCATTCTGTGAGATACTCTGTTAGTAATATACTGGTTTTGCTAATCAATGTCTTGACGCAGAGGCTATGTATTTATTTAGATTTTGTTACTCTTAGTTGCTTTCCTAAAATCCATGTTCCTGATGATTGAGGATGCTATTGTGAAATCTGCATGTTTAACCTGCTCACAACTGTATAAAATCACGTTATGTCAAATATGAACGTACTTGAAGAAATTAAATCTATGTGTATGCATGACAAAATACCTGTGCTGCTGCTTAGATAAAAAGTACACAAATTTAGACACAAATATTTGTATAACCTTACAGAGCACTGTGAAATACACACTTTTGTGTTTAAGAGGCTGTGTATATAAGCATGATAACTGAATCGTAACAGATTTCAGGTGACTGACACATGCATGCTGAGCAGACTAGTTCTTGATTGCCAAATTTCACAGACCATTAAACATAAATCCTTATATTCTAATGAAGATAGACTCTCATTGACTTCATTAAATTATAAAAGTGTCCAGATAGGGCAAGGCGGAGAACTCAGAATAATCTGTGACATCTATCATAAGACATTAGTAAATGTGTAGTGGGGTTGAGGTGGACAGAAGGGGGAGAGAGTACACAAATAATCAAAATGAAGTCTATATTTTTATGATAGCAGCAAGATAGGAAAGGTCACTCAATATAACCCAATGTCTTCTAGATGGGACTCCTTCAGCAGTGTAGCACTTTGCTTTCCTGGTTGTTCTCTGGAATTCAAAAACTTACAGGAAATCTTGAAAGAAGTTGGAATTCTCCTAGTCAAGTTGTTCACATTAAATGTGCATTTCTATGCTTTCAGTTTTTGAAGGCTTTCTTTGACTTCAGTCTCAACTCTGAATTCCCTAGGTTTCTAACACATTTTGTTATTGCTGATTATATCACTTCTATATAGCAGCTTTTTACTTTAAAAAAGCCCCTAACCACCACCCCCTCACCCCCTGCCGAACTTCAAAACAACCAAAAAAAACACCTTGTAGCACAATCTCTCACTTAATGAAGTAGAAAAATGTTTAGGAAAAACTATAAGCTTGATTTATTTGTTTATTTATTTATTTATTTATCCCCCCCTCCCCCCCTTGTCCTACTTTTTGGCCATTGTACATCATGGGTCAGATGCCAGCACCTTACTCTGAGTAGTCTGAAGTTAGTGATACTGTTTGAGTTAGTAGTTAGTGAGTAGTGGGGTGTCACCCAAAAAATGTAATGATGTTTGCTTAATAATGTGAGCTAACTAATTTTGAGTTAACCTGCTAGCAAAGGAAGCATTTAATGAGAGGGCTTGAGTCCAATTTGCTGTGTTTGTGAGTGATTTAATTGACTTTCTTTTACTTTTCTTACAGGAATTGTTTCAATTATGACCCTCACTGTTCTTGCCTATGAACGCTACATTCGAGTAGTCCATGCAAAAGTGATTGACTTCTCTTGGTCTTGGCGGGCTATCACATACATCTGGCTCTATTCATTAGCCTGGACTGGAGCACCTCTTTTGGGCTGGAACAGATACACCCTGGAAATTCATGGATTAGGTTGTTCAGTGGACTGGAAGTCAAAAGACCCCAATGATACCTCCTTCTTGCTCCTTTTTTTCCTTAGCTGTTTAGTAGCACCTGTTGGAATCATGGCCTATTGCTATGGCCATATCCTTTATGCAGTAAGAATGGTAAGTTGATTCAAATAAAAGGCTTCTCTTAATGTAATATTTTCAGTGAAAACTGCTGGTACTATATATCAAGCTTGGATCAGAGCCTAAATTTGCACACTCTCTAACCATTCAAAATTTTTAATAGGAAATGTTCATCCATGTCAGGGACCACTAGAAAGGATGCAAGGTGGGAGGAGAACCAACCTAGGGCTGCCAAGATGTATTTGTTGTACAGTTTTACTGGGAAGCAGGTTAGGGAACTTTTCATGCTCACTAACCTGCATCCCATCCTGCCTTGAAACAGGGGGAAAAGAAGGCTCTGTTTGTGTTTCTTCAGGTTAAGGAATTCCCTCTCTTCTCTGCAACTCTTGAGAAGATAACCCTGTAGAACTCTTCCAAGTGGAGGTTGAGCCCTGTTAAACTAGTCTTCCATGTTAGGGCAACCCTTTTTAATTCGGATCTTTAGTGTCAGAAAGTGTTGATGTTTCGTGTCCTGTGGGTAGTTAGTCTGGGCCCATTCAAATTTGTGGCCAACAGTATAGACAAAATTGATAATTGTTACAGAGAACATTCATGTGAGTGTCCTATCTTTTCCTCATTTTATGACTGTCTCAGGTTACACTGGGAAACTGCTGCCTAGTATTCTGCTTTAAATGGAGATTTTATCATTTCGGAGAAACAAACTAAGTGGCAGAGCAGTACAGGGAAGTCTATTAGTAAATTTTTTATCTCTGAAGATTGATGAGATAAATCTACAGGATTGTCTAACTAGTCAGATGAAGGACCACTTAATATGAGCTGAACTTTCTTATGTCAGTGGATGAGGGCAAGCCGGTTTTCTAAAATACTTATTTTAAGTGCAGCATGATTTATTGCATTCCAGTAGATTTGCTATTCTGTTTCTCCTCAGATCGTATTTTTACTTTTAATATAAGCAGTAAAGGTCTGGGAAGCATCATGTGAACTTCCAGAAGAATTATGGTTCACAAGGTAAGGTGTGTAGTGTCTGTGCCTAAAACTAAATTGGCATATTAATGATTTATAAATAAATTTAGAACTGTCCAGTTTCTGGTAAAACATAGAGCTATTTTAGTTTACCATTTTATCTCTTTCTTCTACAGCTTCGCTGTGTGGAAGATTTCCAGACTGTTCAAGTGATCAAACTTCTAAAATATGAAAAGAAGGTGGCTAAAATGTGTTTCTTAATGATCTCCATGTTCCTTATTTGTTGGATGCCCTATGCAGTGGTCTCCCTCCTGGTAACATATGGCTATAGCAACCTTGTAACTCCAACAGTAGCTATCATCCCATCTTTCTTTGCCAAGTCAAGTACTGCTTATAATCCAGTCATCTATATCTTCATGAGTAGAAAGGTAGGTACATTAAAGATTTTATTTTTTCAATTAGTGGCCAATACCACAGTTGCAGAGGCTAGATCTGATTTATTTTAATCTGTAAAGCCTAGATTTTTCTTTTTACATTGAACAGCTAGAATAAATGGTAAAGATCTAGTAAAATTAAAATCCCTGCTTGTGGTTAAAGTACTACACTATCAGAAATTGTATTTTAAATGTCTGAATTCACACACTCATATGAAAAGGAGAGGAAGGAGTGACAAAGTTTAAGTGTCTAGTTCTGACAATTTACACATGAGATTAATTAAAACTAGAAAACCTCATCTGAATCACTCCCTTACCAGAACAGAACTCCAACAGACCTAATTCAGAATCTCTGGTGTCTGTTTTATAGGAAGAAAAAACTTTCCTCTGACTTTTCCATTATGGCAACAAAGGGATTGAACACCTCAGCATAGTACTTCAAATAAGTATGCTCACAAAAAAGCATGAGTGACAGCCTGCTTAGGATTTTTAGACTGGACTTTTCTAAGCAAATATGTCAGTAAGATGATTCAATAATGTTAAAATTCCAGGCAGTAAAACAATTGTCCATACTCTGGTTCTGCTAAGGCCTAGAAAAGTTTTAGGAACTCATGTGTCTGATACATTACTTCTCAGAAGCTCAACCGTGAAAAACAAAGAACATTGCAAGCAAAACCAGGTATCTCTTCAGTTGTCACCTGGAAGAAACATTAAAAAAAAAAACCCCACATCTTGAAATTTTGTTTAATCTCAAGTGGCAACAAAAAGTTGTAATTTGTTATGAATTAAAAAATTTCTAAGAGTACAATAATTTAAAAAATATTTTTAATGTAGAAAAGTGAAACACTGTATTCTTAATGTTTCCATTAAGTTTTTTAAATGAACATTTGCCAAATTTGGGACATTGTCTTGGATCATGTCAGTCTTCATAAATTGGTGATTTTGCTGGAAAAGTATTACACCAGTAACATTTCTCAGACCTTTGTTTTATTCAAAGCCAGAATCTCATATGGATGATAGCAAAATGTTTTTTGGAGATGAATTTACATACTGTTAAGATTGTATACTTATCTATGAGAGAAACAGGTTTTTATTTTTGTCTGCTTTTGTAGTCTTCTTTAGGAAAAGTAGATGCTGATTTAATGGTGGTAACTAGCTCATTTTGGTGGTTTATAGAGCAAAGAGAGAATGGAAGTATTTGGAGTTCTCAGTGGCATGTCAAATATGTGAAAACTAGAAAACTATACAACTTTCTATAAATCATCAGTACAGTGGAGATAACCACTGAATGCAGTTAAGCCATGTTGGTGAATTTATTTAGACATTAAAATAGCTTCACTAGAACCCTGAACGTTAACTGAAAATGAAACAAACATGTTGTCAACCGGTAAAACCAAGATTGCATAAAGATACCTGCAGTTTAATAGCATCACTTGACAGAAGGTAAAGAAATATGAATGACTGCTGGAAGGATTTCCCTAGGTTTTCATTACCTCGTTATAGAGATGGAATATTTCTTGACTTCCTACACTGGTTTGCGATTGCCAGGCAGCAGCTGTGGCCAGGAAGCCGTCTGAAGGGCAAGACAACCAAGTCAGTGGGTCCCGTCAGCCAGATGGGTGGCCAGGCAAAGGCTGCAGTGCAGCTCAGGCCAGGGCCAAGGGCAAGGATGAGCTTAAATGCTGTTCCTCAGTGACAGGCTCCAAGTGTGGCATCTTGCAGCTCTTCCTCCACAGCTCAGGGTTACACAGCTGCATGATGTTAGAGCTGGTCTGAGTATGGGGGCCTAATGACAATCATATTCAGGCTCTTTTTCAACAGTCACTTCTTTTTTTTTTTTTTTAATTAATACAGTGAGTATATAAAAGCTTATAAACTGGGTAGTTTAACCTGAAAAAGATTTTGTATGTTCTGATACCCAGAAGCAAATCTAACTGGTACAAGGCACAACAATGCCAGTATAGTCAGCCAGGAGAAGAACAAATCAGCTGAACATGCGTATTGGAGATGCATTGTAAAGTGCTTCTTGCTCACCTCTAACTCCAGATTAATACCAAAATGATAACATTTTTACTCATCTTTTGGGTTATTTTGCCCTCAGAAGGAATTCTACAACAATCTGTCTTCTATCTGATCTATTCCAATATGTTTGTGCCTTCTCGCTTCTGTGCTACTCAGAGATACCACGTGATCATTGAAATCTTCAGGGCTCCAAATGACCATTATCTTGTATTTTCATATAGCACCAGATTACCTTTCCCTATTATCTTTTAAGTTCTTAGAATCATAGAATGTTCTGAGTTGGAAGGGACCTACAAGGATCATCAAGTCTAACTCCTGTCCCTGCATATGACAGTTCCACAGTTCACACCATGTGTCTGGGTGTGTTGTCCAGTCTATTCTTGAACACTGTCAGGCTTAGAGCTGTGACAGCTCCCTGGAGAGCCTGTTCCAGTGAAGAACCTTTTCCTAACATCCAACCTAAATTTCCCCTGGCACATCTTCCTGCCATTCCCTCAGGTTCTGTCATTAGTCACTAAAGAGAAGAGATCAGTGCCTGCCCTTCATCCTCTTCCTGTGAGGAAGCTGTAGACTGTGATGAGGTCTCCTCTTAGTCTCCTTCAGGCTGAACAAATCAAGTGCCTTTAGCTGCTCCTCATGTGGATTCCCTTCCAAACCCTTCACCAACTTCGTAACCCTCTTCTGGATACTCTCCAGTAGTTTAATATCCTTTTTATCCTGTGGTGCCCAGCACTGCACACACTGCTCCAGGTGATCCACACTAGTGCAGAGCAGAGTGGGACAACCACCTCCCTAGCCCAGCTGGAATGCTGTGCTTGATGTACCCCAGGACACAGTTGGCCCTCTTGGCGACCAGGGCACTGCTAGGTCCCCTTCCACCAGGTCCTATTTCTATACTGCTTAAGAGCAGGATTAATTTCCTATAACAAAACCTTGTTCCAAACTGGCCTGTCAGAGAGCTTCTTGTGTAATAGCTAGACAAGCGAAGTTAGTGACCATGCAGGATAATACAGAATAATCCTGAATGCAGATAAATGAAAGGCTGTTGAGAAACATGTCCTACTCTCTTTTCACAAAAAAGGTAGGTTGTTATGTTGTGTGGTTTGTGTTTTTTTTTTTTTAAGTCCTCTTCATACATTCCAGGCAGGTCTTGTTATGGGCTATTAAAGGAAGAGGAAGCTGCCCACTTCCTGTAAAACCAGAGATTTTCCCCAGAGGATCATATCTGAGCTTTAGATGTGTGCAGACATGGAACTACTGAATGAGTTCATCCTTTAACCCCCATACCTGAATGCTTTGCTTTGTGAAGGTGGGACTGTAACTGGAGCATTTAAAACAGTATTACTACTGGAATTGTCATTTAGTATACTGATGTGAGTTTTCAGTGAATACCTTGCATTATTTAATCACAAGGTCAAACAGACTTCTTCTATCATGAATGGTTTTTAATTAGCTGCAGGACTTCTGTTCCTTCTGTATTCATTGAAAACAATTTAGTTCTGTGTTATCAACCTTTGAAATTTTATATCTATGACAGTCAATGTTTTTGTTGAAATTCCAGACCCTCAAGTTATTTCATAGGAAGAAAACATCACATTATATCCCCTTCCTTCTCTCTTTGTACTCCTGTGAGGTGTTTCTGAGAAATTTTTCCCCTGCTAGAAGAAATGTGTGGGGTTTTTTTGAATACTCAGAATGACTACAATACCTCTCTAGCACACTTTGGAACCTTGTCCTCTTGTTCTTTGCAGATTGTCTATTGCAGATCTTGCTGCTGGTAAAATATTAAATTGTATTTCAGTGCCCTCTGCTGGTCAGGTGATCCTAATCAGCTCTTTGGTGTAGGGAAAGAAGTACCCACTAAAAAGCCACCATGTTTGTTATGGCACTGAAACTAACTTGGAACAAAGTGGGGCTATGCAGAAATCTCTTATTTTGAGTCATTTACTGTACTGCTCTCTTCACTGGATCGTACATAATAATGAATGCTTAGGAAGTTGTAGCTTCATTCTACTTATTCTCTCTTGTAGTTTCGACGATGCCTTTTGCAACTCCTGTGCTTTCGCCTGATGAGATTCCAGAGGACCATGAAAGAGACACCAGCAACAGGGAATGACAAACCCATACGACCAATAGTTATGTCTCAAAAAGCGGGGGACAGGCCAAAGAAGAAAGTGACTTTCAGCTCTTCCTCTATCATTTTTATTATCACCAGTGATGACACTCAGCAAATAGATGACAACAGTAAACACAATGGGACAAAAGTAAATGTCATCCAAGTAAAGCCACTATAGGGATGAGCTAAAGAGATGGAAGAATGATATCGACTTCAGCCAGCAGACTGTTTAGGTTGAAGACTGGCTTCAATGGCGGTGTCCGTGGGCTGCCAAAGGAAGCTACATTCTTTAGCTGTGCAATACTGAAGGGATTCTGCATCTGAAACACTGTGGGCAGTTCAGTTTTGGTTACAGTACTGAAATCTCTGTGCTGAAATTGCTGATGGATGTCTTTACTCTGAATTTTTCTTAAAGCATATAGTGGGATTGCCATTCAGGAAAATATGGTCAGGCTGAAGGAGTGCACTGATAGAAATGTTACAAAGTTCAGCAAGGGCAAGCACAAAGTCCTGCACTTGGAAGGAGGAGTGATGTGTCAGCATAGCAGGCCTGGCCCTGTCTGCCTGGGATGTGGCTCTGCAGAAAAGGAGTTGGATCCTGTTGCTCAGTGAAGCACAACATGACCCTGGCAGTGAGGAAGGCCACCAGCATCCCAGGCTGCACTGACAGGATCACACCCAGTCGTCTGAAGTGATTGTGCCCTTGACTCAGCCCTTGTTAGACCACATCTAGATACTGCATCCAGTTTTGGGACCCCAGCACAAGAAAGGTTTCTATAAATGGGGTTGTGTTCAGTGGAGTCCCCCAAAATTGTCAGGGGTTGGAGTACTTGGCCTGTGAGGACAGGCTGGAGGAGCTGCACCTCACCAGTCTGGAGATGGGGTGGTCTTCAAGAAAATGCAGCCAGGTTCTTCAGGGTGATGCATAGAGGAAGGATGAGAGACAATGCGCATGAACTGAAAGAAGAAACATTTGGATGGGATATAAGGAAAAGTGGGGGGGTTGTTTTTTTGTGTTTGTGTGGTGGTGTTGTTGTTGTTGTTGTTGTTTGTTTTGTTGTGTTTTTTTTTAAACCCTGAGGACAGCCAAGCAGTGGAACAGGACAGACTAGAGACTTCCTGAGGTTCCTACCAGCTTGAGTTATCCTGTGATCCCTGAACTGCTAGCACTCCAAGCACATACAGTTATTAATACCAGGGAAGAGGGAGGAACATCTGAAGCTGGCTGCAGTTTAGTTGGTCTGAATTGGTGGGGGGGTGGGAGAAGTGATCCTGGCAATGACTGGGGCTATGGTTAAACGAGAAGCCACCAGAAAGCTGTCACTGTGTACTCAGAAAGCTGTTCTCTTGGTGCTAGCTGGTGGGACTCGAGCTACATTGTGAAGAAAATCGTGCAAGTCAAAGCACCAATGAAAAAAGGTCAGTGAAAAAGGAGAATCAGAATTGTTGTTGTTACAACACATGCTTTATGCATCTTTATCTTGCATCCATTTATTCTGTACATGGACCAGGTGCATCAGCCTTTATTAATCTTCAACCAGCTCTGGCACTTCAGTGAATGTAACAGGTGGAGAAGAGCAGTGTAACTTTCACCAAAGTTGCAATGTGAGAAATGGTTCTCCTATTTGAAGCTAAGTAAACAGAACAGAATTTTTTTGCTTCCTCCCCTCTGTTTTGTAAGCATTACTGGCACAAAATGGCAACAGCATTCTGCCACAGACATGGCTGCCTGTCACCATTGTTTGAGCAAGTTAGGAAACTAATTTTGAATTATGGTGGCTGATTCTCTTCCACATTCATTGCACCAGTGTAATTTATCTGCCTCAGTCTGCTAAATGGGCACTGTGGATCTGCAACATGCAGCTGTTCCGTCTCTGTGGAAGCTGTAAGAGAAGCAATTAAGAAACTATTTGCTGCTTCTGGGGACAAATCTTCTGAGATTTATAAAGGGGACATGCTGAATAACTGTTGGCACTAGCAGTGGTCCTGCAGTCAAGAATAGAACTTAAGAATTAAATAGAAAAAAAAATGTGGTCTAAATGTAGGAGCTTTCAGGTAGTTCCTGGGCATAGGGAGTGACCTTAACTGAGAACAAGTGACTGACTTTGTGCTTGTGTGTGCTTTTTAAGAGGCAAATTCCTTATATGTGTACTCCTCTAGAGCTTTAGCACCGGTGATCTGGCTGTGTCATGTTTAAAAGTGCATCTGGAGTCCACTCTGGTTTCTAGATTAAATCATATAGTCTGAGAGAAAACAGCTGATAAATAATTGCCTTTGTTTCTTTCATGTTTGTTATTTTTGTTTTGCTACAAATACATTGTTTTACAATGTCAAAGATCTGCACTTTCCGAACATATTCATTGCAATGTCAAGAGCTATGTTTTCAGCCAATGGTCACTAAATCTATGCACATTTATATTTTCAAAGGGAGGAAGATGTACATTAGCATTCCATATAATAATCTCATCTTTTTAACAAAATGATTGGTATTTTAGTATTTTCTGTATATGGAGCCTTCAATGAGTGATTAAATGTACCTTATTTATATCAATGTGGTCTCAGGGCAATATTTTTTTCCCTACTGAGAGCAAGATGGTTTGGTATTGTCACTTGTTGGATACAGCATGAAGAGTATAATTAGGCACTGAAAAAACAATAGCACGTCAGGATTTCAGTTGATCTTTTTGTAAAGAACAAGTATAGGGTCTATAAAGAGAAACTATCCACTGTTCGGATTTATGAAGGTTAAATTGGAATAATTAACAATAACAGTATATGATTTTTAATAATTAATGTGATATTTACTACTACAACACATAGAACACTAACAATTATGTAACAATATATGAAAACTAAGCATTAAAAATCATCATAAATTTTATCTTGGCTACTTTTGTAAATTGGTGGCCTGAAATGGTAAATTTTCTGAACTGTTTGAGGTGACTTGTTCATATAGCATGTAAAGTGTCACTAGCTTTGAGTGTGGCCGTGTGAAGTTAGCTTGCTGCAGTCTGTTTATCCTTTAAGCTCAACTAAAATTTAAGTCTGTCATTGGTCTATTCTGGGGGTGTCACAACTGGTTATTTTATTACAGTGGAGACTCACATACTTATGCAGGACCTTTCTCTCCCATTATAGGGAATGGAAGAGGAAGATGGTTAGTATTAACATTTGGACCATTAGCTGTTCCTAAAGTTACAGAAATGCAGACTGAGAAAGGAAAAGGAGAAAGTTTGAAGGGCAAAAGGATAAGAAGAAATGAGAAAGGTACATTATTTATGGATATTTTAAATAAACTAGTTGGTTAGAACTTCCATGATGCTGTCATACAAAGAGAAGGAAGTGGCACGTGTGGTGAACCAATTCATTTCTCTTAATGTTTCATTGATTTCATGCAGTACTGGAAAAATACGTGATGGTTTAACTATAATGCCATTTGTAACCTGCAAATGCAGGAGCCTCAGTTAAATTGCCTCCCAGCAGCTGGTGCATCAGGGCTCTGTTGGGAAACATTTCCACATCTCCTTCATGCTGTGGAAGGATCCCTTCTCACCCTGTGTTTTGAGACAGTCAAGAATCCTGAGGCTGTGTCCACTGACCTGCCAGTGCAGGTGCTTCTGCTGCTGCCCTGGATCCCATGAAGGCAAGAAACTGTGGGATGTGTGGTGCAGATCTGCTCTGCAGCCTTCTGACCTTCCTCTTCTTTAAGCTCCCAGAAGCAGCCAGATTTATGCTGAATGTATCTGGCTTCATGCAGAAGAGTTGGGTCTTACGCTACTAAGACATTATCTTTTATCACAGTGACTAGATCAGTATTCACAAGCATTATCCTTTGTGCTGGTGTCCTTTGCATAACAGCAGTATCCTGCTGCTGTTTCCTGCTATAATACTGCAACAGCTAAGTGAAGTGGATATGCAAGCACCATATTGTGCTAAACCATCCAGAAAGAACAGCCTTTAAGTATACATTTATCCTTGGCTTATATAAACCTTCAGCTCAAGAACAGAATTGGACTGTATAATATTCTGAGGTAAGAATGAGGAAAAACCTGTTGATGATGGTGGAAGATTTTACAAACTTAAATTTGACCCACATATAAACATCTCTGTTTGAAAATACCTGTTGCCAGGTGGTGTCAGTCCTTTTGACCAGTTAAGGAGCCTTATTTTTTGCCTCTTGTAAAGTAAAAGTGGGGGGAGGGGAGGGGGGAAGGGAGTGGTTGGCGGGGGGCTGGAGCAGTCCTAGAGGATGGGGATGCCCATTCCTGCTGCTATTAATGGTTGGTTGTAGGTGTCTCATTTCACAGAATCACAGAATGTTAGGGATTGGAAGGGACCTCAAAAGATCTTCTAGTCCAGCCCACCTGTTAAAGCAGGTTCACCTGGAGTAGATTGCACAGGAGTGTGTCCAGGTGGGTTTTGAATGTCTCCAGAGAAGGAGACTCCACAACCTCCCTGGGCAGCCTGTTCCAGTGTTCTGTTACCCTCACTGAGAAGAAGTTTCTTCTCAAATTTAAGTGGAACCTCTTGTGTTCCAGCTCGAACCCATTACCCCTTGTCTTACTGTTGGTTGGACTGGTATTTGCACATGCCCCTTTTTCTCCCTGGTTGGCAGCAGTAGCAGGGTGAAAAGCAAGAGATCACCTGGATACTTCTCCCTCCAGTTCGTCTGCCACAGGTACTGCAGCCTTTTAGTCCCTCTTGTTTAACCCCCAAGGCTGCTTTGCCCCCTGCTCTGACCTGGCTCTGCATTTCGTTTATCCAGCCAAGCTGAACACTATGAATGCTTTCCTCTCTCCACTTACCAGATTAGTGTTGAAGAGTTACTTGTAACACACTATTAATGAAATTGATTTTCAGTACACATTAGAATGCAGGTCGTTGGCAACAGACTCGGCATCAAACGCTCCCTGGACCGGACTCTCCTGCCTCGCGTTTCTTTGCATTTTCAGTGGTGTTTGCACTCCCTCTTGTGGTTTCCTCAGCTTGGTGCCTGCCAATAGAAGGGTGCGCCTGGCCTCCAAAAACCTGTTTTCATTACACATTTCCCCTGCATATGGGAAGATTCACTGATTCATACGTATTGTATTTTGTTTATATTGCATATACTTCTGTCTTTGAGAAGTTTTCGGAAATAGATATCTGTAAATAATGGGAAATCTGGCCTGTCACAATGATAATTTGAGGAGCTTATGTCTTTGCACGTTCTGGAGAATGCAGCCAGATAGGAGGCTGCTTACATTGATTGTGTAGGCATAGTGCTAGAGCAGCATATTAAAGTGCTTCTAAATCCATTTTTTTGCCTTGCAGAAACTTTCTCCATGTGAAGGTGAAATTCCATCTATTACTTCTCAAAGCAGCCTGAGGTCTGCTGTGAGGGAGAATGAAGTATGTGCATACTAGTTAACCATGCTAGTTTTCACCAGTCTATAGACAGATGAGAGTGAGGCCAGGATATAGCATAGAATTATTAAACCTTACTTAATAGGCCTGCTGCTACCCTCTTTATTTATATTAATTGAATTTCTATTGCATTAGTGAGTTTCCAGGTGTAGCTAAAATGAGATTTTGTTTCTATGATGGATAGATCTGAGACAGAAATGAGAAAATACTCTTCATCTTCACATATCCCATTGTGTTCATGGTTTATCTGATTGATTTGCATCAACACGCCCTCAATATGCTCTGCCTTTCATTTAGTTTGCTGTGCTGGTGTGGGGTGTGTATTGAGTACATGGGGTGGGCCATGGCTGATATCTTGAACAGTGTGCAAGTTCCATCTGCAATTACTCTTTTCTAAGGCGTGTTGAAGCCTTCAGACAGGGGCACTTACACAATCAGGCAATATTTTATTTCCTTATGCCAAATATGCATTTATTTTAGCACCCTTCAGTAACATGTCTGCCAGTTGGGTCTGAGGAAAGCTTAAAGTATGCTTGATGGGCTGTTGAACATGAATTCTAATTATCTTCCTAGAGGGAAAATACAGAAGAGGATTTTTTGGTCTGCTTGTGAACCCTCTTTCAGCTGTGAGATTAAAAGATCTTTTGGGTAGATAGTGTTAGTACAACATCTATGTACATCACACAATACCAGTCTACAACTCCATTTCAAGTAATGGCTTCTGTTAATCATGACTCGCGGCCTTGTAGAGATAGTTGTAAAATAAATGTTTTCTTCGAGCCCATCAGAAAACAAAGAATCTGTACGAATCACGGAACGATGTGTGGCTTTCAGTTTTTTGGTTGCCTGAAAGCTGCTAAATGAGGGGATAGTAGGACAGGAGAGCGGGGGAAAAAGGTGTAGGTATAGGAAGACTTTATTTTCAAATGTACTAAAGCAGTACCTGATGTTTCTTCTAGTGTGAGGAGATGGTGGAAGCCACATGACTAGTGCACACTTAGGATGTTTAAGAGTGTATAACAGCAGCTAGAGATGCTCAGTAAATAAATAGTTCAAGTAACATAGCTATTTATGGCTGCACGAAATAGTCCAACTCATGAATATTAGATGTATTTAAAATTTTAAGTAAAAGCTTAGATATAGCTGGCTGTCTCTTGCCCTGAAGCTACTTCTATTAAAGTTAATAGCATGCCTGGTTTCCAGAGAATTGCTATGAAATGTGCTGACAGTGGGGAGCATTTGCTTTGATGAATGTATTGAAATAACTTATTAGTATCTCTTGCTGTGATAATGTGTGATAGACTACTAATAATATTTACTTTGAGTCTTCTATAACACCATTTTATACATCCAGATCAGGGTATTGTTGTAAAAGACACTTAGCTTTTAAAAGAAATTTGAGAGTTCATACGTTGCCAATTTCCAACGTGAAATGAGAAATCAGTGATTAGAAATGGACATGTTGCTGCATGTGGCAGACAGAACCTTTCCCAGGAACAGTACATCCCAAGCCTTACCTTTTGAACATCATTTAATAACTGGTCCTTGAAACACTACGAAGAGGCATAGAAATGATCATGTCTTTCTCAGACAGATAATGAACGACAGAAATTATGCCTAAAATGTCAAATATAGGAAAACTTGGTAACCATATCTTCCTTTCTTTATCCAGGCATTTATTCCTCTTTGAAGTTACATTTTTAGACTAATAAAGCATTGCTTTTTCTAAGTCAAGTCCCTTCCACGTTCCTATTTTTTGTTTTTCAACCAGTTAAAACATTCTTTTATCAAGATTGTTGTGTTCTAAGAGAAAGGCTCAAATGTATGGGTTCTGGTGAGTAATGAGGGAAGCACAATATAACTGAGATCTCTACCTTTTTGCACTGAGGTTTGTGAATATAACATCAATCAGTCAGTGGATGAAGGGACTTAACTGATATCTACAGAAATTTTTAAGAGAATGATGTGAGACAGTGTTAGCATGTGCTTTAAATCTATTATATCCATATGTCTATTTTGCATATAATACATGGTTATATCTGAAAATAAGGGATGCACTTGTCCTAAGAATGTGTCAGCTTTTGTTGGAAATAGTTTGATGTCGATCAATTACATAGCAAGACCATTTTATATCGAAATAAGTTGTCACCCTGCAGAGGGAGCTGTTGGGTTATCAAGCCAAATATGACTTCTGTTTTTCTTGCTGGAGTTCGACTTTCTTTGTGTTCTTGGTTTGTTGTGTGTTTTGTTGTTTGTTTTTTCTTTTATAGTGAACTTGCATGAATGCTTGCCAGATTCAGTTTTCTTCAGGCTTTGGTACATTTGCAGAAGCTCATCTCTTAAACTGTTTGTCCTTCCTAGAGGTGGTAATTACATGCTTAGTGCTTTCTCTGCAAATGAAACAAGATAGGAAAAGAGGTCCATGCTGTTCCGGAGTACCAAGGACAATGCTTAATTTGTATAAAATGCAGCAGATCTCACAAGGGTACAAACTGTCCAAGCGTCATATCTGGGTATAGAGTGCTCTGTGCAGACAGGAGCAGCATTCTGCTGTGACAGAGGAAGGAATTCAGTTATTTTCATGGGAAAAAAGACTTAGCACCAGGGACAGTCTACTGTAACATGCACAGAGATGGTCTTTACTTAACGGAATTTTATTTGTTGCTGCTTTTAATTTTAATTATCTTGTACCCCACCATTGCCAGACTGCCCCAAAATTGGAAAGCTGTTCTCCTGGTTGTTCTTTGCCAGTCTACAGAGGTGAGTGTGTCTGGCATTGCCTCAGGTGTTGGCAGTAGACACATATTGAATTGTGAATGTGTCAGAGTGAGTATTCCTCTTGGGAAGCTAAAGCTATTCCATTTGTATTGTATGTGGACTCAACTGGAAGACATAGACCTATTCTAAGAGATTTTTAACTGCAAATAGAGCTCCAAGAGATCTCTTATGCTACAACATCATACTACTTGTAAGTGAACATCCTACCTCTTGCTGTCAGATATTTCCTGTTCAATTAAGGTAGTTATTTTGCTTTCTTCATAAGTAAATGTGCCAGCAACTTAGGAACTCCACTTATTTCAGACCAGTGCAAGTCTGAAGAATGTAACAAGTAGTTTTTACCGAACCATGTCAGTCCATTTGCTGGTGTTTGTGACACTTTCCCCTTGATTTTGGAGCCATTCAGCATCTGTGAGCAAGGATGTTTCTGTGATCTGCAGGACATCCTGTGTTATGACAGAGGCTCACAGCATCGTAGTGTCAGTGTGAGTCCAAGGAGAGCTGCTGTTCTTTCACAGGTCCGAACATTAGTTGCTTTCGTCAGCTGTAAATTTGTGTTGCCTAGAAACAGTTTTCCCATTTTTGCTGTCTTGTCCTTATTCTTTTCCTGTTCTCCTAAAGTTGTGTCTCTGTCCTTTTTGAAGCAGGTCTTCTCCAGCTCTTCTACACTCCAGTTTAGATTAGATTGGAGAGATATCTGTTCATTGCATTTTTTTTCTCCTAAGGGGGAGAGGAACATGCTTTAATTTTAAAACCTGCTAGTTTTTCCTGAGGAGGATGTATTTGCAGTTCAAAGTTCTCAAATGTGGCTAAACTTTGGTCAAATCATAGTGAGAATTTTAGTAATTTTTAACATATTTCCCAAATCTAACTTGCTTAAAATTAAGGACAAGGATTGTTACTATTTCCTCAAGCTGAAGAATATACATCGAAGGTCTGAAAAATATGCTGTGGGAGGAGAAGATACCAGTGGCATTGGGAGGTCAGGAGGAGATATCACTGCTGCAAACTGTTCTCCCTATTCCCTTCCCACCTTGTGAAGCACATGCTTCTCCTGCTTCCCCTTCTCCACTGGGTCACTTGAGTTAGGTTTTTGGCGCTTTTTTTTTTTTTCTCTTTCTCTTCTCCCTAGACCTTCCATGTCTTTGTAGCTCAGTCATCTCGTTGATATTGTAGATGACCTTGGAAAAAATATAGCCATGCAAGCTAAGTCTTTTGTCCTGGGTCTTCCATATGAGCCTGTAATGATGCTTGTTTCCACTGCATGTCTGAAAATCCTAAAAATAACAGCAATATTTTTCTGGCAGATCTGCTAGATAGATGGAAACGGTGGTTTGCACTCCTGGATTTGAGTGATGTCACACTGTTGTTCAGGCAAACCTGTGTGGTAGAGACAAGCATTTTACTCAATTCGCTGTTGCTCAGGGGACTGGCAGCAAGAACCTGCGAAGTTCTGGTTATACTTAGTTCCCACCTGAAGACTCAAGTACTGACCATTTACACAGTAGTCTTGTAAAGGTGCAATATTTCTAAACAAAAGTATTGGCTCACTCTGTCTCTACGATGTCATGCTAAAAAAACGCCGAAACAAACCAAAAAAAACCCCAACCAACCAAAAAAACCCCAAACAAAAACAACCAACAGAAAAAACCCCAAACAACAAAAAAACTCCACCAAAACCAGAAACCTAATCCTCTTTAAAGTTACATCCACCATAATATTAGCACAATGGACTGCTGATTCCTTGGTTGCAAATGTGATCTCTGTGGTACAGCACAACCAAAGACTAGAGAGCAGGGATCCTGCTGATTGTGCTTGTTAACAGACTTCAGAGCTTTCTCTGAAGTAGCTGAAGGAGAAGCTGATGACTTTTGCCAAGTAAACCAGTCACCCTCGCTAAAGGATAGATAGGCGCTGACTCTTGCAGCTGGGATTCAAAGGCACATTCTGTAACATACTACAGAAAGATGCTTTAGTATTATACCTGTAGCATGACTGTTCAGCATGCACTGACCAAGCACTGAGTTCTGGTTTTGCAGTGATCACTATAGACTCTTCTCTCGTCTCTTCCAGACAAATGGGTAAATACAGGTGGTATACATGCAGATAAAATTCATGCTACATTTTCTCTCGTGTATATCTTCTCATTATACCAGAGGTACTGCAGGATAAAACGATTAACTGCTTTTTGTTGGTCTTTGCTCTTTCCTGCTTTGTTATTTGGTTTTTGTAGTTAGCATGTATGTATACATATATATTAAAATACATTTGTACTGAGATTACCCAATACCTATTTCACAGCTGCCCTTAATCAATCACCTGTGAGACACAATTCAGGTTCCAGAATGAACGTCTGCCCTCTTTTCTGACTTAGAAAGTTAAAGTTGTGATTTTAACATTGTACTGAAATGTGGACAGAGTGAAGCAAGGTAAAAACCCTGGGAATGACTGGAAGAAGCCAGCCTGCTGGTTAGCTAATGCCCAACCAAACCAGAGCTCCAGAATCACTGCAGAACAGCATGGGGAAGATGCAGCAGGCATGAAAGAAACTCAGGGTCTTTGGCAAAGGAGAGTCAGGCTAGACATGGCAACTTCGGTGCAGGTTGCAAAGAAAAGTCTCTAAGACCTAGGCTTGTGAAGCTGAGTGGGGCTGAGGAGCCAAGGGGACCGCTTGTTCTTTATGAGTAGTGAAGAGATTTGCAAATTTCTGAAAGAGAAATGCTTCTTAAAACAACAAATGAGACTATCTTGGCTGTCGGTAAGTGGATAGCTACGTGTGTGCATGGACCTACCCTAACTTAGAGGATGCTTCATGAGTTTTGGAGTCTAGAGAGTTATTCAGCCTATCTTGAAGCAGATACATGTGCTTCATCAAATGCCAAGTTCTGTAGATTTCACTGCCTGTATTGGCTGAAAATTTTATTGACAGTGATACCTGCTCATCACAACTGAATGGCCTTGAGTTGCTGCTTCACAAGGGAGCAAGTCTCCTGCTGGTCCTATATCAAATTTACGAACCACCTCTGGATGCCTTGAATACACTAGAACATCTCAAGTTGCAATAGGCAACACAGGTACAAAAGTATGGAGACTTAGATCTCCACTGACTACAATGGAAGTCTATACATTTAGTTCATAACGAAGCATTTAAATTTTATAAGCTCAAATATGGATGTCTGAATGTGGCTTGAATCTTCTTCCTCCTGGCTCATTAATGCAATTACTCTGTCACTTCACTTATAAATAGTTTTGATGAGGACTCCCATTTCCTTCCCCTCTCTTTCTTGTCTCTTTCTTTCCACCTTGAGCAAAATACTGTGAACTTCACCTGGAGACCTTAGTTCTCTGGCTGCTGATCACCTAGTGTTCAGGCTGTCAGATGTAATAATGCTTTATCTGGATGCATGATCTGGCCCAGTTCTTTATGATTCTGTCAGGTGGCAGTAGTTTGAGGCAAGTCATTGTATGGACTGTACTCCGTGTGTATCATGATCACTGCTAGTTTCTCATATCAGTTTGACACTAAGGAACACAAGTCCACAAAGGGAATAATTTCCTTGGAATCATGTTTTTGACTGAAAAGTGTTGCATTGAAATATTTTTGGCTATAGCACCACTTGGGAAGAAGGAGACAAAAGTCTTTTAGTATTTTCTCTATATAAAAAGCCTTTAAGCATATTTATGCCACCCCAAGTTTGCAGGGTATTTGCTATTTCAAAGTGAGCAGCTGCTGAAATATTATGGACTTGAACCAGAGAGAGCTAATGCTACTAAAAAAGTAGCAGAAGAGATGGAGGGAAGCTGTTATGAATACTATCACTGAAAACTATATTGTAAATGTAAAAGCTTTCCTTAGGAAGAGATCATTAGCCCACAAAAGGCACTTTGGACTTTTCCACGAAGAGTAAAGCACCATCAATTGACAAATTTACTGTTCCAAGGAATCATTTAAGTCCAGTGCTGTTTGTTCTTTGTTCTTTCACACTTGCAGCAGTGATCTGAATCTGAAATAGTTTTCCACTTGTTTTTATCAGTTTGTTGGTTAACAGTGGAAAGGAGATGCAAAATGCTGCCAAATCAAGAGCGCAGGGATTTGCAGGCATTTAGCATTCTGGGGAAACTAACTGCATGAGACACAAGGCAAAAGGAACTCCAAAATAAAGCTTCTCCCATAGAACCTACTTTGTGTCCTGAAACAGTGGGTATCTCCATATGGCTCCTTCCTTACTGTACTGCCTGATCACCCCAAATTATTCTCACATTTTTCTACAGTGAGACAGTACTATATCCCATACAAGTAACCAAGCTGAAGACAAGCCCCATAGGAAAGTCTGTGGCAGCAGAAGGAATGTTTTCCTGTATTTTAGTGTTCTGTGAACTCTCTACTCTTGAAAAGACAACCCCTACAACAGAGATTTGAATGCTTTTCTTGCTAGGCAAGAAGACAGATATACTGCTGCTAAAAAGAAAGGAGAAGAAAGCAGTTCCTGCACAGAGAGACACAGGGGGGTGATTTTTCTGATGGTTAAAGTAATTGTCTTTCATTAAATAACTTGCAATCCCAAACTTCAACACTGCTGTCCTTAGCAGCTATTTTGGGATTCAAGAACATTTGAAAGTTACATTTAATTCCAGTGTCTAATTATTTTTTTAATCTTCATTTTTAAAGGCTGTTGAAATAAAGGTCACAAAATGCTAACTATAAATTTCCCAGGTCACTGCCTTTCAGGAGCTGTTGCTAGAATGAATGAAAGTATTATGACTATAGTATGGCTTAAATATCCTAAAATACGCTTTTACTCCTACTATCCTAGCAAACATGAAGATCACAAGGTACAATGATTTAGCAGACATTTTTCCATGGCTTGATCAACTACTGAGATGATATGAGAATAGCTTTCAAATACAGTTTTTAGCAGTAATAGCAATGCTAGACATTTCTTTTTATCAGCTAATGACTTAGTTTCAGGGGACGCTGGTAGACATCGCTATCTTTTTCCACAGTGCAGCACAAAATAAATCATTATTTTAAAATAACTAATGCTGAACAAAGAAAAGTTAGCTTTGTCTGTCTTGGAGACAGACATTCCCTTACTTTTGTGAAAGCAGAGCACAGCAGTTGAGTGCCTTCCCAGCTTGTTGTCTTAGTCACACTTTGTCACCTGTCAGCTTTCCCTGCAGTCACTCTCACACTTGGCTCTCTGTATTACGCTGCACACTTAACAACAGTAAGATTTAGAAAACTGTTAGCAAGAGAATGAGTGTTAGTTCTTTGGGGATTAACTTTTTGTTTTGTTTTCATATGGTGCCTGTCCCGGTTAATATTGACACTAAATATTTGATAACTTACATTACAAACCATGATGTCTCATATGGAATGGAACAGTATTAATACTCTCATTCATTATGCAAGAAATCTAGCTGGAAGAAGTTTTGGCACATGGAGTCATAGCTCAAAATGGACAAGATAGATCCCTGTGGAGACTCTTCAGATGGCTTAAGACTCACCTGGGGTAATAAAATGCCATTTCATGTTTATGGACATGAATCCATCACGGAATGCCTTGTTAGCAATGCTAGGAGCAGTAATGTTTCAGCCTATGTAGGGTGAGTAAGCAAGTGTGTAGTTAAGCAGGAAAATAAGTGTAGCTTGAAACACTGTGTTGCAAGCATTTGGACGAAGCAACACTCATAGAAAATAGGATGAGAGAGCAAAATCTGTCTGTAACTGTGAAAAAGGTTTTGGCCTGGGCAAGGCCACTAGTTAGCAGTGAAATATAAAGCGTTAAAGCCATAGATAGGACAGGGCAGAAGGGACACAGCAACAAAGGTGCCACCCAGGAATTAGGGAGGCAGGTCTATGGCAGAGAGATGGACAGGTGAGAACAGAGGAAGCTTGAAGAATCTGGCAGGAATCTGATACCCATAGAAACAGCTGCCTTCTCCTCTCTCAGACTATCCTTCTGAAAACAGAATATCTGCTGATAGTGCAGCTCCTTTGTTGATGATATACAGAAGCTGTGTTTTAGCTGCTGATTTGCCGGAGATGTCAGTCAGAAAACCCTGAAATCCGTACCAAAAATAAATAAGAAACTCCATTTAACACAGGCTGAATGACAGTTAGTTGTCACAGCTGAGTTTGCTGAGTCAGAGTAGAATACATCTCACAGGTCAGTTGGTTGATATCAGCAGTGCTTGCTCACTACGGAAGAGGTTAAAGTCAGTGGGAGATGGGCGTAGGCAGTGCTATTCAGAGTTAAACACAATTGTTTAACAGATTAAATTGCTCTGACTGTCTGTAGATTTTTTTTTTTTTAAATGAAGTTAGGCCGTTTTTCCTCCCTCTGTTTGCATTGGTTTTGACAGCTGCTGCTGTTCACAGGAAGCATTGGGAGAGAAGCTACGCTGCAGACCCAGCAGAGTTCCTCAAGGTCAGCTGTTATGTAGCTGTTGTCTATAAACAGCACTGCGCATATGCTGTCAAGGTCTATGGGCTTTTCATGCCCAGCAACTGTCATTTTCTGTTAACAGCAATTGAGATTTAAATCAGGGCCTTGTGATACATCAAGCCACTGAATCAGAGCTTCACTTCTCCTACTCTCTGTGGTTTGCTTGAGCACTGAGCAGCTCTTAGTATGAGTTTCATATTAATGCTTAAGGATGCTCAGATATCACAAAGGAGTGCTGGAATTGAAGGGCAGGAAAACTACAGCACAGACAAAGGAACACATGTACTTTGAGGCTTTAAATACAGTAACGATATCCAATAAGCGACAGCTATATCAAATACTACAACCCTCTCAGTAGAACAAATGAAACTAAGATTAAAATCCTCGAAGCCATCTATAACAGCAGGTTCAGACCCATGCTGGTGTCATTTTGCATCAACAATAAGGAGAAGTAGGGCACCCCTTTTCTGTATCCTCTAGTGCTAAACACATCTGGTCACAGGGCAACCCTGGGCCTAATGTTGATGCAATGATCTCACTTGGAAATGCTGAATTAGTGCCAGACTATGATGATGCAGGAGACAGAAGAAAAACTGCAAGTGTCAACAGGTGTCCATCTGTCTGAGCCTCTCAGCATCCTTAGTGTGTGTAATTCACCTACAAGGAAAAGCTAAACTATCAGTGCTCCATGTTACCTTCTGGCTCTGTACATGGGCCTTCGCTTTCATGGTCATACTCCTTAGGCAGTAATGAACCTGGCAGTTTGTTTGTTTGTTTGTGTTTGTTTTTGTTTGTTTGCTTTTTCCTACCAAAAACCGAGCAGTTTTGTGAACAGGCATCTTGGGCCTGTGGGATTGTCTGTGAACAAAGTAAGACATTTGCATGATTGAGTCTGCAGGATCTGAGATGTGAATATTTTTGTCACCCCTAAAACCAATTTTGTCCAGTTCCAGGTCTGAATTTCTTTAAGTGACTACTGGTGAGTTGCTTATAGCTGCAGGGTCTCCAATGCCAGCCTGTGTCCTGTTTCTTCTCATCCCATGCCTATACTCCTCTACACTGCATCTGGTGTTGCCACTGCTCAAATCCTCTCCTGTCATATTGGACCTGTATTTCTCTATGCTACATCATTATGTTAGGATCATAAATATCTTGTTGTATATAAAATATTCTTTTTTACTTGTAACTTTTATCAATATAAAAACTTTTGTTATGCCATGCAAAGAAAGGAAGTAGTAAACCAAATTACACAGTGACCTGGTAACTGGAAAAATCCAAGTGAACCAAGTGAAAAGAAAGCTGCAGGCAGGTCAAGACCAACTGAGACAGAGCAAGCCTCACAGTCCTTAGTCGTGAGCTCCTGCAAACTCACTATAAAGTCTGTGGCCTGTGATGAGCAATGACAACGCTTTCCTGGCAGATACTGTTTGTAATACACAAGGAAATATGCATGTTTGGTTTGTAGGTTTTGGGTGCAATACTCCCAGCTCATTCTGGTACCTCCATTCCTGTCTTTGGCACTAGCAGTAGGGCATGCTGCTCATGGATTTCTTTCCCAAACTGCAAAATGTCAGGAAAGACTTTAATCTCAAACCAGAATTAGCTTGGGCAGAGACAAAGCCTGGAAGATTTAAGATGAAAAGAAATATAATGTGAGGAATGTCTTCAGTTAGGAAATGTGAATTAACTTTTTGCAGTCTTGATTGCCTCATGGTACCGGCAAAAGCCATAATGAAACATCTTGTCTTTAAAGACAGATTTGCCTTCTAGGTTCATGCTGGGAGTTCAGCTTGTTATATATGAGAAGATATTCTTCCAGTGGAATACAGATTTTGCAGAGGTAAAAATTGAGGCAGGCTCATACTTGAAGCCATTATTTAAAGACACACTAGTGCTGGAAAATCAATCAAAACATTTGATTCTTCAAGTCTGAGAGAATGGTGCATTCTTTTTCATCTCAGTGTCAACCTGTTGTCACTCTGCATTGTGCTTTATGGGGCCATCTTCAGCTACAAAGATTAATGAAGGTGCCAGCATTTAGTTCGGGGAACACACCCTTCAGTTTCAGTGACGGAACAGCTGGAAATTCAACTTGTTTCTTCACTCTGAACTGTGAAACTATCCTATGGGGAGAGAGTGTAACCCTGACTCAGGGTTACAGTATTCAGAAATGGTGTTTTTTCCACTTTTAAAAGTCTTAAATCTGTGGTAGAGTGGTATTCCCTCAACTCTTTTCTGTCAAGTAGATGTGGCAGCTAAACCAAGGCAAATGGGCTGGCAGCTGTCAGTGGAGAGATGTTATAAAGCCTTCACAAATGGCATTTTGCTGTCAGCTGCATCAGAGGTGTCATGAATTGAAATGGCCTGCAGAGTGAATTTTCCTCACTACTCAACGCTGCTCAGCACCATAGCTAAAACCAAATTTTGAAATCCTAAGCAGGAAGCCTTGTAAGCTGAGATCTGGTTGCTCCTGTTACGGGAAGCAAAGGTGGCAGAAGGGACAGAGATAGGAGAAGGATGTGGGGAGATCTTTTTTGTTTCTCCTGCCACTGCTGTGTTATCAGGAGATGAGTCAAGAGCAACTGGTGGGTCTTGGTTTCCTTTTCTTTCCCCTTCTCTATGCACTCTTTTCCCTGTCCTCCCCCTGTCCCCTTCAATACCTCCTATCCTACATTACCCTTTGGCAGCAACTGGCAGGTGCCCTCGGTGGCTTTCCAGGACTTCTGAAAGGCAGAATAGATACTGGGTCTGCAGGCATTTCAGTGCCTACCAGCAGTTCGGCCATTCTCCACATCCCCTTTTGCCTTGACCCAGAATGGTGCTGCTGATGCGAGGGACCCACTCAGTCTGCTCCGCTGTGTAAAGAGCCTGTTAGCGCCTGTGTGACATCTTCCGTGTAATACGTGCTTAAAAATACAGAGGTTTTCCAAAATATCTGATCCCTTGCAGCCTGTCCCAGGGTACCAACCTCCTCTGCAGCATTTGTGCATCAATTGGTGACTGCCTTGATGATACAAAGGTTTACTCAGAAACGTTGCCTTGGGAATAGAGTCACTAAGCTTATTGCAATTTTGTCATAACTCATTTTGTCGTTTTGTGTGGCTGAGAAAACATAAATGCACCTGAGATCTGTGGTGAAAGGATCACACTTGGTTAATGAATTCTTAGGTGAAAGCAAGCTGGTATAGTCTTGAGGGATTTGGAAGTCCCTAATGCCATCCTTGGGTTAATAGCATTTGCAAACATGCTTTTAAATGTGGCTTCTCAGTCACCTCCACATGTTGCCCTCTTCTTTCCTCTGAATCAGATGGAAGTTATACAGAAATGGTTTTATGGTCGCTTTCGTGGGCAATCTTAGTATGTTAGGAAAACATGTTCCGGTAAAAAGAGCTAGAAAAAGATAGAGAGGTTTTGGACTTGCACATTTGTGCTCTGTAATTAAGTGTGGTGGGAGGTGCAGAGCTGTCAGGGACATGAGAGGTAGATTTCAGTGACAGATTTTGAAAGGTTTTTCCTAGCGTAAATACTTCCAGTTTAATTAACAAAAAGTCTCCTCCTCTTAGAAATACAAAACTCCATGATAGCTGCAAGCTTACAAGTGACAGGAAAAGGAAGGGGAGAGTATGAAATGCTGCTTGAAGATTTCATTAATGTGCTGAGGTTCTTTAATAAATCAGTGCTTATATCTATTTATCAACCTGACAGCTGCTTTCTTCATCTCCATCCCACTGTTTGTTGACATCGTGTTTACTTCTTTTTTTTCTGAGAATGGAACATTAAAGCAATAAAAAGTGGTCTAAAAAGTGACTGGTATGGGGAATAACAGAGCTAGTGAAAATGAAATCTTTCATTGATTTTTCTTGAAAGGGAAGGTGACCCTACTCTATGTGAAGCTGTAACCATGGTAGCAAATCTAGTCACTGGGGAAAAAAAATGATACTACTTTTACAGTAGGAGGTGGAAATGGACACTCTGAACTAAACGTTTTCAAGCCCGTGATTGGGAGCTTGAGATGTTTTCATTTAACAGGCTTTGACTTTGAAGATGGATTGTGCTACTGTATTTCTTGCAGAAAAGATGTCAGTGGGAAGAGACCATGTTCTGTAATTGGGCCACACCAAAACAGAGAAGCTGAGGGACACTTGTGTTAGAAGAAAGCCAAATCCCCAATGACGATAATTTCCAATAACAGATGTCAGGGATACAATAGTGTCCCAGATACGTGGGGACCAACTGTTACTTAGATAAAAGACCTTTACATTATTGGCTGTATAAAGGGACGTTGAGGCATTGAAAAAGGGCCTGGATGTAACCAGGAATTCAGGCCATAATGCTTATGGGGCACTTGAAGTCTCTCAAGTGCTTTACAGATAGCTAATTCTCATTATCGCCTGGGAAAGAGGGCAGTACAAATACTGAGCCAGTGAGGTCAGCTCGCTTGCCTGAAGCCGCAGAGAAAAATCTATGTCAAATCTAGTGCTGGAAAGCACAGTTTTCAACCCCATGCTCAGCACTTTCCTGATCCTGCACCAGTTGCCCCCACAGCTCCCAAAGTGCACTCCTGGGCCATGCAGGCACAGTCACTTCAGTCACTGGTGCATGTTGCCCTAAAACATGTGCTGCTGCTTTTTAGTGGTTGGAGGGACTCCCACACGTGGAGAGAGCTGAGGGGTCCTGACCAGCAGCCGAGGGCTGACCCTGGTGTGTGCCACAGGGAAGCGCGGCACAAGGCAGCCCTGTGGGTGCATCCTCACCTTTGCACCCACAGTGGGAGCTGTTTGAGGGCTGATACCCGTGAGACACTCAGCTCCCACATGTCTCCTCAGGCTTGTTTAAGTCTGTTTTCAAAGGTTTTGCTGAGCGCTAGTGCACAAGCAAAGAGGGCTGGAGTGCGCGTTCTCCATTGTAGAGAAAAGATGTGGTATACCCATATTTATGAAGTACAACTGGTTGCAATCTGCAGAGTGTAACTGATCCCTTCTTGTGTTAAAGATAAGCGATCTCTAAGGCCATGGCTGTTTGGTACAATGGGACGGTTGCTGGGAACTGACGTTGAGCCAAACCATTCTTTGGAATGTTTTTAATTAAGATTAACGTACCCCAAAGTGTATATCAATGATAGCACCACAAACTGGTGTACAGTCCTGCAAGCCAAAAGAAATGTCCATTGTTATATTAAAATGTTACATCTACTAGGCACTCTGTGCTTTATTTTCAACCTCCGTTCCTCTTTGTAATTATATCAACAAAAGTTGACTAGAACTCCAGAAAAGGAAAGCTTGTTTCATAGAAACACTTTGATTCAAGAACCATTTTATAATCCCTACTGTGCTAAATAACCACTGTAAAATTAAAAACGCTTATCCTTGTAATGCCAGGTAAGAGAGTGGCATATATACAAGCTGGCGGTTCTGCTTATTTTAGTGGAGGTTGCCCTGTAGACGTAATCTCTGCAGTTACGCTCATCCAACTGGAATTCACAGGAACTAAGAGAAAGCAATATGCGGCTTCAAATGTAGCCTTCAAAATCCAGCAATACCAGGGGTTCTGCTTGCTGCCACAGCTGGGCATGCTGCATGCTTTCCGCAGTGGGATGCATGCTATTTGAATAAAATATCAAAAGGTTCCCTTTTAAAATCCAAGCATCTGATCTCATAGTTCCTTCACGGTTTTACAAAAGGCTTGGGTGTTGTTTGTACATTGTAGAGACACAACCGGTGTAAGACTTACTGCAGAGACACCAGTCACATGGTGGAGCCATTAAAATACCTATTTCTCAGCACGTGGCTCTCATCGCTCCAATAAAGACATGCACTGGCGTTTATATTTACAACACTGTCCCCTGGCATAGCCCAAACTAAGTGGGAAAGTGTGAAGGTGACTTTCAGCAGGCAGTAAGGGAAAAGGGAATTTGCTTCAGTAGGCGCTGAGGAATGAAACAGTCTTGAAAAAAGATTGGTTTGAGTGTAATGATCAAAGGAGAGCAGCAGAGGTCAGAGAAAAAGGCAAGTGTGATAACTAGAGAACCAGAGGATGGGAGAAAAATAAATTCAAAAATTAGGGCAGACACTTAAATGTGATCTCACTTGTGGATTTCAAAGGAGGAGAAAGATCAGACTTTCTTCACCGCTGGGTCATTTCTGGAAGACTTCACTCAGATCGTCCAAAGATGCATTTTCCATCTTGACAGCTAACAAATGATTGTGCAGATTGACTGGCAAACCTCTTTTTCGATAGACTAATCTGCTATTGGGATTTTTCTGGCACCGTTTTTTGGGTACGAATTGGAAGAGAAGCAGAGAGAGACAGTAAAAGCAGATCTCTCTGCTTCCCCACTTCCCTTTCATAGGAAACCCTGCTTTTCCCACCTCGTAACTAATTCTGGTGCTGTATAGGCAATATATGTATCCATAACATTAAATGGAAATGGGGAAAGGAAGAACTGGCTGCAGAAAGGCAGGAAAAGAGAAAACGATATGACAGAATATTCAATGTCAGGAGAGCATCCACACAATAGAGGATATCAGAAAAAAAAATGAGAGCAATGTGATTTTAGAAGGAAAATTCTGATGCAGATGAACAGATTTAGGATAGAAAAAGGCAGACAGAGATATGAACAGTTAGTGATGCATAAAGTTAAGCAAGATTTTGTCCCAAACTTTTATTCAGGCAGAAGATAATACTCCAAACACTGTTTCAGTTTTAGCAAATTGTTTAAAAAAGCCCGCAACAAATGCCTTTCAAATAAAAGCTTTAATGAATCTGTGTTGGTTGTTTTTGCATAACCTCAGCAGAACTATCAAGGTGTATTTCTAAACAGCTAAAGCAGCTTGTTAAAAGCCTTTGGCAAGATTAACTTTGTGTGAATCAGATCAGCATATTGAAAAGACATAATCCTATTCCCAACAGGAGACGAAAATGTCCAGTTTTGGAGAAGTCTTTGATTTTTGGTTTGTTGTGATCAGCTGCATATTGTAGCCACATTGTAGTAGGAGTTTATTAATTGTGAAGCCACATAATATTAAATACCTTCTAGTGGCATATGTTACCTGCATATTATTCGTAAACTCCTCATTTTGCTTAACAAAGGTGATACTAGTAGCTCACCGAAGGAGCGTTTCTATGCTGAGAGCTCAGAACAGTCCACAAAATGCTCTAATGCGCACTGATCTGGATAGCCATAAACAGTTCCTTAGGCTTTGATAGGGCTCAGTTTCAAATTGGATGGTAAATACCGTTGAGTATGTGCATCCACATGTGTATTTATGTGCAGAACAAAAGGAAAAACACAGGTACACAGACGATGCAAAGGAAAACTGCTGGTGTAGAATGTGGGCTTTAGTTCAGGAGTTTTATCTGTCGAGTTACTGTACTATAGTAGATATTTTGTAAAAGAAAGTGCTAATCACTGCTTCTGATAACATACACATGTTCTTTAGATCAAAAACACATTAAAGTCCTAAATGCTCTTAGGAGATGCCTGCATTTCCCTCAGTGACAGCTGTGTGGTCAAACCCTGAGCCAACAGGATATTGACAAACTAATGAGAAAGCCTTTTGATGGAGGTGGCAGAGCTGAACGCCCACATAGGCAGAAGCCTGAGGCAGGTGCCTGTTAGTCTAAGCGTGTAGAAAGCATCTACTTCAAAAACAAGGCATATCATGAGTGAGCTAAATCATAAATTCCTTCAAAACTGGCCTTTGTTACAAACCTTGTCTCCTTGCTTCCTTCCTCCTTCTCCTCTCCACTCTCTCATATGCTGTATTTAATTGGATAGAGGATTCATGTCAGTATTTGACCAGTGGTTGGTTTCACCATATTAAAAATAGATCACAAAAGGAGTGGTGACTTTTTTTGCTTCTCTAATTTTAATTAACAGGCTAACTGCTTCCCTACTTGTGATTCACGTTGGAGATGTCAAATGCAAACTTACAGTACAGAGAAACAAATCCTGCTCTGTTTGAACTAGAGGGTGAAGAATGCCATCAATATGGTTAAGAGCTTGAAGAGAGCTGTGGGCTCAGCCTTTTGGGTGTGTGAGCCACCTATTCACCAGTTAGGCTAAAGGAATGAAAGCAGAGGTATATTAAACTGGCACTGTCAGGATAATGAATATCATTGCATATCAAAATCATACAGATCACAGTTTTACTGTCTTGTTACATATCTGCTTGTTCTTTCATACAACCTAGCTAGGCTGCTCTTTGCCAAGGTTGTATTTTACCTAACACTCTGCTGTAACTCATTGTTTTGGTTTATGAACAATAATTCCTCAGGGAAACCTTTTTCAGTCACCTTGCTTGCATAAACATGTGGTTGAATGCTGACCATCTCCTCCTGTCTAGTGACATTTATTTTTGTTCAGAGAAGAAATGCAGGCAAATGGCAAAGATGTAAAAGCATTTCCAAATAAGAAGCTAAGCAGTGAGCATTGTTCAGGGTCTGCCGGTTTCCTTCAGCAATGTCCTTCACCTGGCAGCGAAGTGAAGTCTTTCACAGAGTGCTGCTCCTAGAGATACTACCCAGAGGAAGAAGAAGACTTCCCTTCCTGTTGAGGCAGGGATAAAAATAGTCAGCTGACATACTGTAACATGTATTTTTTAAATGCTGAGGTAGTTCATGTTTTTCTTGCACCCTATAATTCCTGCCTGCCAACCGTTCTTTTATGTGTAGTGTGTAAAATATCACTCCATCACTAGCAAACATATCAAACATGGCATGGGGGCTAGATCTGACAGCAACAATGCCCTTTGTTTTGTCTAACTTTAAAAGTGAATTGTGCAATTTTCCTGTATTTCACTTCTGAGAGCATGGCTTCATTTTCTTGCTTTCAGGCTACATGACCAATTGCATTGTATTGTTTCATGGAGGCAGGAAGAGAATGTAACTGAATAAATACTCTCAGACTAAGATTTGTGTCCATCAGTATGTAACATTCCATTGCTATAGTAAGCTGTACCACCAGTGCACACCCACTGCTTGCCCTTTTGGCCAGCTGCCACCAACCTCTCTGGCCACAGCCAGTGGACCAGAGGAGCACCTTGGAGCAAGGGAGATGGAAAAGCTCAAGAAGAGGGCTGACGTACACACTGCCATTGATTTTCCATTCTTGTGTCTTTGTCAGCAGAATGATCAATTTACATATGCATGAGTCTACTTTAAATTCTAGCACCGGAAGAAGGAAATTTTGGATTAGCCTTCAAGAAGAAAGAGCTTCCCTGTGTCCAAGGGCTAATATGGCACCAGGTTCCCAGTGTGACCCTCCAGGATGTCACTTGTGCAGAGACTGGTCTCTTCCAGACAGTGACTCCTCCAGCCCAGCTACCTTCTCCCTCTTTTAGTGTCTAATTTAGGATGCCTTGCAGCTCTGGCACAGAACTGCTGCTTTCCCCACTCCTGGGCTGACAGAAGGGCAGGACCATATAGAAAGCAAATGTCATTCAGAAACACCCTCAGATTTCTCTCTAAATTCATCTGTTCTGGACCCTCTGAGCCAATGGGCATGAAAGGCATCTGGCACCTGAGTCGGGAGGGTTACTTACTGCTCTCTTCAAGAACATCAGTGCAGCTGAAAATCCATCCCCTCCTCCCTTAATCTTGCCTTCCCCTTTCTCTCCTGATTCAGTGTCAGGGAATCAAAATGCCAGGCAGAATGTTCAGCAGCTAATAGGTGGAAGGATCAGCAAAATAAAATAAGTAGGATCAGCAGGAGCAAGCTAACCTTATTCTGTGAGGAAGCATGTGAGTAGATATATTAGTAGACAAAATAATGTTTGGTTTTGGATTAGGTGTACTGCCGTGAACTCACTGCAGTCATTTATGTGGAAAACAGAATAGGATTTAAAAAACAGGCTGGTGGTAGGAGGAAGATTTAGTTTTCTGCCAGGGCAAACTAGAAAATTCACCTGTACCTTCCTGTATACATCATCCTTTCTGTGACTGAGAAAGTAGCCAAATGAAAATGTTTTCATGGCAAGTATAATAAAAAAGTGGCAACCACCTAAGTTTCACCAGATGCCAGTGGGTACCAATGGAGAACAGTCAATAAAAATTATTTTTTCAAAGAAAATCTTAAATTAATAAGATAATTCTGCTGGATGCCTGTCATCCTTGATTAAAAGAAAACATGCCTCAAGATGTCACAGTGGGAGTTTGCCACACAGAGAGCCTTATTTCACTATGTAACAAAATACTTTGGGGATCCATTCTATGAGATAAATAAAAAGGCAATAGTCTCATCGATCTGCTTTTGGAGTAAGTTTGTATTTCAACAATTAAAATGAAGGAATAAGGAAGTTGTATAGACTTTTGCTAATACGACCAGTCTAATTATGAAGGTCTGGAAGAGGAAAGGAGTTCCGCTTTTCCCATGGGCAGACATCTCTAGTTCTGTTGGCCCAGAAAGGCTGTTTACTTTCAAAATTCTACTCAGTGAGATAAATGTGGTGTTTGATACAGAAAGGACACTGTCACAAATGATTATACAGCCAACCTGAGGCTACTGAACCCCTTTGCTTTTCCCTTGTAAGATGGAGCTACAGATTTTCTTGGCAAGGAAGCTGCACAGCTGAGAGTGAGAGGGAAGTGGGACACGGGGCTGGCACAAGGCCCCCAGTTTAATCAGCGTGCCGTAACTGGAGCCCATAGCCTCTTCCTCGAGAGGAAGACCAAGAATAAGCTCTTCAGCAGAGTCTAAACAGCAATGTTTCTACACAGCAGTGTATATGTATGAGGTCCTTACCTGCACCCAGCCTTCTACATCAGCCAAGATAGAAGACCACAGTGTATAAGATTTTTTTCCCTCCCAGTCTCTGAAACAGCTTGGGATCTCTAGACAGTGATGCACACTGGGATCCAGTGGAGATGCCCAACAGATGGCTTGGGAGACTTCAAGGCAGTTCTGAAAAGCAACTTAGGAACTGCTGGGACTTGGGTTCATTTGGGAAGTAGGATTTTAAATCTCCTCAATTACCACACTGCTTCCAAATATTTGCCTGAGTTCATGTGGCAGAGGCTACATGGGTCAGAGATCTGACAGCTCTTCTGTGGCGTTGTCTGGCTTATCTTCTCAGCCTGGAAGGAAGCGCTTTCATTTTGAGCAGAGTTTGTGCCTACAACACAGAGTTTTGAGGTGTTAACCTCAGATTAATAAAACGACGGTTTGGAGGATACAAAGGTAGGTAGCCTGAGGTATTATCAGCAAGAAGTTTCTCTGAATTGCACTAAGCACATCTTTCTGAAAATTTTTAAGCATTAAAGAAAAGATTAACCTCTCACTTCCATCATTCATTTTTCCACTACTCTGGAACTAGGCAATAAAAATCAGTGGAAGGACTTTTCACTTTCCATTACTGCAAGTTGTACTGTATCTTTAAAGGCTTTAAAGGGTGTCATTTACATTCATACACACTTCCAGGGCCCTTTGTATTGCTAGAATACCAAACAGAGCCATAGCAGCCTCCATGAAAGTGCAAATCAGGTGTGATTCCTCTAACAATGAACTTCGTTCAGGTGGATCCAGATGTGGCATTGGGATGGGGAAGGGCTGAGGATGAGGAGCAGCAGCGCTGTACAGAGCAGTGCCCAGGAGGCTGGGTCCTGCAGCCCACACCCATCCTCTCCTTCCCTCTTCCCTCTCATGCTTGTACATCTGTTGCAGCACAGAGCTCTTACCTCTAAATAACAGAAAGAGAGGGAGGAAAAATGATTTCATCATGATTTCATGTGATTCCCTGGGTAGGTAAAAATAAAGTTGTTAAACTGGTGACCATGCATGAATCTCACAGAAGTGACAGCACTGACTCCTCTGTGCTTTTCTTATAGAGCAGAGCTAAAAACAGCCAATATGAGGTTGCTGCCCTGAGATTTTATAAGACTGTGTTCCCCTGATGACAAAGAAATGACCTTGAGACATCCATGCCAGAGCCAGATCAGGATATAGCATGGAAGATATTACATCAGCAACAAGTAGAAATTTTAGGGAGCTTTCAAAAAAAATCTTCTGAGGAGATTTCACTGGGGAGAGCAGGAGACTGACGGGTCTCTTAGTGTGAGGCTAGGACGAGGAGGAGACAGTGTGAAACTACTGTCCCATGGTGAAAGTAGACAAGTCCCCTTCTTTCTTTCGATATGCAAAAACTTTTTTTTTTTTTTCCCCCAAATTCTGAATCTGACATCCAATAGTTTTCTCTGGTTTCAAAGTCAATGAATATCCTCAGATAGCACTAATGGTCAGTCTCACTATCTCACCTTTCTTCCCACTCCCCTGCAGTATTCTAAAAATCTCCAGACATGTATTTTCTTTTGGTTTCACGCTAGGATCAAAATCACTGCATTTGTGATGAAACAGAATTATCACGCTCTGGACAATGCTAGTGAGAATGAAAATGTGGTGAACAAGAGATCTATGTAACCTCAATGTAAAATTATTTTTCAAAGCACACTTCAGTAGTATAAGGACTGAGGGAGGCAGTAAAAACCACTCACAGTCAAGAAAGAAAAGGCTCCTCTCTGACCAGAATCACATCTCCGTGCCTTTTTTGTCTTCAGAAAAGTTTCACAGGACTGTCTGGGAGAAGACCTGACCCAAGCAGACTCTCAGTCAAGTGAAATCTGCTAACAGAAGTGTCTAATAGATCGATCATATAAAAGCACTTTGCGATTGCTATTGCTTTTCTAGCCCACAGTCATGAGTAATCCCTCGTTTCCTTCCTTCTTTCTTCCACAGGATATTACAAGGCAGAGCAGATTGCCAAGAGAGCAAATGAAAGGATGGCAGCAAAAGCAGCTGTCAAGTTTGGATTCCTTGGAAAGGAACAGTCTGATCAGCAGCAAAGCCCAATAAAATATTTGGCTTTGAGTCATTTTCTCAAGCACCATGAGGAACAGAAAACAGGAGGGGGAGAGCAATGAGAGAGAGTTCTAGATTACCCTGCTGCCTGTTTAATGTTGCTATACGTAGCCATCTATTTAATTGTGGAGTTTTTCCACGTCCATCACATAAAGAAGATACCCAATATGCTAAAGACAAAATCAGATATTTAACAAATGATCAAAGGAGACCACTCACATTGAGAAGACTACTACCTCATGACAAAGCCGAGCATCTTTTATAGTTTGAATGCACAGCTAACTGAAAAGGAGAATTATTCCCATGCTAGATGAAAGCAGGGGCATGTAAAGACTCAATCTTCCACTTTTTAATAGAAATTTTGCCAGTTGGTTCAGGACCAGACTTCCTAATTTATTTGGGTGAGCTTCACCTATACGATTAGTTCATTGCTTTCAGTTTTCACCTTTTGTATCCATTTTGTATTTCCAATGGGTCTCAAGGGATTAGTGTGGTCTCAATGTTGCTTAAGGTCTTGGTGGTCTTGTACACAGTTAAATAAAGACAGAAGAGACATTTTCAATGATCTTTCTAACAGCAATCTAAGTTGTTTCAATGCTTGTATGACACAAAGTGTATGGAGTGGCAACCTTCCAGTTTTTGCAGGAGTTGGCAGCTTGTATAGCTCCTTAATAGAACAGCAAGATATTTCTCTTTCAGATTTGCAGTTTCTAAATGTCATTCTTTTATTACTGATTTATAGAGACCTTTTCTTGCCAGATCCAAACAGAGCAATATATATACATGAAATAGATATTATATACTCCAAAAATAATGGGTTTTCCCTTGATTGAATCAAAAATTATGGTAAAGCATTGTAAATTATGTCTTTAAACCATTTTATAAAGTTAATAAAATGATTTGATCTCTCTGAAAGAGAAGTCTTCTAATTTTATGCAGAAGATTGCAGAGTGCACTGAAGGACAAGGATGAATGGCTGCTAATTTACAGACATTCTTGACCATGTATTTAATTTCTGTAAAAGATTATCATCTTACTGTCTAATTTGATAAATTTGAATGAATAATTCAACTGTGCTATTTACTGATAAAGATATACTTCAGAATTACCTTTTAATATTTTACTTGAACACTTTGATACCCCAAAAAGCTATACAAAATGGAAAAAAAAATAGTAAAAACAGTGCTGCAAATGAGATTTTAATTGGACAGAGCCAAGAAAGACAGTGAGTCACTCAGCAGTCTTACCTCTGTTATTTCTCTTGAAGAAAGAGAGAGTATTACATGGTCACCTTGAAAAAGTCAATATTTGAGTAACAAAGGTCAAAATTTAGGGAAAACCAATTTTGTTTTTTCTCCATATTTAGCACAGAAGTGGCCCCTCATGTTGGTACAAATGTACGGAAGTTTCGGAGTCTTCCCAGGCTCCTGGGCTGCAGGTGAGAAACCTCTGGGGCTCACTGTGGTCAGCATCATGCGATTTCGTATTTCAGGCTTAGTCCAAAAACTAGACCAGAGTATGAATGAGCTTGAAAGAATGTACAGAAACTAGTGTTTCCAATAGCTTTATTTTTGTAGTCACTGTTTCATTTTTTAAAAAGAAAGAAATTAGGTAGTACTGAAATTTGAAGAAGAAGGTAGATATTTACTAGCACTCTCCAGGGAGTTTTAAGGTGCTATAGATGGAGGTTTCATATTTATATCCTGTAAGTAATGTCTTGAGAATCATATGGGGAACATGGTGAGAAAGTAAAAACCTGCTGTTTTAAACAGCACTACAAACATGGCCATTTTATTTTCTGAAATAAGAGAGCCCATACATAGCCAGCCTCTGACTTAGATTCACATGTTCTAAGGACCTGCTGCAGCAGTCGGAGCTGTGGCCCCAAACACGTTGCAGGAGGTTACTGCACAGATTTCGTTTTGCCCTCCTGTGCTGCACTATAGAATCATAGAATCCTTTTGGTTGGAAAAGACCTTTCAGACCACTGAGTCCCACCGTTAACTTAACACTGTCAAGTCCTCCTCTAGACCATGTTCCTAAGAACCTCATCTATGCTTCTTTTAAACACCTCCAGGGATGGTGACTCAACCACTTTCCTGTGCAGCCTGACAACCAATGCCTGACAACCCTTTCCATGAAGAAACTACAGGTTGTGTGTGGTAGAAGGTGTCCAAAGGAAAGCTGAAGAGACCGCCATCACCAATAGGAAAGGTGGTAGCTGGAAAGAGCGGGACAGTGAAAGAGAAGAGGGTGAGACAAGCCCTTCCAAAGAGTTCATCAGCACAAGGATATGAATGGAGCAGAAAGATGGGAAGAGATACTGATGAGGGAATGCTTCAGTGGAAAAAACAAGAACCGTTCTCAAAGAGTTGAGGTCGCGCAGGTGACAGCAAGTGTGAGGGTGCAAATGGCTTTCTATAGCAAAAGGAAGATTCAGGATTATCACAAGATGGCTCAAGTTGGTTGTAGAGCCCTGTACTGCTGCATGCCTGTTCCACACTTGTCGTAAAATTTCATGGCAATGCATTTACCCACTGGTTTGGAGCCTCCTATTCCCATGAGGTTTTGGTGTTCGTTAGGTAGGTATCTGAAGTGGCTCTTCATCCAAAATAAATTCAGATTCTGTATATTGACAGCACACTGTGATGCCACCCAACACACAGTAAGTAGGGACAGCTGGGGGAACCCACTTCACTGCTGCTCTGAACAAAGCTAGACATGCTTGACTGATGTCTGGTTACACCTTGCCATGGAATTTCTGTGGGACCTTGTTCTGGAGCCTTTATTAGAGGACAAATCACAAATACAGCGTTTATCATCTGGTTTGGGTGATATCCTTTCAGTGCTTCCTCACCTGCACTAGCAATGCAGAATGTATTAATTTTAAGTAGATATAATGCTTTTGGTAGGTGTTGGGTCAACAATGCTATAGTCTGGGTTTTCCTACTTCTCAGGAAGGTTTGCTGAATACACACATTACTGACACATTCCTGAAGATGGATGGATCACTTCTTGTGAAAACAGATAATTCACTTTTCTGGTGCATCAAATTTTAACTTCTATGTCAATACTGCACAAGAAGTATAATGTATCACAAGGACTTTCCTATATATATTTCAGTTTCTTTGGGAAATAAATGCACGTGTTATTTGTGTTGTACACAAACTATTGAAAAGCCATCAGATTAAAATTACTTTCTGTCCCATACAACTGACTGCTACTGATGGTCTAGGCATGACAGCTTCTAGAGCAAAAACCCTGCGTTTATTTTGAAAGCAGCTCTGCCATATGGCAGCATAGTACCTATTTAAATTCTCAAGGCTGAAGTTTATCCCGTAGCTTTCATGAGTGTTCTTGAAGCTGCTTTGCAGAAATCTGACTTTCGAATAACATCCGCATTGGACATCTAAATGTGAGTCCCGAGTTTTTTTGCAATATTCTGATCCTCTTCTTCTTTAACAGATACTTTCTTCATATTCATTCACTAAACATACATAAGATTACATGTTCTCATGAATATATTTGACCTTTATGTTGCTGAACACTATGCATGCTCGATGACTAATGCAGCATGATGCCTTTGTAAACAATGTTTTGATTTGGCCTGCAGTCAAAGCACCTGAATTACTTCTAACACTTTTGCTTGACGAGAAGATGTAATTGCATTATTTTTTCAACTTTTGCAAATACACTTTAATTTACGTCCAAATAATGCTCAGATTTCAAGCAGCTAAGTCCTCAGCTGAGACCTCTTATATCATCCTAAGGATTAACCTTAGACAGAATGTCAGCTACTTGTAATCAAATTACAAATAAGGATCAAATTACTTGTAATTTTTCCAGGCTGCTAAATTAATATGGTGTTAATCTTGATGAATTGAGACAAAAAATATTTTTACACAGTATTGTATATTGTCTTTCTGTAACAAAAGTTCACTTCTCTTTCTGCAGAGGCATAATCAAAGCCAAAAGTATGCGAGCGTGAAGAGACAAAGTGCAGCAAATGTCACCGATGCCTAGTCGCTTTAAGGAAGGCATTTTCCAACATCTTGTGAGCCACACCGTTTACCTTTGATGTCTCTTGCTGGGCGTCTGACCTGATCGTGCAGAACCTGGGACGAGGCAGCTCTCAGAAGTGCAGAACAAACTCCGCTCCCATTGTGATGAAAGAGTCAAGCGTGGCACCCATATGCTGTCAGAGTTTGCCTGCCTGCGAGGAAATGCTAGAAAACCTGCTAGTATGAGAATAATTAAATGGACGAATCTGTTTTAGACAAAACCAGAAACTTTCCCAATACTAATTTATTCCAGACTGCAAGGAAGCTTTCAGTGACTTCGCCTTCTCAGGGGACCATCACAAAATTGGCACCAACAAAAACCAGAGAAATACAGGATGGTCTTTTACACTGGATTAACATTAGCTGCCAGATTCAAAGACCTCAGGACCAGGACTACACAAAGCCATCAGATCCGATAAATGTGTATGTGTCTACCTGCACAAGACTTACATACGAATTGTATCACTGGTAAAGAATTGCCTAGTGGCTTCAGTCACAAAAGAGGCCTATAATATATGAGCAGTTCTGACCTATACCATGTGTAATGAGCTCTCTTTTAACCCTTACATTTAAAAACTAGAAATGCACTGGCATTCCTTTTATCCGAAGTCACATTTCAATGGCATGCTCAGCTGCTTGGACAGAGAACCAAGAAAGAGAAGCAGGCCAAAGTCTGATGGCTGCTTTCCCTCAGAGATGGCAGGTGCCATGCCAGGGAGCGTGATGAGGCAGGTGGATGATGCCCCGAGATGTCTCTTTTTGCTGCCCTGACCTACCCAAGACAGCTGCCACAAGCCCAGGTGTAATGAGACCTCCATCCTCTCCAAGACAGCAGCTGTCTTCAGCCTGGCTTGAATTTCTGAGATAAAATAATCTCTCAGCATGGGTCAGTCCAGGTTGCTCCTCACCAGCTACGCCTGGAATGTTGCCCATTCCTCTTTACTTAAATAGTGTTTTAGACACAAAATCTGAGAAACTCTTTAACCTTGTGCCTTGTGAACTGCAGTAGTCTGTAGAAAGGGTTTATTTTCTGATCAAATATCACACTTGTTTTCTGCAGCCATCACTATTTTTCTTACCTAGAGACTAAGTTAATAATTCTAAACAGCAGTATATATCATTCCAGAGCTAAAGTTTATATTTAAATCTATATTTCCAGAGTTTATATTAAAATATTAAACTCTTATCACACCAGAAAACTTTAGTAAGGACATTTTTAGTTAAGGACTGGATCTTTATTTTATTTTGCAATGACACAAGTCATTATCAGTACGGGTGACTAAAATTGTGCCAATTTATCTCTCTTTTCCCCTAGTCTTTTTTTCCCCATCTCATTGAGAAAATGTCAAGTCCCGTAATAAAGCTGTGGTTTACTTTCAGCAGAGAAAACAGCCAAGATCTAGGGACTTGGTATGCTTAAATTAACCTGGCCTAATAAGCTGTCTGAATCTATCTGGTTTAAGTTGCCTAGCCAGTTAAAACCATCTCTCTTTGATCATATAGATACATTTTGTCAGCTTTGATTTCTCTTTTCTCCCCTTCTAACCTATCAGTCTGTTACCAGCTGCTGTCATCTGTGAAATGCCAATGACACAAGTCACTGTTATGGTTTAGTGGCACAATCTGGTAGCATCCACTCTGGAACAAAAAAAACAACAAGTAAGCAGATGCCCGGGCCCAGAACTGGGATGGTATCTGACATAAAACTTCAAAGATGTAAAAGAAAGGGCATAACCAAGTAACCCAGCACACTTGGTTATAGGAATGTTCTGCTGGGGACACTTGTGTGGTTAAGAACCTAGGAACAACCGTCGTGGATCCGACAAGTATCCTTCTCCAAATGTGACCAGCCGCAGATGCCGAGGAAAACTAGACAAAGAGAGAAGAAACTTCCCCAGAACTACTTCCCTAGGTCACCATGTCTTGCAGCTTGGTGGATTCCCAAGACCAGAAAAGATGCTTTTATATTTAATAGCCCTTGACAAATGTTTCTTCTATGTATTTGTCCAGTCGTTTTTATAGCCGTGTAACTTAGCACCCTCAGTGTTCTGAGTCTCCAAAATTAGGAGACCATTCATTCACCATTTCCAAATCTAAGGAATCTGCAAAGGCCCAGTTCTCTAGGGGGGAGATGAGGACTTTACCCCTTCCTTTCAGAGGGAGTTCAATCCAAAAACCTCAAATCTTCAACTGATGTAAGATTTTCCTGAGTGTAATGAAATTTGCAACGTACTTCATGTGTGGGCTTTTTCTCTGAAGATGTGTAACAAGGGAACCAGGGCTTGTGTCAAAGTTAGTTCTTTCTGAAGGATCAATGACTGTTCAGTCTTCACATCAGTTTTCTCTACTTACACTTTATTCTAGACTTTCTAGCCTTTCTAGACCTGATGTTACATATGAAATAAATATAATGAAAATGACTATTTGCATGCTTCCATTTTGCATATAGAGTCATGGCTGCCTCCACTACTAAAAAGCAATTGGAATTCCACTTTATAAAGTAACATATTGGTGGCCGTCATTATCCATCTTATTAAGAGGCAAATCTACCCCTCCACTCTCAGGCTATGGATGTGTGCTGGTAATGGTCTTGTAACTCAGAAGGGGCCTCTTTCTGTCTCTTTAACAGATGCTTATCCAGTTGGTGTGGGCATGAAGTCCCTGTATTTGCTGCTGTACTGTTATAGATGAGGATATATATAGTTATATAGTATATGCATGTACCTTTAAAATATGTATAGATATCTGTGGAGATATATAGCTATTATAGTATAGATTAAGGCAACATCTGCTTGCCTTAAGAACCATGGAAAAATCTATTTTGGGAATGATCTGTGGAAGTTTTCATCTGCACATTCCCACCACCTACAGCCTCCAGCACTGAGCATGCACTTGTTCGAGGAGCTTAGAGGGCTGACACAAATTTAGAGCTCCCTGTAACTGCTTCTGGGACAGCACATCTGGTCTGGATTTCATTTTAGTAGTCTGTGCATCTTTTGCCAAAAGCTTTGGAGAAAGACCGAAGTAAAATAATTCATTGTTTCACCTTTACCTGAACACAGAACTATAATTTGCCATCATAGTGAAACATAACTAGTAACTTTTTCTTGGATAACAGCATAGTGTATAGTTGGTTTACGAATATGCAGAAATAGTTTCTCAAGTGTTATCACTCACATCTGAGGCAACAGTAACTATTTATACCAGCTGCAGAGCTGTTTGCAGTTTCATTTCCCTAACACATTTTCAGTACAAACTTCCAATACAATCTAAGCAGACCACTAATAACAAAATCTTATTTACTTGCAGTTTCAAGTACACTATAATTTTTCTAAATTATTTTTCTTAATTGTCTAGATTTTTACCATGAGTGCTGTTAATCTGCTTTCAGTTCTTCATTTAGCTTCAGCACTAGTCCACCCTCCCACACATATGCAACGCTGGAATGCACCTGAGAACCTAACATATCCCTCAGGAAAGGTTTAAATTTTTGAAAAAAAAAAAAAAAAAAGAATTTGGAATATTTTTTTAATCAAAATGTCTTTAGTTAAGTGTTTACAGTTTAGTAACAATCAGGCTCACAACTGTTTCAAACAAGACTGCAATCACTTCATGGCAGCGTGTTACAGCAACGGATTAGGAGACACATCATGGCTTGAATAAATTGTCATTTAAATGGATCAAGCAATCAAAAGCGGTAGAGGCAAACAGCACAGCAAGATGAAATCATTTGTTAATGAAGAATTAGTGGCAGAGGCAAGACAAGAGTCAAGGTCTCCAGGGCCTCACGTTTGCCCTTGTTTCTTGATCACTTTTCTCCATCCTGCACATGTAAATTTTGGCCCCAGCCATGCAGTATTTGTTTCCAGTGAACAAACAACATTTGGTTCACTTCCAGCAACAAACTTTCGTACAGTTAATCAAGCAGTTTATTAGAGCATGAAGGAAAATTGGTCATGACTTCGATTCCTGTACTGCTGGAATTAACAAGCTGGCTGTTGCCAGCACTAAACTTGGAAGTGCTAATGGTAATTAAAATCTATTTTCAAATACATCTGACAGTCTTAAGGTGGAGAAGTACTTGTTACTCATGTGAATTTTCAGACCAAATATGTAAAAAAAAAGTGCTACTTTCTTCAGGAAGATGTCAGCTGTGGGAAAGAAATAATAATTAATGACTTTTTAATGCTGTGTGATATAGCATTTGTTCTCTTTCAGTGAATTTATGGCTATGTGTGTCCTCCAAACTCTTTTGAGTAAGAGAAGCTTGCAACCAGAATTTACAAGTATTGGTAAGCTTTTTAGTTGTTATATTGTTATTATAACAGAAAGATAAGGAAAACAGTAAACTATTAGTAGCTTTACTATCATCTGACAAAAGTCCATGTAGCCCATACAGCTGATTTTCCCTCAGGTGCATTGGGTAAAATACCTTGTATTAACAAAGTACTCAAACACCTCGCTCAAATGGGAATGTGTTTCAAAAGGCAATCTTTTTAAGTATTCAACATATGCATGCTATACAGTGTGGAGAATAAAGGAAAGATAATCATACTTTGTTTTCCACTTCATTTTCTAAGCCTGCTTCCTGGCTAATTCAATCTATTGGATGAGTGTGAGGGACATGGGATAGATTAAAAAATGTTGACTGTCAGATCACTGGGGGATTTGAATTAATGTTCTTTTGCACAGAATGGAAGCATATGGGGCACAGAGTGCAGCTCTCCTTGGAAAATTACTGTCAAAACACTACCATCTCTATTAACAAAGCTGCTGACTTGTGAAGCAGAAAACGGCTTTTACTTGAGTTAATCTTCAAAAAGCAGTTCCAGAGTGACTGCTCACTCATACTCTCTCTTGCTACACCAACAATATTGTCTATTAACAGCTTCTTCCAAGTCACACCTTTACATGACATGAAGGAAGCAAAGTGATGTCCACCCAGCCTGACGATTGCTATCAAGATCCCATTTTCCTCTTGTAAAAAGGGAAAGCACACTTGATAGAATATCCCTCATATAGGTTTCAGAGTATGAGCTTACTGCTCAGTTTGCCTGCATTTCAGCTGATTTCCAAGAGTGAAGTTCTGTCTTCATATGTAATCAGATACAGACATTTCCTTTAGATATGTTCTAGCTTGCTTCTCCACTATTTTCCACAGGAAATAGTAAGGATCTCTTATCTGTCATTTCTTTACGTGCAAGCGATGAAATGTTTTATCTGAAGATAATGTTAAAGACTCAGAGTTAAGCTCTAAGAATAAGAAAAGGCTGAAGCTGAAGCTTTATCTACACATTAAGTACAATTGTCTCCAATAAGCAACCTCTTGTTTCTGGAGAAGCCACGGCTGCCTCAGCATGTTGCAAAGAAGAGAGCCATGAGGACCTCTGCTGAAATAAGTTACTATTGACTTACACAGTTAAAAAAGCACAAGTTTTTGTCTACTTTGTATATATTGGACAGTGTCCAATGAGAAAGAGACTTAAAAGGTGTTAACAAATGCATGGATTGTCTGGTTTTATTGCATGGATCTATTGTGGTCCTTACAGAAAAGTAATGTAATTAAAAAACAAACAAACAAACAAACCAAAAACAATGGAACTGCATGATCGAGAGACATTTTTAACTTTGTGATACTTTTACTAATACAAAATGTAGGTGTCTGACCTCATTCATCATGCATAAAGACTGAGACAATGCTCCTACACAAACGATACAGTGCAGATTGTTGTAATGAAGAACATCAGGATACTGACGGAAGGGGCACCTTCAAATACCATCAGAATTAATTGGCTCTTGAACGTGTCTGTTACATCTCAAGATCCCTGCTGCATATTGTTTTACTTTCCATGTGCATCAAAATTTATGTGATTCAAGTTTTAGAGTCACTAAAGATTTTGGGTGAATATGAGAAACATTTAATATACTTGTTTTGCAGAGGGCAGCTCTGTAAAAACATGTTGTTCAAAAGTGACTTGACTGGGACTTTTTGCCTGTGCATGTGCAGGTAAATGTTCAGATTTTTGCATATGGTGCAGATAAATATGCCCTAAAGCAAGAAATTCGCATCAATGGTTGGGTTTCAGTCTGAGTAAAGGGTTTGTCCTAAGTTCAGGATAAATATATTCCATAATGCTGCTATCATTAGGCTATGCATCCTGCAGCTGTCTTTGGGAAATAGATGAAGAATATACTTTTGGAGCTCCATATGTTCACTATGTATTTTTGCAGCCCTTTTAAAATAGATTGCTTACTTGTCTCACTTAAAAAAAAAAAAAAGGAACAATTTGCTTGTGATTTACTGTCTTTAATATTTGCTTTCTCTATAAAACCTTAGGAAAAAATGTTGGAGTTTCCCCTTGCTGTTAAATATAAAAGATTCAAGGTTTCTTTGAAAAAGAAAACTCATGAGCTCAGTTTAGAGCACATAATTGCTGCCTTTACTATTACAGGAGTCAATACAATACTAATAACATGACAGGGCAGTTACCTAATAAGGACCAAATACATGATTATTGTGTCAGAGTTGGCAGTTTAGCATGATCATACTAAAACTTAATGAACCATTTATTATTTTTGTTCACCTTCTTGAGTAACTCCATTCATAAACGTTACAGCAAATCATTGTTAAATACTAAAGCTTTGACTAAAGTCACCTGTCATGAGCTTTTGGACTATAGGCTATAGGATACAAGCAAGTTAAAAGTGTTATTTGTCTTGATATTTATTTTCTTCTTTTCACCTTGTCTTTCACATCTTGCACTTTGCACTTCAGGGCTGGTTTCAGTGCAATCTGTAAAATTTGTGCAAATGAGTCATATTTCATTTGGCACTTCAACTTTTTTTTCTTTTTTTTTTTCAAAAAACAGCATTACAGTTTTGCAACCCATGGCAGGGAATGAAAGCTAGCATTCAGACACTTCAGTGCCTAATTATCAGAAGCTAAATGGACACAAAATGATTAAGCAAAAGAATCTGAACACCATCAAAAGCATTAAATGTTCCATAGGAAATGAATTTGGTAAATTTTAAAGGCATTATAATTAATCACCATGACTTGTTCATGAATTATAACTTGTTCTGTACTCGGCTACAATTATTTTGATTTAATGCTTTTTATCAGTGAATAAAGTTATTCAATTCCATTTAACTATCTAAAGTGATTTGCAAGATCTAGACTCTCAAATATCTCTCCTGCTCATCTCTTTCAGTTCATTTCTCCCATCCAGCTTTTTATGAGTCACTGAATTATTTCTAAATCCCAAACACATTTGGGTGACTAGCTTACTTACAGAACAACAACTGTAAGAAGAGGGAATCATGCTGGATTATTAAATTGATGACTGTAAATCTAAATTTGCATAAAAGCCTTTTTGTAACTTATTTATGCATGACTTTCTCAAATCATCACTGAAGGGGTGGTATCGACCTGCAATGGGAAGGTACTCTTCAGTCCCTGCTGCCACAGAACTTGCCTTCTGAAGGTCTCAAAATGATTTAGCTATTAATGAATCAAGAATTTGTCATAAGGAAATCACTTCTTACTTAAAACCCAACATTGCAGTTCTGTCATGAATGCAGTAACGCAAAATGCCTCTTTTTTAAAAAAAAAAAAAAAAAGTTTTTTAAAGCTGGAAGTGCCTTTTGGCTTTCATTTATGTCCTTTGCCATCGGGGGAAAAAAACAGGGGAGTGGAAAGGTCTGGAAACAGCACAATCAGGTCTATTAAAGAGATATGAATCATTTCTTTAGGGGAAGAAAACATGCCCTTTGCAACAGAAAAATGTATAACAGATAATTGAAGATTGGTGCAAAGGAAAACAAGCTATCGCCTGCATGTTGGGATGGGGTGAACAGAGGTATCGGCACAGAAGAGCCTTTTCAGTCTTCCTGTGAAACACTAACTGAGCACGTCAAATTCTACCTTGGAAAATAAAACCACACAGGACACTTTCTCTTCACACACTCACAGCACACAAAAAATGTTTCAGTGATTAATACAGAAGTAAGCTGCATGGAAGTGTGCCTTGTGCCACCAGTCTTTTGACTGATAAATCTTTTCTGGAAGATGTAGACAAGCAGGTGCTAGAAGTCTTTCTTCCTTCATCCCAGGTAAAGCTGGGGGAAGGAAATCAGTGCCACACCTGTAAGACCTGCTCCAGAAAACAAGACAGTTTGATCAAAAGAGCATGCATTGCCTCATCCCATTTCTGGATTTGCAAAGAGGTCAGCAGGATCCTTACAATGTGATGGTGAATGGGAGTACAGACTGGTGGGGGAAAACAAAATGCATTCCCAGCTGGGGAGCAGAACCACCCTGTGCTGCTCAGCGTGGGGAAATCATCCATCCTCTTAACATCTAAGTGGCTGAATTGGGCCAGAGTGGTGCAAGGACATTGTCACACCACCTGATAATACGCCCTTTGGCTACGGGCTGTTGGGCCTCAGGGGCTTCCTCTCCTTTCATGTAACGAGTGTCACGAGGATGGAGCCAGGCTCTTCTCGGTGGCAACCAATGATAGGACAAGTGGTAACGGGTTCAAGCTGGAACACAAGAGGTTCCACTTAAATATGAGAAGAAACTTCTTCTCAGTGAGGGTAACAGAGCACTGGAACAGGCTGCCCAGGGAGGTTGTGGAGTCTCCTCCTCTGGAGACATTCAAAACCCGCCTGGACGCCTTCCTGTGTAACCTCATCTAGGTGTTCCTGCTCTGGCAGGGGGATTGGACTGGATGATCTTTTGAGGTCCCTTCCAATCCCTAACATTCTGTGATTCTGTGTAACCACCTCAATGGACTGGGATGAAGAAGCAATGGGAAAAATTCACAGATCAAAATGCTGCAATTCAGCCTCATGAGTTACAACCGGGAAAGAGAACCCTGCATGTAAAAAAGCCAGGGCTGCCTCCGGAGACTGCCGGCTTCAGACAGGCGCCATGGCAAGCACCAACCTGGAAGGCAGACCTGTCGGCCACATCCTCCCCTGCTGACATCACTGGGAATCCCACTGAGTGGTTGAAGTCATTTTGCCTTGAAGCTCTGCTCCACGTTACAGACCAAGGGTTTCACTTTCCCGTAGAACGCAACTAAAGGCTGAGGCAAATATGAAAATTCTTACATTTGGCATAGCCTATTTAAACTTGAGATTTTATTAAAAAATACATCACCAGTTTCTACTCATGTCAAGGGCTGTGTAGACCAGACATTTCATAGGATATTGTTGAGGAGAGTGTTGACTCCAAAATGGCTGTCAGCTCCTCTCACTGCCACCTGACACTCAATTGCACATCTTCTTGCGTCTCATCTGGGAATAAATACCTAATTTTGACAGGCTGCAGAGCTTCCTATTTTAAAACTTTTCTTCTGGCAACTGCCCCATTCCCTCAAGTCCATTTACTTTATTTTTGACAGTAGAGATACTGAACTACTGAAAAACTACATTTCCTGTTACTTTTTGGTATAAACTCATGCTTTTGGGACACAGATGCCATTCTATCTGTACTTTGACTCTTTTCATTTGCTACTGTTAACATCTACATTAACTGGTAATTAACTGCAGTTTAAAGCAGTGGCATCCTTTTTAGACCATGACAGCAAGAAATACAAATACTTTTGCTTTATACATCTCTGTGATGCAAGACAAGTATTTGGAAAAATCCTCCTCCATGGCAAGCAAAATAAATCTCTTCAAAAATTCAAACAGCACTGAAAAGGTGAAAATGAGTATTTGACAGAGTGGGCATATCTGAATTCTAAAATAAATTACAACTTTAAAGAAGTTAGTGACTTACATGAAAATACCACTTTTTTCTTGCTTCACTGAAGACCAGGTAGAGGCTGCAAATACTGTACAGCTAAAATGTTACTGTGAAAAGAAAAAATAAAACCCAGTGTACACACTAAGTGATTGCCTTATATTTATTCATTAGCTTAACCCTTGCAAAAAACCCCACCTGCTTACTGGAATGTACAAGACTGTGAAACTCCTCCATCGCTTTATCACCTCCTGTGCTTCCCCAGAGGCCACAGTCTTCAACAAGTAAAGGAAGAAGGAGAAAAAGGGTGCCGGGGGTACAAAGGCTGGGGCTGCTCCATGTGTGGGTACGGGCGGGAGCTGAGGGTGACCCCGGCACAGGCCATTGCCTCCCTCAGCAGGGCACAGTCACACTGTGTCTGCAGATGGCAGCTGGAGACGGTTGCTGGTGACAGTTTCAACCCACAGCCCCAGACATGGCAAGTGATGAACTGGTCCAGGGTCCTTCCAGGGAGTCCCAGCAGCAGACAGGGCTGGAGAGAATGTTCCAATGCAGCTCCGAGGTCCACGTGGATGACAGTACACCTGCAGGCACTGGAGCTGCTCAGGGCAATTAAGGCCAATCTGTGACCTCACAGGCCCTGACAAAGTACCACTTACATACAACATACTTCAGTACAATGTACACACATTTGTGTTAAACAAAGTGCTGGTGGTACAAAAACCCTTATCAAAGACAGTAGTGCTGTTTCTGGATTGCGGCCTGTTTATTACTGTTGTTTGAGGGTTTTTGCAACTTGTGCTTTGTTTTGATAATGTGAAATTATCTGAATGAGTATGAAGCTATTAATAAAAAGGAAAAGCAAGCCTGCCAACCATATAAGTAAAAAAGTATTATATCCTCTAAATTCCAGAAAGTATGCAGGAGCAAGCCACAGGCCTTGTCCAACAAGCCACAGAACGAACAGCAGTACACCACGACGCCAGGACATCTTAACATTAGGCATTATAAGGGGTAAAAGGCAGAGATACCAGACAAAGTACTGGGATGTGCACACTTTGTTAAAACTCACAAAAATAGCAGTGTGTAGGAAACAACAGAAGGCAAGGTCTCTGTAAAATGCTATGGACACAACCAGGAGCAAAAGCAGCTGGGGCAGGAAAGCTGCGAGCCCAAGGGCAAAACTCCATTTGCTCTCTGCAGTTAGGTACAACATGTAGAAATAGGGAGAGAAGTTATGACGGATATCCCTCCTGGTCAGGTGGTAGAGGTAGGCATGCTCCAAAAACTCCCAGCCGTAGAGGTGATAAAATGCCATGGTTAAAGCAGTTATCACAGATCCAGCAACTGCTCCAAAAAGCAGCACGTCGCGGTTCAGCATCTTTACAAAAAGCTGCCAGATGTACCCTACAAAAGTAAACTTTGCTTTTCTGCCGTGCCCCGTACCCACCGCCCCTTCCCCACCGCGCTGTGGGCTCTGCAGGTGGAGCGCTATGGGCAGCGCGTAGGTCAGCGGGTATATTTTCATGTGCACAGCCAGCCCGTAGCAGACGGCGGCCTTCCCTACGCTCCTCGCTTCCACGAAGTACAGGGTGGCGAGCACCAGCAGCGCGACCAGCGCCTCCGCGTTGCCCCGGCTGGAGACGGCCATGGGCAGCGGGTTGAGGAGCCAGGCGGCAGCGCAGCACCCGCAGGCCTGCCCGGCGGCGGCCCCTCGGCGCCGCAGGGCCCGGTAGGCGACGACAGCAGCCGCCAGGTCCCCCGCCACGAAGAGCAGCTTCCCGAAGACCTCGGCAAGGCGGACATTGGGCGTCAGGAGCCAGGCCAGGAGCGGCGTGTAGCGGTAGGTGGCCCGCCGGTAGGGCGACCGGCCCTCGGCCACCAGCCGCGCCGCGTCGGTGAAGACCCGGTAGTCGACATCGGTGTACCGCACGCGCATGGCGCGGTCCTGGCGCAGCCCGCACAGCACCAGGCCCAGCCTCGCCAGCAGCCCCGCGCACAGCGCCGCGCGCAGCCCCGGCGCCATCCCCGCGGGCCGGGGTACGGTGCGCGCAGCTCCCGCGTGCCCCGCGCGGCGGGACGGAGCCGCGAGGCGCGCGGCACGAGCGCGCGGGTGAGCTCGACCCCGGCTTCCGCCTCTCTGCGCGAGGGGGGGGAAAGGGAAAAAGACGGCACCGCGCGTGCGCGCGGCAGAGGCGGCCGTTGGGCGGTGGCGCGTGCGTGGTGTGAGGGCTGAAGCCGTTGCCCTGGCCGGGGTGGGGCGAGTCGCCGCCGCGGTTTGCGCAGACCCGGCTGGTGGACGGGTCGGGGCTGCATACTTTCGGCGGCCGGCGTTCCCTTCCCGCCGGTCAGGGCTTCGAGCCCCGGTGTCCCTTGTCCCCTAAGGCCGTGAGACGTGGGCAGGGCAGCGCCACGGGCGCTGCTGCCCCTGCGCGCCCGGGGTCGGCCGGGGTAACGCACCCGCGGGAAGGGGAACCGTGTGGCGCTGCCGCCCTTGCCGCGTTTGAACCGGGGCGGTGCTGCGTTTGTGCCGACGGGCTGCGGCGCCTCGCTGCAGTGAGCGCGGTCGTGCAGCAATGGCTGGGAGCCGGGCTGGGCGGTGGACACCGTTGCCATGGGGTGCAGGAAGAGCTGCGGGGCCTCCCCACCCCCGCAGCTGCTGGTGCTGCTGCTCTGCGCCTTCACCCTCTCGAGGGCAGGGAGCAGCGTGCAGCGCAAATCTGTGCGGCTCTGTGGGCAGGGAGGCAGCATGTGCAATAGTAAAATAAGAAGAAGGAAAAATAACATCTGTTATTTACCTTCTGCAAGTGGCTGTGTTTTGCCTAGACGTATGAGCTCTCTCTAAAGCACTTAGGTAAGCTTCCTTCCAGAGTAAATTCCTCATTTACTTAGATCGGAAGCAGTACCAAGAAAAATACAGCTTAGACTTATTTACAATAAAGACATAAATTCCACTGTATTTGGAGGTTTTTTGTATATTTCTAAATAAAATCGTTTTCCTGTCTGGATGTTTGCTATAGATGGTATCTCACATTTGAATTGTGGCTGACTGAAAAACAGGTATTTATTACTTACCAGTATTATGGGTTTCTTATTAGAGCTAGGTAGTGTTTTTTTCCAGAGACTCTTTATTAATCAGAAAATATGCAGTTGCTTGTTTAGTAGTTAATTACAACTGCATTCATTTTGTTGAATGGTTTCATTCAGGAACATTTTGGGAGTTGCTGGCTCACACTGCTTCCAGGAAAGAATCTGCTTTGTCTCTGTTCTGGGAACGCTCATCAGAGAACTGGGAATAGATTTTTTGCTTTTGGCACTGAAGTCTTTGGAGGGTGTCCTAACTGGTAGGCTGCTCTGGGGACAAGATATATTCCTGTTTGTGTGCACTCAGCTATTCATTTTTATCTGTTAAGACTGTTTTACTTTGCTTAATAGTATGATGGCACATAGGCTGAGGTGTCCAGTGGGAGCGGCATAGTAACTAACCTGGAGAATCAGTTTTTCCTCTGTCTGTAGAAGTCAGCAGATATTTACATGTTATATATGAAACTAGACATCTTCAACAGCAAAGCCCAAGAGTCTTCTCCGTTAACTTGCTATATAACATCAGTTAGCCCCAAAACTGATGGTTGGGGAACTTGGGGTTAGGACATGAGTGTGGTTGTTGCTCCTTCATAAATAATTGCTCACTACTACTGTTCTGCTTTCAAACAGAAAATATTGGTGACATTTTATCTCCTTCTTTTATATATCTTGTACTCTTAATAGCTCGGATGCTTTTACAGAAAGTTACATCACCTTATCCTTGCTGTGCCCAAGATATCCTCTGGAAATGCTAGGAGATAGAAACTTAATAAAAATCACTGGAACTGTAATAATTTTATATTCTATGGAACTAGAAGTCTAAGCAAAAGTATGCATGTAGGTACTCCTAAGTTTTTAGTTTCAGGAAGGTTGTTGCTTGCAAAGAACTTTTCTGCCATCTGCCTGCTTTCTCCCAGGCTTGTTTGGGATTCTTCTGTTGCCTCTTTGGATGGAATATATTTTTTTACTTCAGATCCTTGGAGGAAACTGTTCATTGTCAGAACAGAATGCATTGCAGTTTATTTACTGAAGTGTGTAAGTTTAATGATACTGGTTAAATAATACTAGTTTAATAAATAAACTTAGGAATTTGCAGGTCTCTCAAATGTAGTTTTGTTGTTGTTTCTGACAGTCTGTTTTCAGACAAATCTTTTATTCTTGTCTGAGGTTAATAGAAGTGTGAAGCTGTCCATAGTGACTGTTTATCTGGATTCTAAAGAGGAAAAGGTAGGTAATTTAATTCTGAAGGGTCATGAAGTTAATAAAACAGAAAAACTAGCTTAGCTATTGTTGCATGTACTGTGACTGTACGACATTGCCTGAGCTGGAAAAATAATTTATTTTCCTTATCAATAACTTAGCATATTGAAAATAAGCTTGAAGCTCTTCAGAGAATTAAGGTTTGGCTCAAAAATGTATTTGGCTTCAGATTTGATACCAACTTGCTTAACCTGATTTGTCATGTACTGTAGACTTTAATGCAGGAAGGAGGGCAATCTTATTAAAGTTATAAATCTGTTGTTCTTGTAAAATGCTGCGTTTATTTATAGAAGCCACCAGGAGTCACTTTTAGAAAACAGTAGGAGATAAAAACTAATAGAACTGCTGGGACTGAAGCTGAATTATTCCAGTGCACGTTAAGATATAAACAAGTGTGTAGAAAAATGTGGAGTCAGCCATAACCATGCATAAAATATTAACTAAATAGGAGCGCATATATACGTATATATGCACATACGTATAAAGAATGTTTTTCCATCATCTACCATGGATTTGATTTACACAGTCTCAAAGATGGTACCATCAGATATTTTATGAATGGGGGTCATGTGTGTATATGTTTCTGTTGCATACTCATGAAGGGGGATGATAAGCCTGATCTCAATTATTCTCACATCTTCACCTTCTGTGATAGAGACTACTTCAGCAGCACCGGGACATACATTCCAGAAACTGTCTCACACACCTTGTCACTACTTAAGAATTACACAGCAGTAGTAGCAGTGCAAGGACAAAGAAACTGAGGCCTTTTTATGCAAAGTGCCCAATGGAAGGCCTAATGGAAGTTTTTACCATCAGAAAGCCGAGATACAACTCGGGGGTGACAACTGGGGGGTCAGGGAGAGTGACAAGCTGGTTACTGGTCAGTCAGGAGCAATCATCACAGCTGGTCACGTACTTGCCTTTTAGGGGTTTGCTATCCACAGTATGGTAGAAGGTTAGTTTTGAGGAGAGATGAGCTGAGTCTGCTTTCATTGGCGAAGATGGTTAAAAACTAGATCTGATGGGTACGGCTTGGGCGAATATGGGAGGGACTCACGGATTATATTTGAGAAGTTGAAGGAGAATAAAGAGGCTAGTGAAGGGGTGTGAAGAAGCTGACAAGGAATTAGAAGACAATTCTGGTAGCAGTACTTTGAAGTAAGAACATAAGGGAGATATGGTGGTTGGTAGCATTGCAAGGAGAGAACAAGGGTTGAAGTGGTGAGAGCCTTACTAAGATTCAGGTGGCCTAGGAGGATAGACAAGCTTAAATATTTGAAAAGTTAGAGAAGAAAGCAGTAAGGGGCTTCACAGGAGGAAGGCAGTCAGAGGATTCTTTCACATGCTGTATTTTAGCTTGTTCTACTGGGATCTCAGGGTGTGAGGTTACCTAATTGTTAATAGTTAGCTGTATTTTGAGATTTTTTTGTTGAGTTATGAGATAAAATTTGATCATAATGACTAATATATTTTCTTAAAATAAATTGTCTTATTTTATGTATACTGTGACATAAATCTATACAGATGAAAGATGGAAGGAAAGCTAAGTAATTATGATATGGAGAAAGGAAGATCTCGGACAATAGCTGGTATATGGTCTTCAGACTTCTGAAAAGGGATACTTATGCTGTAATTTATTAGAGTTCCCTTTTAATTTTATTTGGTTTTGAACTCAGAATGTTTCTTTATATTTGAAATACTTCTGCTTAATATATTTATAAACTGTCAGTGAATTTTTGATAAGGTGATCAGTACAATCTGTTTCTTGAAGCACAAGAAATTTGATAGAAAAAGTGACTAACACTTGTTAGATATTTTTGGCTTGATAAAATAAATTGGTTTTGCAAATACAATTGATGCCTTTCAAATATTTGTAGTGTGTTAAACTTTAGGCATTATTGGCAAGAGGGAAGTATGGTTAAGATTATGTAATGAAGTGTTCATTTCTGCTTTAATACTGAAATGAATAATACAGGAGGTTTTTAAAAAATAAGATGAAAAAACACGTTAGAACTCTTCACTGAAGAAAATCACTGTTATAAATATAGGACCACCACTATTCCCTTAAGCTTTTTGTGTTAATGTGTTTACTGAACACTGCTTGATAAATCTATACCCTTATTCACACATTATTCTAAAAATATGGCTGTTCAGAGAATGTGATCTGACTTGTAAAGGATTTTTTTTTTTTTTTAATGACATGGTTTTGCACAATATGCTTTAAGTGGTGTTTGCAGAGATCTGCTCGCAGTGGTTATGCTGATTGTATGTCAGTGTACTAGGTAAAATGCTAGCCCTCCAGGGATAAACATTAGTATTTCAGGAAAAAAAGGTTATGTCTGAGAAACCACGTGTGGCAGGTTATTAAGCAAGGGTGAGTCTGATGAAGTTTGATGCTGGCCTAGGGAGAGATTCCAAGAAATATGGCCTGTTGTGATTTAAGGCAGTGGTGTGTCTGAAACATGGTAAAAAGGAGTTACCTGCATCAAATTTGGGCAATGCCCAGCTCTCTCACTGCCTGACTTGAAATGCCAAACAGAAGTGCTTTACCCCTTTTTACATTACTGCTGTAGCACTAGCTAATGGGGCAGGCAGCCCAGTGGATTAGATTCCAGAAGCTGGAGTGTACAACAAAGAAATGAGTTGGATTTCATCTGTGGTTTCTTTTTCTTTTTTTTTTTCTTTCTTTCTTTCCCATTTACTTCTGCTAATGAAAGAATGTGTAGAGAGAACTGGTAAGAGCCCAGGCAGGAGAGAAACTGAAGCGAAATGACAGATTATGTATTTAGGAAATTGTTCGAAGATGGAGGGTTTGTGGCACAGAACTACTGATTTTGACCATTGTGCAGAGCCCAATGACACACCCAGAAAGTATGAGTTTCTAGCAAGTGTAAAAGGCTGAATCTAATTGTGTTAGGCATGATTTTTTGCCAATTTTTGAGGGTATAAGTGAAGCAGTGGGTATTGAGAACTGGTGAAGATTATGTTAGAGGATTTTTCTAGACAGGTAAATACATATTTATATACTAAAATTATATATTGAAATGTATTTACTATATTTTAAAATGTGTTGCATATATGTATGATAGGCATGCTTAAGGAGTAATAGCTGTGTCTTTCTGAATGCTCACGTTTTTTAATGTCTTCAAATACGTCTCTGTCTGAACTGTGGGACAGCGCAACTTGAGAACATGAGATGTATGGGATCCATCCTATGTTCAAGCAATAACATCTATGACACTTTATATAAGTGAAGAGGTTAGATTTTGCATGTCAGCATCTGAGATGCCTTTGGCTCAGGAGATATTATCTATCGGTGCAGTCAACTCTAAGTGTCATAAACAGCATTCAGTCACAATATTTTTAAGTGATTAAGGGAAACATTTTGTTTATTTTTAGTTTATAACCACTTAATTCAATGTTTTCGAGTTCTTTGGAGGATGAAAAGAGGCAACACTTGGAATATATTTGTTTCAGTCTTCTCACACAGATCTTCTTCTATTAAATATGAAGGGCAGCCTGCAGTTAGGGGAGTTGAGGGGGTAGGGAAATCTATCTTCTCACCCCAAGTTAGACCACCACCTTCTACATCACTCAGACCTCACTAATATGCAATTCCTGAGATTGTATTGAGATAGATGGATGAGATACAAAACTATTTTGAACCTCTGGTCTTTTTTTCCAGATGGACAAGTAGACAGCAAGTACAGAAAGAAAATGACATCAACCTCTGCTACTGAGCTTGTTTTTTTCCTAACGTTACTTTCAGAACAGATGGGATATAGACAGGAAAAGGCACAAGAGGTAATCATAAATAATTTGTTTAGAAATAGATTTGAATTGTTCAATGGCTGAAGTAATAATTAAGTTCTTTCAGTGCAGAATTCTGGGCTGTAACTCGTAAGTGATGGGAGCTGTGGCTGAGGCCAAAGGTTTATCATCATCCCTTGAAACAATACAAGCTCGTAGGAACACAAACCACTTCCATGCATAGCTGAACTATGGAAACCTGGAAAAGTGCCCTCTTCTAGCCTAGATGATGGTTGGGATCCAAGAACGTAAGAGTTTTGACCAGACGTTTTCCTGAGGAAGAAGCAGCCGTAGCTTCTCTTAAGTCTTTCCCATCCCCTTCCCTGGACATAATTTTCTAGTTGAGATACTGTTTGTGCTGCTGCTTCTGTTGTAGTAGGGAAATTCTGTTTTACCTCGATACCTACTTTTGTAAAGCTGTTGGGAATTTAATCTCTGAATGTTGCTCAATATTGTGCTACTGCAGTGGAGGTGGGGAGACAAACCCAGGTTTTATGGACTTACTGTAGCTCAAAAGTACAAGGCAACAGCTCTGATTAATGAGTCCTTTAATGTCTAGCAGAGGGCCGTAACCTGCCACAGCTCCATTTCCAGCCACTTGAGCATCTTTCCATGCTGTGCCCTCCTCTCTTGAGCTCCTGGTTAAGAGGACTATAATAAGAACTAGCGTTACACCAACACATAGTAAATAAAGCACCTTAAAGCAATGAGCAGGGACCTCTTCAACTAGACCGTCAGGGAGATCTCCTTGAAAAGTGTCCCCGAGCAATAATTCTACCTTATTATTCCTTTTGCAGTATCCTATTGTATTGTGCATAGCTGCTAGGATGCTGTTGTACTTGGCACTACAGAACTGTAGGCTGAAGACAGATTGTCTTAGAGATCTAGCTGTAGAGGAAAGGATGTATCCTTCAATAGCTGTCTGTGGCAATTCACTTTTTTTTCTGTGAGTAGTGTTTTCTATCACCTAATTATGTATTTAGCTGCTCTTCTTCAAATTCTGACAGTTGCTCCGTTGGATTAGTTGCTTATGCACACTTTCTGTTTGAGCTCTGCCTCTTGCTGTGTTAACTGCCTCAGGTGGTGGTGCTTCTGCAGGGTAGCAAAGTTCATACTGCTTTTGGTGCTGTCTTTAGCAGTTACAGTTCTGTCCCTACTTCTGTCAATTCCTTGGTATATGGGATGATACTCTTCCCCAGTCTTATGTACATGTGTCTCTTAACTCAGCCTTCAGAGTTTATTCATTCACTGTTGATTGAAAGTGACAGTTGTGCCATCAATCTGTCAGTTTTCCCCCATTTGGTGTGCTGGAGCATGCTCTCCTTCCTGCGTACACTCAAGGATGCTGTCTGGCCCCTCACACTCCGCAGGCCTGCTGCATTTGGATCAGAAGTTAAAGGCAGAGCCCATTGGCATGAGTGCTCAGTGTTTCAACGGGAAAACTCCTATAATAGGAAAGTAAAACCGTGGTAGAGAATTCAGGCAAGCCATGTTTGTAGTCTTGGGGTAATTCATATGTAGTGTTCTATATCTGCAGTGTAACTGGCAACAGGCGTGTCACTTGTTTCAGTATTGTTTGGCTTTCTTCAATCTGGTTACTATTGAATTTCAATATTTGTCCTTGCTGACTGCCACATTGCTGAGTTTGACAGGCTGTTGCCAGAATTTAGGTCTGCTGACATAAACTTTACATATGTGTAGGCTGAGATTCAACCAATGATTATCCTCCATCAGAGTAGATCCTGCTTCGTTTATGTATAATAGAAGATTAGGAAAGGCTGCCTTTTGAGAGAAAGAGGATAGCTGTATCTGATATTTATTTGATGGATCTTTCAAAGAGTTGACTGTGCCAAAAAACATGGCACAAAAATATCCCCTGGGTAAGGTGTATGTTAGGTTGAAATATTGATGCAATGACAAGTAACAGTAGTTTTCCATATTTAGACTGCTTTGTATTTGTACAAACTGTAAAGTAAATATTTCTGTAGAAATAACAAGTCAGTCAGCACTTGATACTTACCAAAGAGCTATGCTATTTAAGGATGATAGAAAACTTCAGAGTTCCTTGAACAACCCAGACTGGAACTGTGCAAAATTAGCGTTGTGTTGAACTATGTGTCATGCTTCTACAAAATGCATAAATTACTCAGAATGAATCTTAGTATTTAAGTACTTTCTGAGATAATTGTGTATTTCCTGAGAATTAGAAGAAATATTCTGCTGTAGTAATTTTAACTAGCATAAGCTAGAGGCATTTGAAAAGTGAAACTTCTGCATCAGTGAACCTGTGGGCTTCTTCAGGAGCACTGCTCTGTCACGTTTTAATTCCTGTTAAAATCATTTGTACCTTTAAAAGATGCAACTGTTCTCTATATCAAATGGCTAGAAAAATCAAGAACATTTTTTCTGGTTTTCTGTTGTATTTGTTGAGCTGCAGGCTGCTTTGCAATTGATGTATAAAGACAATTTTCCTTTCTGAGAGCCAGACTATCTGTACAATTGTGTAGGAAAAAAACTGAGCAGAACTTGCCCAGGGGATATTGCTATGCTCCTCCCTTAGCACCATCAACACCAGAAAGATTCATTTATTTGGGCTCCTTTTTGATGTTCTTCTAAATTTGAAAGTTCGATCTTCAATAAAATAAGAGTATTTCAAGTGGAAAGAGATACCACATTGAGATTTGAGTTCCACATATCCTTTGATATCCTATGAAGGCAAAACTTTGTGTGTATTTTCTGACTGAAATAAATCAGCCTATCTACCTGACTCCTTGGAGAATTCTTAAGAACTTAAAAATGCATGATAGGTTGTAATCTTTAAGCCTGAGGCTAAACTATTTCATCTGTTTCTCCTTGTACTTCACAGACTTGCCGTAGTTATGGCTTTTCATGTGACCTAATAATCACAGGGGCACTGTGCATTTCTGTGTGAATAGTTTTAAAAAAAAGAAAACTAAACAAGTTTTCACATTGGTCTTAATTTCTAGACAACTATTAACACATTCTGTGTACTATTTCTCCAACTGTAACAGCTTACAAATGAATACTGAGAAAAATGCTAGAAACAATTCTTATTACCAGAGTAATCAAAATTGGCAGTTTTATTTGTGAATCTTTAGAGTTTCTGGCCATGACTCTCCAATTTTGGAGGTTTATTTAAAAATAAATGAACTTTTGTTTTGCTCTCTCTGGAGAGGAGGGAAAGCAACGCAATTTTTCTTGGATTTTATTCAAAACAGAAATAGTCTATTAATGCTGTAATCCTTGCGGTGTTTTCTGTGGGCCGAACAATACTTTGTCACCAAGGTTTTGACTTTTGTGGGCGTATTTGAGAAACAGCAGATATTGCCATCAGACTGGGAGGTGTGATACAGGTGTGCAAGCAGGAACCTGGAGTGTTTTTAGCACTGTTCTTCTGCCTTGCTCAGAACACTCATAATCAACATTGTAGTGGTGATGTAGAGTCATCGGATCATTTAGGTTGGAAAAGGCCTTTAAGATCATTTGGTCCAACTGTAATGATCCAAGTTCATTCCCTTCCTGCCTTTTGTAGGCCTGAGACATCTGTCCTTGCTGTATATACCACTATTCTGATGAGAGAGGTGGGCAGGAAAGAGAGCTGCAGGTGGTGGTGGTGAAGTCATGTATGTTGCACTTGTATGTTTCATGCAAGCGACAGTGGTACTGAGAGGATCAGACACTGTATGGATTTCTCAGGTTGTCTAAGAAAAACCATCACATTAGGTATGGAATTGGGAACATGCTTGCAGTAGCATCTCTGATAACCTTAGGAACTAATCAGTGTGTGTGTTCTCACTGGATCTTCAGGATGCTGCTTTGGGGGTTACCAAAAAGCAATGGAGAAGGTGTCAGAATAAGCGATTTCCTATAAAACAGGAAGTCAAGTTCAGAACTGAAATATTTTCTGTTTCTTGAAATATGAAGTTGTTTTAATATAAATTAAACCAGATAAGTTAATGTAGAGTGGGTTATGCGTGTGATAGATTTGCTTACTGTAGCTTTCTTATCAACTTTTGATTTTTTTGGATAGGAGAAATGAGGAAGGATAGTGGCAGGTTGGGGGTGGTAAGTGCTTAGCCTGGCCTTGGTTGCAGTGTAATCCTTCTAGAGGAGGCAGCAAATGAGCCTCCATGTTTGGAACAAATCATAAAGCAGAAGTGAAACATAGTCAGTACATTTGTGTGAGGTGTTTACTTTGAGATATTTACTTATACAGTGGAACATGCTCCTCTATTGTACAACAAAAGCACATCCAATAAATATGCTTTGAAGTGTTCTTTATTTTCTAAAGGTAAATATTTTGTTGCATGTGGAGGAAGGGGAAAAAAGGATGAATATCTGGGAGACAAATTTGAGCAACAATGTGAGGCAAAGTCTTGATTGTCAAGTGTCCCAATGATTTCTGATTGTGGCGATTTTTTTGTTTGTTTGTTTTGTGGGGCTTTTTTTTTGTGGTGGGGTTTTGGTGTGTGGTTTTTTTTGTTTGTTTTGTTTTTTTTTTTTTAGAACTACTCTATGTACGTCATACTATATTTTTGATTACCTATGAGCATATGGGGTGATTTTGCTACTGTAATTCTCTGAAAGTCCAATGGGCAATTGTGACGTGAATTGCTCAGTTTTTCCATAGTGCTTTTTGCTTAAATGCAGAGGCATATAAAATTATAGGAAATCAAATTAAATTTGGCAGGCAGTTGCTAGTTTAAATTGGTTCAAAGAAAACAATTGGAGAGAAGATTAAAAAAATGGTAACCAGTAATGTTGAAAGTTTGTGGGGTTTTTTTGTTCGTTTGTTTTTTTTTCAAGTTAGCATGAAAAGACTTTGAGTCAGCATTAACAGTTCTATGTGAGAGTCAGTTTGCTTTAAATGTCATTGAAGATTGCCTCCAACCTCTGTTCCCAAAAGGCCTAGATGAATCTGTTTGAAGGTGATACTGAGTTAAAGATTAATAGCAATATAGAGCGAAATATGGCAGGGGAGGGGGTGGGGGAAAGATTAACTCTAATGTCTTACAGACATGACTTACTAGCTTTTAGAGGTTAATTTGTAACAAAGAATTTTATGAAGTATTGAATTTCATCAACTGCTTAACTCTGTTCCCATGTAAACTCAAGCCTTCCGTCTTTCAACCTTTGCAGAATACCTTTAAATATTTAAAATCTGTATGGGTGAAGAAACACTAAAACCAGTCTCTCATCAGCACAAAACACGATTCAGCACAATAACGTTTCTGTTTTCTTCTTAGAACAAGATATTGCAGCATATCAAGGTTTTGAGTGTGTAGACAGTCTGTAGTGTAAGTCAATAGTGCAGAAGTGTAGCAGCTGACTTTAGGAAGATTTGAGAACTGAGCCGCTTTCAGCATGTTGTTTTGCTTTAGGATGGGCTTAGAAATACTTACTTAGAAATACTTACTTAGAAATACTTGGATGAAAGTGGCTTGGGTTTACCTTACAGAATATTTGCTGTCTAAAAGTGAGATGTCTAGCCTAAGCTAACACTCTAGCTTCCCTCTGTAATTAGTGGAAAGAAATAGGTACCTCCAGAAAGCTGGAGCAGGGGAGTCCACCAAAATGTGACAGCCAGGAAAAGGTAGAAATACGAAACATGTTGTGTCTTTGTGTCTTTCATATGTTCTTACTGTGAATCGTTAGGTGTAAAAAATTCTTTCCTTGGGTTTCGCAGGGCATGGCGCTGATAATTCTGTCCCACGAAGTTTAAGATGATAGTGCCTATCACCTGTCTTTCCTACTTGATTTAAAACACTTTTATAGATACTGTTATATCAGAACTGGTTAGAAATACCTGCAGTCAAATAACTTGCTGAAAGTAAGGATTTCCTACGAGGATCCATGATATTTTTAAGTGTTTCTAGAATTCTAGTCAGTAATGTGGTTCTTCTGTTCTTAGGCAGCTGTTAAGACTTTATTCAAATAATACCTATTAAACTGGAGTTCTTAAGTATGACCTATTGTGGATATTTTTTAGTAACAAATCTCACTGACCTCAGGAATGCTACTTTGTGAATTAGATCATAGCTGCTATCTGTGATCTTAGCTGAAAGTAATTAATTAAAAAAAAAAAAAAGACAACCATTTCTGTAGAAGATCCCCAGGTAAAATGAGAGAGGCATGTAAATAATTTTGTTCAGGAGCAGTAGGAGGAAGGCTGTAGCAATTGTGTGTTGGCTTTACCATAGAGCCATTGCCAGGGGACTATCAATGTTCAGCAGTTCAGCTTATCAGCTAATGATATAGGGTAAATTTAGTCCTTTATAATAAGTAAAAATGAAGGATCCAAGGGAGGAAAAGTATCTTAACACAAGGTTAGTGTACTATCAAGTCTGACTGAAGGCTCTGTATTTAGAGGTTTACTTAAGAAGGGAAAGAAATGCTGTTGTGGGTAGTAATAAAGTCTGTACCATTCTGGTTCAGACTGCCAATCCACACAGAAAACCTCGTACTTTCTCCCACCTAGTCCAAATAATTTTTTTGTTGTTGTTGTTAATGTGTCTGGTTCTGAATATATGTAGAAGAGATACAAGAATTCCTAACCACTAAATCATGTGGTATTAGATCCCAGTAAAAACTTTTGAATAGCAAAGTCTATTTGGTATGTTTTGGTTATCCGTATAACTAACTCTAAGACTGTGTGGCTCTTTAATTTTTACTTCAGTGATATGTAGTATATAATAAATCAGCTTTTCCTATTTGGAGAGGGAAGACAGCCTTTAGACTCAGCCTTTTGTTTCCAGGAAGAAAGTATTCCTTCTTCTGATAAATATTTCTGTTTATTTTCTTAAATTACTTCCCCCCCTCCTCTTCAGCTTGTCAGCTGGGAGCTCTCTTGGAAGTGTGAGGTACTATCCTCCGCCAAAGTACCCTAGAAGGGCTTGTAGGAGTCTGCAACAGGTTGAAGACTTTGCTTCTTACCCCAGACAGTGCAAGCATGTAGAAAGTCACCCTGCTGTCTTCCTTGTTCTTAGACTTGTCATATTTTACCCATATGCTTAGATCAGTTGTACAGCTGAGAAAGGTACCTCTGTGGACAAGTGACTCCAGGATTACTCAGCAGTGTAAAACAGTGTCTGTCCTCCTTCGGATCCATGTACAATCTGTCTTCCTGCCTACACACCAGCTCTTGCTTTCCTCTAGCTTCTTGCCTTGTTCCAGTGTCTACTGCCTTGGATTCTCAGTTCATGTCCTTTTGCTAGGACCAGAGAGTTCTAGTATTGCTTTCCTCTTAAAACTCCCTCGTGTTTTTGAGTTGGCTTTTCCAGAAGGAAAGTCTTGCTTTTCCTCCAAATGTGTTCCTCTCCATCTCTTGTGGAACCTTTATATGAAATACACAATTCCCTTCTCCCAACAAGATAGTGGTTCAAAATGTAGGATCTCTGGCCTCCAGCTTGGCTAATGACAGTCCAAACCAGCAAATGCAGGGAAATGCGTGATCACAGCAGCCTTCACCATCTTGGTGAAGACTTCAGAAAAATTCAGCTTAGGACAAATAAATTCTGTGGGAATAAATTTATCCCAAAAGTTTTTGGTCAAGTTCTAAGCAACTTCAACACTTTTGCAGTAAGTGTTAGACAGCTTTAATAGATGTTATTGCAAGCCTTTTGTATGCTTGCTTGTTCATTCTCTTACCATTGCAGGTTTTGTGAATCTTGTCAGTACAATTACACCATGCTGTAGAAGTCAGGAGGTTTGCTAACACATTAGAATTAAACTGAAACAGAACTGGGTCTGGGTTCATGGAAAGAAGAAGTTACAGTCTGAAATAAATAATTCTTGCAGCAAGAACAGCCAAGAACTATTTTTACAAGACACTGAGCACATACATTTCTAGAGAGCCAAGGACTTCTCAACATGACAGTGCTTGCCATATAATCAGTAGGAGGGATACCTGCTTAAATTTGGAAATGAGAGAGTTTCTGTACTAACTAAAAAGTTTATTTTAAGTGTGTAGTTCTTGCCTTTGTGACTTTTCAGTACTAGATGTGTTAGTTTTACAAAATGTTCTAGTTCAGCCTATTTCTCCCCCCATCTTTTTTTAAAGGAGTGGGAAGGAGTCGCACATCTTTAATATGTTAGTCTGAAAATAATTCTACGTAGAATATTCACAGTAACTGTAATGAATAAATAAGCTGTTATCTTAAGCCCTGTTACTTTTGTACTGCTACATCACAAGATATGATATCACCCTGAGGGAGAGCTCAGAAAAAGTTGGGAGCACAGTCTTTTTCAAAAGGCCTCGCTTACAGGACCACAAGTTACTTGCTTAGACAGCCCATCTGATGTGATTGTGTTTCTCCTTGTGTGCTAACTGGAATAGGGGCAGGCGAGGGAGCAATTACCAATTTAGGCCTTAAGACTATGTCTGTCTTAGGAAACTTAGCAGGGTGAGGGGTTGTGTTTTGGCACCGTCCAGTGATTCCATATTCAGTGAGATTCCTGGTTGGGATTTGCACCTGAGGCAATCATTGCTTTTTCTGACAGTGCCTTGTGATGGATAGCGTGGGCTAGCAACTATATCCAATAGGCAGTAGGAAAGAAGCCCCTTTGCTTTGAAGGAGGACAGGTTAGCCATATGGATGCAAACTGTTGTTTGGTAATGGGACTGAGTTCTTAAAGGATGCAAGTGTGACAAAAATTGGAATTGTTTTCAGCAATCGAAGTCTCAGCAGAAGCATCTTGGAGAAGGTAGCTGGTATCTTGATTGTGTATCCAAATGCTGTAGGAAACAAATGTGATTACAGTTTGAGTTCTACTAGAATAATAACAATCATGAAACAGTTGTCTTTTATTTATTTGTGTACTTATTTAAGCTAATTTGTCTGCAAATAGAGAATGCAGTGCTGAGTGTTGTGTGTAGCTTTTGAACTCATAAAGATCAGGGAAGTCAGTGGAAATTTTGGCTAAAGTTGCTGAAGAAACTTGAAAAGCAGCTGTATATGTAAAACCACCTTCACCTAGCACTGGTATTCAAGTGCTAATTAGTATTTGGACGTACCAGAAATTAACTTACTCTTCAGAGTTCTGTTTTTCCCCACAAAGTACACTAATTATCTGCACTTGAATTTGGTCAGAATGTCAGGATCTACTTTTCAATCTTATTTTAAGTCTAAAATTAAATAATGAAGAGAATTGTTAGATTAAAATATCAAGCATCCTTTTCCTAAACATTTTCCTCTTACTGGAACAGTGCTCACTAATCCTATAATAGGGTTTGTATTGAACACTGATTTTTGAAAAGCTAATGCTATTTTCCTATAGAAATAGCATTTTCCTGACAGCCTATGAAAAATTCAGGTCTGCATAATTTGTGAATGTGTGAAAGCCCTTGCCTTACCTGCTACATCTCAAAATACAAAGCAAATGCAATTTTTGGCTTCAGAAATAATACATCTTCTGTTTGAAATTGTTCTTGTTTTCCTGTTTTGGGGTCTTTTACAAGCTCTTCTTTCTAGTTTCTTTCCCTCATGGAAAAAACATACTTCTGTGCTCCTAAGAATACCACACCTAGCCTTTTTGAAAGATGAGTGCCTCCAGAGAGAAACACCTTTCTGCATGCTAAAGCTGTTTTCTCTTACTGTGTTGCCACCTCCCTCTTTGACAATAAAATCCTTTTATTCTGTTTTTGATCTAACTATAGTTGACTTACCATACGTCAGGAAAGCTCTTTACTGCTGTCTCATTTAAATTCATGGTCCTAATTTTGTCTGTAATTCTTCATCTGCTTGCTTCATACCTGCAAGTTTCTCAGTTTTATTTTGCGTCCTGTGCCAGAGCATCTGTCTTGGTGCTATTCATGAAGTAAAATACCAAACCTGTCTTTGCTCCCGTTAGTGACTCGGGGTTGTTACACCCTTGTCTCCCATAGTTATCTATCTCCTGTATTTGTATTAAATGTCTCTGTTGTCTTATGTGTCAGAAGCAAGCTCCTTGGGTTCTTAGGATGCTGCTGGGATGAGGTTTCAGATAAGCCTTGTCAGGTGGGATTCCTCACAGTCCCCAAAGTCCCAAGTGTACCATGGGCAGCTGTGGTCTCTTAAGTTTTGCAATGAAGATGGGATTTTGAAAGCTCTGGAATTAGCAGCCTGTCCTCACTTCTCAGCCATCCTGCTGTACAAGTCAGGAAGCTCTGGGTGTCCTGAGAGAGGCATCTGGATTTTTCTGCTCTTTGGGAAGGTGTGCCTTGCTTGGAGCCCTGTGCCGATGCTCTGAGTACTCCTGAGCTCCTGGCTGGCTGGGTGGCCTAGAGCGTCAGCATGCCTGTATGTAAAGTAATTAAAAAAAAGTACAGGACTGAGAGAAAAAAATGAGACAGAGGGCGGAAAGGATTGTTGCAGTCTCAGTGCTGGAATGCTGTAGCTGAAGGGTGAAATTCAGGCCTCAGTGAGCAGACTGGACTTTGAATTCACCACACAAGAAATGAGTTTTCCAGGTCAGTTGGCATCTCACTTTCTGAAGCCAGTGTGTTCCTGATGAAGGAAAACAACACAGGAAAGGAAGAGTGTGGTTTCTCAGCAATCCAGAACTGACTTATGCTGCCAGCATCATAACTAGGAGTTAGAGCCCTCCAAGGCTCTGTAATGGAGTTGTTTCTCTGATAATCATGACTACTTTCAATATTTTGCACATCTCTTTGAGAAATAAATCAGGAAGATACTATAGTTTACAAACCCTTGCATTACATCGCACTGGTATAGATAATAAGAAGCATGTAAAATTGGTGCCTAAAGGTGGATGCCGTAAATTGTGTTTGCTTAACAAGTAAATGGTGGAGATGCTTCCCCTCCCCCAAATCATCTAATCTAATTTACAAAGGTGAAATACTAAAACAGTACAGTTAAATTTGCTAATAATTATAAATCACAAAGCATTTGGTGACTAGAGCAACATTAACCTGCATGAGAGTAATGTAAACACGTTTCTTTTAATTAAAACCACTATTTTTAAAAGTTAAAGATCTGAAAAGATATTAAACATGCATTATGTCTCACCTACGATGCCCTGGAAAGCTCATTTTTCCATTCCCTTTTTTGGTGCTTCACATGTGTAATTGTAATGTTTTAGATACTGTTCCAAGACAATCTGCAAAAATATTTTATCAACCTTAAGTGAAGCCAGTCAGACCTTACCATGTGCTCAGATTCCCTTGTTGGTAGGTGTGGTTTATTTGTCTCAGCCATCAGTGTTGCATTTCTTTAAGTGATTATTTATTTATTTTTAAAGGGAAGAGATACCATCTTCTAAATGGCCTGTTGGAACCTTTGAAGATCATACTTGATTTCTTGCCTCTTAATTATGGTGCTATTTTTTTCTGGAGATGGTTTCTGTAAGGCTGTTTTAGAGATGTTTTAGAGCTACTTGGCTTCCACTATGAAAGTAAACTAATATTATCTTTTTTGGCAAGAGAGATGGGCAAAGAAAGTATCTTGGAATATAACAGAAAAGATACTATGTTGAAATAGGAAAACTCCTCACTTCCTCATGCTGATGGATGAAACTATGAATATTTGATTTCAGTAAATACTGTGACAGCATTCTCACTTGTAGGATGTAGGACAGTGATGGTTTTGAGGAGGAAGGAAGGGCCTGTGAGCTAGGCTTCTCTGTTTCTTTACTAAGCTGTTGCTGCTGACTGTATCGCATTTCTCTGGCGCTGTCAGACTTTTAGAGGATTTTGTCCCAGAATGAATACCGCAGTGTAAGTTGGGCTGCTTTGATGTGTAGAAGCATTGCCTCAAAGCAGTCTCCTATCTGCACCCACAGACTACACTACTAAGTGGCAATTCTTTGCTTTTCTGCAGGCTGCAGGAAGCAGGAATCATCATGGGGTACAAGGAGGAGGAAATGTGACTTCTGTCCTGTTCATTTCCCTCTGAATTGCTGGCACGAGGGCGTTATTCCAAGTAGCATTGCTTGAGTGATGGATAGTGAAATGGAGAGAGGCCAAGGTGAAGAGGACTGTTGTGGATGCAGCACTAGTATCCTGTGATTACAGCGTTATTACCTGGTAACATTTCAAGTTGAAACATTTTCTTGTTGCTGTTAAATTGCCCATCATCAGTTCAAGCTCATGACTTTATCCTCTTCCTGCTCTAATTAATGAATGCTGGCCTTCCATTGTCACAGGTGCCTGTTTACAAATTATTGGGATATTGTGTGTGCCCTCAGGGATGAGGTTGGAAAGGACAATTGGAAGCTGTATTGTGATTGGCAAAGCAATGTAGGCATTTATAACATTAGCATTAATATACTGGAACATGCTTCACCAAACTGAAGTGACATTTAGTTGGCTAAAAAAGTAGTTAGGCAGGGATGTGTACCTACAATCTGTGTCTGCAATTTGCTTCCTGGATGTAAATCTCATGCCTGATGAATCTTGCTGTGAAAGTGATTGTTACTTTGCAAGACATTATTGCAAGGTTGGTTCCATATTTCAAGGTCTTTCCTCTTAATGTATATGCAAAGTCTGATGTTTTAGGAGAATGAAGAATACTTCCACTATGAGAACTAAAGTGGTAATATGAGCATAGAAATAATCTTCAAACAACTCAGAAATGAAACATGAACTCAACTGAGACGAGCTGTAGCTGAATCTGTGGGCCTAACTGCTGGTTACTTCTAAACATCTGCTGCACACTGAAGGAAGTATCTGGATTGCTGCTTTTCACTAGGTGAGCTTTTGGTCTAAGATGAACTAACTGAGCTAAAGCCAGCTTTCACTTGTTTATTCTTCCACTATAGAATTGTTTGAAACTATCTGAGCCAACAACTTTCTCTGGTGAATGTGTGCTAGATCTAACTGCATTATACTGACATAGCTTTATCTGTTGCATATATTTCATAACCACAGTCACAAATGTAGAACAAGTAGTACCATGAGGCCAAACACACAAGTTAGATAACCTTTGCATTAGCGTCCTGTAGCACTATCAGATGGGCAAATGCTGCATGGGAGAGAGGGAGAGTGTGAAAGAAACTATGAACATCGCTATGAGTTCATGACTGTAAATTTCAGTTTCCTCTGCCACATGAAAGCCGTTTACTTAGGTTTTTGCAATCCATATTGCGGCTTTTTGTACCTTTAGAGAAATCTCTGAAAAATATCATGCCTTAGACTAATAAATTAGTTTTATCATATTTAGCAACTAGCCTTGTTGCTTACTAGATACACTTATCCCTAGATACAAAGCCATGCTCTCCCTGTCTGAAACTTGCTCAGAACTTGTCCCGTTATTGTTTGTAGTCAGGAAGTAGATGATACCAATTAATTTTAAAGACTGGTTGTCCTTGACCAGTAAGAGTGGACTCCTTTTGCTCTGTACCTGTAATGCTCTCTCTTTTTTTTTTTTTTTTTGGTCCAATCTCCAAGTATTTTGGTTCCCTATGACTCCCTGAACCTTACCTTCATTCCCTTTTTCTTTCATTGCACTGAAAAGACAAATGAATTCTTCTTTTCTATAGTGCTCAGATTTTTTTTCCTTATATATCCTTGGATTTAGTTTTCCTTTTGTTCATTTTATCCTGATAATCTAACCAATTTGCAGAGAAAGTGGGATCAATCCTTGCATTCTGAATTATCTTCCTTGCTCCCTCTCATCCTAGTCCATCCTCTTCCTTTACCATTGGCAGCTGCACAAGTTTCATTTGGCATGCAGAGTCATTGAGATTGTGGAACTTGATTTCAATCTGCTTCCTTATTAAATAAGTAGTACTGTCCTCTCCCACTGTGGAACATTTTTCAGTCTGGATGTATTCATGCTAACTTCCTGCCTTGACTGTCATGACCTCTTTATTCGCTTGTCTCCACCTCTTTCTCTTCTGTTATCTGAAGGCCTGTGACTAAATATCTTTCTCTCCTCGCATACAAGACAAGTATTCTGCAAATCTCATGCTGGATGCCTGATTCCCTTGTATAAAACTTTGATTCCCTATCTAGGCACTGCAAAGCTCTGCACCAGTTTATTTTACTGCTCCTTTCTGCCTCTGTTCTCTTGCAACAAATGAGGTATAAACTATTGCTGTATTAGGAGGAAAGCATTTTTTTCATGCTAGGCACTTTACCTGTCAGATACCTTATCAGGCTTCACTCTGTGCTTCTGGTACTGGAATAGAAGCTAATGACAAAGCCAATCACATATATTCTTCTGTTTAGCAGTTCTTTACATTAACTAGAGAATGAAACTGTGCACAGTAACAAAGAGCAGATGTTTTGGAAAGAGAGTACACAAAATGAGATTTCTTTTCATACGTGTTTTACATCTTTTATTTTCCTTCTCCTTGTTTTACCTCACTGGCTGGGTATTATATTTTGGGCTATGAGCTCTAGGTCAGGGTTACTTAGTTTTCCTTGCTTGCAAAATGGCTTGGTATTGCAGTATCGTTTAAGTAAAGATGTGTGTTTTACTCAGTTGTGTTTTACTCCCCCAAATATTGTCATGTCAAATATTGGAAGCTGAGGCAAGTTTTAAGATATCAAAGTTTTTGTAAGACTTTTCTTGACTATCTAAACTGTTCTGACTGACTACTTTGAACATCTAGATTTACTGTTGTTCGAACTCTTCTTCCTAACCCCTGTTATGATTTAAGAGAGAATACAGCCCACCTTTTTTAAAATAAATATTATTTACTTTCTCAGACAGTTGTTTTGAACCATACATCTGTACTTTTGAGGTTTAAGGAAGTTTCTTTCTATATTTTAGAAACTGTATAAAAGTTGAATGTCTGGTGGTAATTGTGTAGTCTGAAGGGAAAACCTTTGTGATAAGGAATGAGTTCTAGAAAGGACTCGAATTTATATTATGGTTTGAAAAAAAAAACAACCCCACACCCCTAGTTCATAGGTTTGTTTATTTGTTTGTTTTTTAGTTGGAATCTTTAGCCAACATAGATATCTGCTTATTTACTTTTTGTAATTCTTAAGTCCCTTAAGTTTCTGGAGAATTTAAAACAAACAAACAAACAAACAAAACCAGACAAAACAAAACTCCTTTCAATCTGAACGCTACGTGGAGTTTTAAAAGAATGAAACTCTGTTTCTATGAGGGGATAACTATATTTATTGTGTGTACTTGGATATAAATGGATATAAGATTGGTTCAGTTTGTGATCCACTATCAGTGAATTGATTCTGGCTGATTTAAATCTTTAGAAGAACAAAGTGACCTTGGTGGGGGAAAAAAAAAAGCTGTTTGATTACATTATCTATGGACACAAGGCAGGGAATTTGTGAATGATAGAGGGAACTTCAAAATGAAAGATGGGGAAAAGAAAGAAAAATTATGAACAAGGCCTGTTAAACTGCTGAGGTCTTTTTTCTGCAGTGCATTCAGCTCAGTAAATTAATGAGATTAAGTCACATCAACCCTGATTGCTGGAAGGTCTGAGCAAAGTGGAGACTTTCAGCAGTAGCTCGCATAGCTGAGTTTGGTACTTGCAGACCTATGGTACCCATGATGCCATGGTTTGAAACTGTTTCCTGCTTGATAGCTGCCAGAATTGTTGTTATTTTTGTGGTATGTGTGAGCTTAGCTTGCAGTTAAAAAGGTACGTTGCAGAAAAATTCTGTTTTAATAAGAGAAAAATCCTCTGACAACTTTCAAATACCTACAAAATTCAGCACGTACTCTGTATCGGTGGCAATTACCTTTTTGTCAGAAGCTTCCAGAATGTCTGTCTTTCTCTAAATGGGAGGAGATCAGATACACTAAGTGACAATTTTTACTTTTCGAAATTTCCCAGTTTCTCCCTAATCTCTCCTTATGAACTTCTTAAATGCATCTGCCACTTCCCCAAAATCCATTTCAACAGGTTGCAAGAATCACCCCCTGCTAGCCATGACCAGGTCCTATGTATCATTCTATGCTTTCTACCAACTCTTCTGATGTCTTATTTCTTTTTTTTTTTGTTTTTGTTTTCTTTTTTGTTTGTTTTGTTTTGTTTTTTTCCTTGTTTTCTTTTGCTGCATTATTTTTATTTATTAGCTCCATTCTTTGCCACACAAATTATTCCTCCAGCTAGTTCTTGGTGTCTCCTGTTAATTCTGTTATAATGTCTTTCATCAATTAATCTGTTCTGGTCTGTAACCATGGCAGTCTCATACATTGTGCACTTTTCCCCCTCCCTTTATAGGGCTTCTGAGTCCTCCTTCCTCTAGTCTTTTCATGCCAAAGGATTCTAAATCAGTGACTTATTCCTAATTAATCCTTAATAAGTGGCTTATTCTATTTTGATCTGCGCAAATGCAGTCTTATGAATCGGGCCCAAGACATTTTCTTGAGGAATAACGCAGAAGGACAGTTATTTGTTTTTTTTGGAGTTTTTTATTGTTTTAGCCACAAAANTTAAACCAGAAACTCCTGTCAGGTCAAATCACTCTAATAGCTTGGGTTAACAAAACTATAGCTAAATTCACAAAACCGCAGTCACTGTGTTTTCTTTCCCTACTTCATGTAAAGTTGCTCAGCAGTTGGGCACTCCTATATGAGGTATACATCGTCTGAAGATGTAGATATTAACCTGTCAATCACTCATCTTTGCCTTTCAAGAGAGTGTCATAAATACCAAGTAATAAGAGATTCTGAGAGCAATACACTGTTATTTTAAATATTTTATCTGAAGCAGAGACCAAGTGTCCCATTCGCCAAACTCTAGGCTTGTTCTGTGTCAATAATCTTTTTTCACAAAATGGAAAAGCCTCCCCAAGAGCTGTTTTGGCAGCTGTGAGACAAGAATTCAGAACCTTGCTTGACTTAAGGATGTTGCTGTGATGATGTCCAAATTTGACTCAAAACCCATCCTTTTTTTCTGGAGATTAGTTCTATTCCTGCATACATGCTTGATTTTCTCTAGTTGGTAACTTAGACATAATATCAGGAGTGGTTAATCTTGGGACTTCCAGACAGTTTTTGAGCAATACAGTGTAACACTACTAGTTTCTGTGAATGTTCTCACTTTTTGAGTGAATGAGGGTGTATAGCTGGTTGTGGTGGTTCTTTCTGTGGAAAGAAAATTAATGTTGATCCATGTATCAGTTTAATGCAACCTCTTTCTCTTTGACTGAGAAAGACTGCCCTCTTTTGGATGTAATTAGAACTGGCTTAATTGTCAAGACTGCAGTACAAGTAAGTACTTGAGGTTCTGTTTTGTCTGTAGAAGCTGTTGAATTTCCTTGGATAGCTGTGGTGGGGCACCATATTGACATCAAATTCTAAGTAGCTGTGGATTTTCTATGAAAGTAATAATCGACATTTTCAGTAGGATATGAAATTAGTTGCATTAAAGTTTTAACTATATGCAAATTGTACGGTGTGATCTGTATGGCATGTGTACATGTATATATATCATACTTAAAAAAAAAGATTACGGAAATGTGGGCTTTCCTTATTTCTAATAATTTTCCATTCCTGTGAAATTGTGTCTGTCCATGATTAGCTTTTGTTGTTGTTGTTCTATTGGTTGAGTGTTTTCTTTTCTTGTTAAATCTAGATTGCTTTTTAGTTACCTTCTTTTCTGTTTTGAAAGTCCTCTTTTTGCTGTTTTCTAACTCTTGACCTATACTGAGTAAAAATAACTTTGATCTTCAGCATCCTAAATTGACATACGTAATTAAAGTTTCAGTGGGGTTGGCAGGTAGGTGACAAACCAAATGCCCAGGGCTTAAAAAAAGTGCCATGAAAGATGCAGTAAAGTTTGTCAGTCCTGGGTTCAGTTCTAGCAAATATATACTGTAACCTGTAATCATCTGGATGACATTTGAAGACCTACATTAAATGGATTGATTGCAATTCACTCCTGAAGGAGCAGGTGTTCAAAGCTCATCAGAAAGGCCAAGGATTGAGTCTGGAATCACTAGTTACCAATTCAGAGCCTGGCAGTGAAACACTTGTGGTTTTATAGGGTCACAAATACATCAGTTCCACTCAAGTAGGCAGATTGTTCCTGTACTTAACCAGGCTGGTGGAAAAACGTCTGGGTTTTATACTATAAGGTAACACAGTATTAGCTCATGTCAGTGTTTAGAGCCATGTTAAATAGAATGTTTACGTTAGTGAATTTGAATGTGATTGTTTATAATGCTGTAATGTTTTAAAGACTTGCTCATGGAAGAAGATCATACTGTGCTAAGAGTTTGCACAGCATGTCTTTACTCCAAGGAACGTTCAATCTAGGCATAAGACAAGATAAATTGATGGATATAGGCAGCATCCTGACATGAAGCTACAGCATTGGTCAGCAGGACAGACAACAAAATTCCTCATCTCTTTCACATCCAGATAGATTGTTATATACATCTTGGCATAATATTTTGACTTAAAAATGCCTGTGTTATGTGTACCATGTGCACATGATATTATTGGAGTACTTAAGTTGTACTGACAATGCAAACTAAATGCAGAAAATGTAGTCACCACCTTGCTAAATCATGTGTACTTTATTGCCTTATTAGATAAAGCTGCCCTTGGCAGCCTTTCCCATCATCATTGTTTTATTAATGAGTAGTTTTGCCTTGCATTTTGAAACAGGCCATTCCTCTTCTGGCAGACCGTGCTTTCTGGGGATGCTAATGCTGGTTGTGTGTGAGATAAGTGATGACTCTCAACATGGGAAAGATGTGTAAGTAATTTATGAATTGAAGCCTTTTGTAGGCTATTGAACAAACACATGCAACTGCATTAGAATTAGATTATCCAGTTACGTGTTTTTAGAATAAATTATTTTCTTTTTACTTGCATTTATGGAAGTAGACCAGCCCAGGGTCTGTTTTGCCACAAAATGGTGACAAAAAGGAAATTCTGTTGGGTTGTTTCTGGTTTTCTCTTCTATTTAACCAATTCAGGTTTAGAGCTTAGGTTTCATTCTGATAATGGACATTTTAATGAAGTGGAAAAATTTTTCTTGTGCTTCAGCATAGGAAGTCTGTAATTATGAGACACATCGTTGGGGTGTCTGAGTTATTCTTCTGGTTCTGAGGACAAGATTAAAGGCTGGGTGTGAAATATAATTCCTCTTAACATTACTGAACCAACACCTATCAACTTCAGTAGTTCGATGTTGTTGCTGTGTCTACATACTTGCTTTAGAATTTCATTTATGATAATTAAATTTGGTTATTTTCAAAGAAAATATATAAACCTCACCTAACTAGTATAGCATTTTGTGTTTTACTTTATTTGTGAAATTAGTCAGAATGGTTAAAGCAGAATTAAAGCAAAGGCAAGATTGGAGGCAGTACAGCTAAAATTTAACTCGGCTGGTGATACCTCTGCCTTTAGCTTTGAAGGGATTATCAGAAAATAAAAGCTTGGAAACCATGCTGTCTAAATTAGTCAACTTTGTTGGGGAGTTTTTCAGAGACGTGTAACTTCTGACAAAATCCATTTGCTGAATAACTTATAGTAAATGGGTAGATTGGAGTAATGTCATAAACAACTTCATGTATGTAGTCCGTTTTCTCTGTTTTGTCATTGTGGTGTATGCTTGGTTTGTGGTTTTTTTGGTTATTGTGTGTGGTTTGTTTGTTTGTTTGTTTGTTTTTTCCACTTGGGTTAATGACAAGATGAGCCAGAGTGAGAAAATAAATGTATGACTTTGTTGGAAACTTGCTTATGTTCAATTTTTATGCCCTTTAACACAATTACTATGCTAAGAGTTGGGGGGCAGAACAAATGGAAAGAATAAGTGTGCTTTCGATATTTTAAATGATTTTCATCCTATCCCTCTTTTGGAGTAAAATTGCACTTAAATCATACTTTGTGTAGTTCCCATTTTTACTCTCAAAAAGAAATTTAAACACCAGTCTGGTAAATAAGATTGAACTTCTTTTGATTCTACATAACCACAAAGGTGTAGCTTGTGTTCTTAACAGATCTTGGGAGTCATATCCCTTGACTTGTAGTGCACCTGTCAGTCTCAAATAGTCAAGCCTGTGAGAAGTGAACACCATGGTGCTGCTCATTTAGGACAGCTGTGTGAAAGCAAGGGGAATTATAGCCTGAGATCTTTGTTGCTGGTAGCCATTTCTCAACAGTGAACTGGACTGAATCACAAGGTCTGTTGGAAGATTAGTATTTTGATTCAGATTTCATTGCATAACCTCATCAGTATGCTATTGTAGGTCACGTGGATTTTAATGGGAAACAAGTATTTTCTCAGTTCTCTGTGTATTCTTTAGTTTCGTAATTTTCTCTGCTCACTATTTTCGCTGTTGATGCTTCTTCACTTTCCTCTTGTGTTGTTGAATTCTTTCACTTGTGTTGATCTCTTTTCCATCTCAAAACTCCAGAATTCTCTCTTGTCCACACAATTGGTTTCCACATCGCCTTTTCCTTGTGACGTACTAAATTACTCTCCTCTGTAGAAGCCAACATATAGTGTCTGTCTGCTACAGAGCTCCTTGCCTTTGCTGCCAATATATCTCATTGAACTGAGTTATTGATTCTTTTTCTATGTTGTGTCATTTCACCTGTTCCTATTAATGTTGAAAATCATCTTTCTTTACTCTGGCGTTCATTCTAGGACCATTATCAAACCTGTGTCTTCCTTTCCTCACCTCTCCAAGAAGTCCAGATCAGCCCTGTCCTTTATTTTTTTTGTAGCCATTGTTGCCTTAGCTAATTTATCTCGTTCTCTGTTGAAGGATCTGAAGGCCTCTGCAACCTTTGGAAGAGTAGTTAAAAGTAGTTGCAGTAGCTGATAATGGCAAACTTCTGGCAGGATATAGTTGGTTTGAGTCTTCTTGAGATGTGAGAAAAGTAGAAAAAGTGAGAGTGGTGAATACACAGTATGTATGGAAACCTTTGTGCTTGAATTGTGTGACTTTGCATGGTAGATGACGACTTCTTTTGCAAGATCATCCTTGTAATAAGAGTTATTGTTTCCAGAAAATACACTTCCAAATGGGAATACCCCAAAGCTTAACCAATCAAGTATCTTGTGGATATTGAGTCCTGGGCTTTTCAGCCCTTTTGAAACATCAAAGCATTGTTGTCCGAATGTGATGAGGAACTACGAGTTACAGATTTGTTTTTTTCTCTTATCATGGTCAGCTTTAGGCTTTCACGAAATAAGCAGTTGCCTGCAACTTAGTAAAACCGCCCTGAGGGCGTCCTGAGATGTCCTGAGGGCTCCTTCCTATCCAGCTGCAGCAGACTCATTGCGCTTTCTCCGTTGCACTGCTCAGAGAGGTCTGCAGTGCCAACACGGCACAAGCCCTCCCTCGTTCTCACTGAAAAAAAATTACATTAAGCGTCCAGCATAAGGCAGAGGAACAGGCAGATTCACTGTTGCTGTCGGTAAAGGGGTGAGAGGGAGAAGGCGACACACTTTCCCCACCCGTGTCTTTCAGCACCAACTTGCCCCGTTCCTCCCCTATCCCGTTAGCCCACGTTCTCGTCCTGCCCAGCCCTCTAGTCCTGCCTAATCTCATTTACAGGGGCCGCCGCCAGATCTGCTGGCAGCTGCAGTTTCTTGGCTGCTGTTTTCGGTGAGCGAGCCGAGAGCGCCGAGGAGGAGGTGGGGGGGGAGCTGCTGTGTGGCGGAGCGGCAGCAGCAGCAGCACCTTTGACGTGCCCGTCCCCCACGTGACGGCCGCTCCATTGCGGGGAGGGAGCTGAGCTGAGCTGAGCTGAGCTGAGCTGCCACCGCTCCGGCAGAGCAGGGAGAGCCGCAGCGGCGGCGGCGGCAGCGTCTCCGCCCGCAGTGCGTGTGCGTGTGTGTGTGATGAGCGATCACCGCGTCCCTCCGCCCGCTGCCGGCTGACACCGACCGCGCGGGGCGCGCCAGGAGCAGCAGGAGGAGGCGAGGAGCCGCGGCCACAGCGCAGTGACCTTGGCCCAGGAGGTAAACGAGCCGGGCGGCAGCCGCGCTCCGTGCCGTTCCGCGCCCCCGCCCCGGGCCGCCCTAAGGGGAGGCCGGGGCGCCGCAGTCAGCCGCCCCGGGCGGTGCCGCCGCCGCTGTCCGCGGTGCTGAAACCGCGGGCTCCGCGCCGGGCGCGGTGCCGGGCGAGCCGGTTCTGCCGGCCGTTTGGTGCCGGCAGGAACGGGCACTGCGGGGCCAGGGCAGGGCGAGCCCGTGCGGCGGACGAGGTGCAGTGAAACCCGCAGGCGGGAGGTCTGGGGGGCAGGGGAGGGCTTTGGAGGGAAGTGTTCGGAGTAGAGCTCAGCCCTCCGGGCTCTCCGCACCCGGTCGTGTGCTCTGTAGATGGAGCACATTCTTACACCTGCGTGCAAAGCCGGAGCTACGGCATGATCTGAGCTCTTGCTTAGTGCAGCTCCCGTGTGACCGGGGGGGAGGGCGGGGAGGAGACGGGGCTGGCGACTGAGCCGGTGTTTTGCAGTGAAGTACGATCAAAGTAGGTGAAAGCCACCTGAAATGTTTTCTGGCTTGTTTCTTCTTTTCCCCCCCGTCACCTGCTTCTCTTGCCTGGCACATGTGTCTCTGAATTAAAGAGAAGTATAAAGCATCTGTTTTGCTTTTTGTGTGTTTGAGGGTTGTGAAAGTTGCTATGGCCTGAGCTGTGAGGAGAGGGCACTGCTGAATAACAGTTACAGGCCGAGTCAGTCCTTCCAAAAGTGTGGTCTGGAAGGTGCAGAGTGGCTTGGTGAAGCCTCTGTAGGGGAGCAAGTGCTCTGTGAGGATGTGTCTTCATAATATGGTGGTTAGTGGTATGTCAGGGAGCTATTTGGAATGGTAATTCGTTAATATCTAAATTAGATTAACATTTTGCATTCATTATTTACAGGCAAAAGAGATTAATGACAGTAAATGGTGAATTAGCAGCTTAGCTCCCATGTAAGTATGTGTTGGAGTAAGAGCGTACACTGACTCTGGTAATATGTTGGTAGAAAGTCAGGTCCATTAATCATCAGGGTAGGAAGGAGACCTGAGGCGATGTCTTACTGAAATCACTTTTACCTTTTACAGTGCAACGTTCAAAAGCGGATCAAATTTGTGGGACATGGCACAAGGAAATAATTATGGGCAAAGCAGCAATGGGGTGGCTGATGAGTCCCCAAACATGCTGGTGTACAGAAAGGTAAGCCTTTGTGTTTTCAAATGCTGAGGAAGGGACTTCAGGTAATGATGAGGTCCTCAACTCTTCTGCCTAACAAGTGAGGCCATTATTTTTGCTGTTTCGCTCCAACTTCACGAATAGATGCTGCTGCTGAGCTTTTCATTGAGTGGAGCAGTTTGATTTCAGAGCAAGATCACCTGACACTAATTTGGAATAGTTTGTGTCTGTTGACATTTTTGCTGCCTAATGCAGCTTAAATGGCATGTGCAAAATAGATCTATATCCAGGGAACTACTAATGGCTCTTTTCTTGAGAAATGACTGGATTTGTTGTTTTAAATGTTAGAATACACACACATGTCAACTTTGCATCATGTTCAGAAACATCTGGGTTTGAATTTGAAATACTTAATGTATTTCATTCACTTTCTGCATTGATACATGTGATATGTGATGGTCGTGATGTGCCAGAGACTGGAACGTGTTTTGAGTTCAAGTGTTCACTTGCAAAATATACTTGTAAAATGAATTCACATCTTTAAAAGCTAAATATTAACTGTGTAATACAATACTTTGTATTTCTGTCTCTGGGCGAAGAATTTCAGAGTGCAGGGAAGTCAGAACCATTAACTTATTTCATATGTGGGGAGAAACTGATTAAACGTATTACTTATCTGCAATTGCTACAACTTCAAAAAAACAAACACGTACACTCCAGATATTATCACTGGGAAGGGTTTCTAATGTAGTTATTCTGATGGCATCAATATACAAATTTTCAGACACTTAACTCCAATAGTGGGACTTATTTAGCCACTGTGTTTTCATTTAAGTGACAGCAAATACTTGAGGAATTTGAGGTGCGTTTATACCTTCTTTTTAAATAAAACTTTAATTTCATTTATCAAAAGAGGAATGACAAATTCTTATAATAATGAAGAAAATAACTTTGCTCTCACAAACTGAAATACATAATTATGCAATTACCTGTTTATTCCTAGAACACAGTACTTTCTAACGTGTTTATGGCTGTTTCTATTAGGTGGAAAAAAATCAATATTTTTACTTTGTTAGAGGCATTGACTTTTCTTTTTGCAAGTTAACTGTAATAGAAAGCATCCGATATATACTCAGTTTAGTCTTTAATGTGAACTGAGGTATCACCAGTAACTGCGGTAAGTGTTCTTTTCCCAGAATTTGAATAAATAGACCAAAGTTGAAGTTTGCATGCTTTTTATTTTATTTTTTAAAATGTGTTGCTGATTTTGGTTATTCATATTTGCTGCTTTGAAAAATTAGGCTCCTTTTACCTAAGTGAATGAATTTATGAACTGAGCTATCCATCTATTTAAGAACGCACATAGAAAAACACAAGGTTACTGTGCCATTAACACCACAAGTATGTTTTGAAATCCAATTATATGCAAGAATTTATATGGGAAAATATACTGCATATATTAAAAGCACTATACCAAAGCTTATATTGTTCCTTATAGGTTTTTGATCATTCTAAACAGAATCTTTCCACATTTGTCACGTACTTCCATGCTGAGAAAGAAGTCTTCTCAGCTTATTTAGTACATGGAGGTGGAATATGGAGAAACTGTTTCTCTTGTCATGTGGTGACTTTGTCTGAGGAACTTGTCAAGCTTGTGACCCATTCTATTTAGTGTAACCTCATGCCAAAATTTAACGTTGCTGCTGAGCAGCCTCCAGATTGAAAGGGAACTGCTGAGGCAAGTGACAAGAATGCTGATGGGGCAGGGGAAATTTGAAAATGGGGAGTGGGGATAGGACACGAAACCTCAGGGGTACGCTCAGCAAATCAAAACATCAGACGCTTTTCTAGTTCTCTGTAAATCAGCAGTAAAGGGATGATATCAGTTCGTGTCTTCCCATGTGGCAGCAGTCCTTCTCTTGTTGTCACTCAACTGCAAATGGTGCACCGAGTATTAAACTTTCAAAGAACACTGACCTTCGACAGCATTACCTGCCATATTTATTTTTGTACACGTCAACTTATTTTTGTAACGTGGTGAATCAAAAGATCATATAAAATTGTGCGCACTGGTGTTAGAATACAGAGAGAAAACTGAGTAGTCCTTTGGCAGTATTCAAGGAATAGGAAACAGAAGAACAGATAATTTTTTAAAAGTCATGTATCTTTTTTTCTGCAGTATGATATTGCTGCAACCAAATGTGTTATAAATTCTATGTCTATAACGTAAGAGGAGGATATTTAGGTGGAACTAATTTAACTTCAGAATATATAATCTGTGAATATATTTTTCTAATAGCAACAACTAAATCACAGGATTCCTTGTAATACATTTGAAAACACAATACTTCTCTGTCTGTCATTGTGTTGGAAATGAAAGCACTGTGCAGAGTGAACAAAGAACTAGATCTGCCAGCATCATGAAGGACTCTTTTTTTTTTGGCCAACTGGAAAAGTATTAATAGTTGTTAGGAAAAAAAAAGTAAATGTGCTGTTGGCTGGCTTTAGAAGGAAACTGAATTTGAGGTCTTATATTTTGAATAATGTTGCTGAAATCCACAAATGCAGAAATGCTTTCTTCTGGTAGTTTATACAACATCAAGGCATGGAATAGCACACATGTTGTGATATGTGTACCTGCAAGGAATACATGGGGCATCTCTTACTACCTGTGTTAACAAAGAACTAAAATTTGACCGTGATGAGTGAAGACTATTACTTTTAGGTATAAAACAAAATTTTGTAATTTGGTAATTCTGCTAGTTAGTCTAACTTTCAGACACAATCTGAACTAAGTATGTTCTAAACTATATGGAGTTACAGCCCTAGGTTTCAAAATCCTGATTCTATCAGGAACATTTTACAGAAAATTCTATACAGGATGAAGTTCTGGTGTTCACAAATTCAGTATTTAAGCCTTGAATCATTATAGAATCATTATTGCACTTTAAGTACATTTCAAAATCTTGACAAAAAAGGCTGTTTTTCTATTTTTTTTAAATGTATTTGGTTTGTGATTTGTTACTTTATTGAAGGATTGAAGAAAGATGATTTATCAAATTCTAATCTGGAGTAATACAGAGTGTAGATAGCCTGTTATTCTCATAGTAGCTTGTATTCGTAAACAAAAAGGATTTCATTGCATTTTGCTTTCAGATATGAATTTTTTGTTTTAAGTCATCTCAGGATAATTAAATATTCAATGCATATGTAACTTTGAATTACTTATTTGAATCTCTGATGGAAAAGCCAGCAGCACAGGTGAATAGTTCCTTATATCATTTTTACATTGCCTTTTAAGATGCTTGTGTCAGTGTTTTAATGCCTTGGGGAATACTTTTTATTTGAATAGAATCTCAGCTGCATTATTCTTTTTGGCTATCAGCCTAATTATAAAGTAATGACATGTGACACATTGTTGGTACTGACATGCCTTAGAAAAAGTCCTGAATTTTTCTGCTGATAGCCTGAGGCAAACATGAAAAATGTAAAACCCCTGCTTTTAGTTCCTCTCCAACAGAGTTCATTCCAGTCAGCAATTACAAGAGACAAGACACCAGAATCCATAGAATTTTAGCATCGCAAGTTGCTCATACAGAAATCTCAGATTTCAGCAGCACTAAGTTACTGCCGCAAGCTAGGTCTTAAAGAAGAAACTTGAGATGTAATATAAAGCACATATAGTGCAGCTTTTCAAAGTTTCAGGGCCTGATTTGCCTTTTTTTAATGTCATACATGGCACAAATAATTAAAAGAAAAAGAGTTGTCTTTGAGGAACTTCCATTTTAGACCTACTGCTAGTCCTTCTAAACTGTTGTTTGTCTTTCTGGTTTTCGCTTTGCTTACTTTTTTAGTCAAACATATGTTGCAAGGATTAGGAGTTCTAATTTGTAAGTCTAATTGTTATTGTATTGCTGTCTGAAACAGCTTCATTTGAGAGATCATAGCTTTATTTTGTAGCAATAAGATTAGCCTTGTCTGAATAGTAATATTCTTGTGACCGAGACTTTGATTCTCTACCTTCCTCACTGCCCTGAATGTTGAGATAGATTTTGCCAAAGCTGATTAGAATTACTAACAGTCAGGGCTTTCAATGCTGTGACGAAGATAATGAGGTGTTTGTTCTGTTCTTGTGACAATTGTTGAAGGTCATATATGCCAGTACTCATGTATAGCAAGGGCTGAATTTGTAATCTCAAACTACTTCTTAGTCTAGCACAATCTGACATTCTTCATAAAAGCTGTGTCTCCAAAGCATGGTACTTGGCAAATGCTGTTGTAAAGGAGCAGTAGCTGTGCAGTGACAACATTTGAGGAAATAGTGACCTCCATCTTCTAATAACTGTTCTCCTCTGCTTATACCAGAGATGACTTCCAGGGTAGTGTGCAGATAATACTGTGTTCTTACGTGGCATTTATCAACTGCTCCCTTAAAAAAGATTTTTGGAAGAAAACAATATTACAGATAACTATTCCTTAGAGCCTGTGAGGCTAAGTAGTGACGTGGTAGGTGGGAATTTTCTAAATGCTGTCATTTACTTTGATAAGGGAAGAATTAATCTGATGCCATGCAGTTCTGAATATGCTATCACAACCCATGGAGGCATCTTGCTCCCAGTGTAAACTACTGTAGTTTGTTACTACATTGCAAATGCCAGGGTACTCCAGGGTACTAGAGATAAGTGTGGGGTGTTTTTTTGGTGTGTTTTTGTTTGTTTGGTTGGTTGGGTTTTTTTGTTTGTTTTGTTTTGTTGTTTTTTTCTTCTCTAATTTAATTACAGTATACCTCTACATTGTACAATTTCTTTTTCCGAGAAGAGTGGCCCTGTTGCTGTTTGTGTGAATCTTGGATGCCAGTCTTGGTTTTATTCCAACGCTCATCATTATGGAATTGATGGAGAAAGGTCCATATTTGTGGACTTCAGGAATTCCAGCTGTGGGAAGAACAGAATTTGCCTCCCTATCCAGTATAAGTGTTATAAAGACGGTGTTGTAGTTCTGAAGTCTATTACAGAGGTAATATTTAGAGGGCAGGAACTTAATACTGAAGGACAGAATAGCTGCTAGGTGCTGTGGAGCCTTTCATGTGGTGAGACCGCATGTGCCCCTGTATGCTCTCACCCTCATGTTTTGTATCTCCCCTCTGTGCAGTGATTTATACAGATGTTGTATCCTCTCCTGGAATGACTATTGTTAGTACCAGCTGTAGCGTGTATGTTTTGCTACCATTTGTGATGACCAGTATAAAGGACTTGACTGTCTTCACAACTATACAGAACCACTGGAAATGCCGAGGAAACTTGATTAAAAACATGTCTACCTGAGTCTGCAGGTGGCTAGATCTGTGGGAGGCGCACCTGCCCTGTATATTTGCTTTGGTGATTCCTGCTGGTGTTTTCCATCCCTTCTGTTCTCTTCCTTCCACTAGGTGTAGAAATGTATCAAGTGATACTGCAGGGAGAGGTTTACTGCTGCTTACTGTTCTGAGCTTGATGTGCTTGGATCACTGGCATTACTGTCAAATGCAAAAGCCCCACAGAATTCTGTGCCACCTTGTTACTTCCTCTCTCCATCCCACATGTGCCACCTGAAAACTGTATGTGCCTGTTTTGATTGTGCAGTGTCATTTTCAGTTTCTCGGCTTCTTTCTTTTGAAGCAGTCCACATTTGTAGCTATGGAAACAATGACGCTATTGATAGTGACGTGCAATATGGAGTCAGAAATTGTTTGTTTTAGGGTTTTGAGTTTTGTTTTCTTTTGCTGCAGACTTAGAACGTTATTTGCAGACTGCAGGAACTTCAATAGTAACCTCTATCATGATAACGTTTGACAGATTCCCACCAAAGCTCATATAATAACTATAATGAGGCCATATTAAAATACTTATATGTAAATACAACTTGTTAAATTGTGGCTATTTTCCCAGTCCAGGAATCACAGGCCAACTGAAGCAAGTTATAATTCTTAGTATAGGAAGCACTACACCAGCTTCTTAAAATCAGTCTGTAAAAGCTGCTAAAAGAGAAGAATTTTGGCTTATGAAGTCCATTTACAAATCTAAATCCCAGGTTGTGCCTAGAAAGAACAGAATGAAGTCACCAGCAGAATATGTTTAATAATTTTTTACATGTTATAAAACTTTTCTGACAAAGTGTTGGGGAAAGGTAGAGACTGCAGATATACAATAATGTAGAGTAGGAAAAATAGCTGCTTTTCAACTATATCTCTAAAAAAAAAAACCCTTACAAAAGAGATGCACATAATCATTTGCTGTGTTACAGATGGGTAAACTGAGGCATGACTGTGATACGCAAGAGCAGCGGTAAAGCTAAAAATCCTTTTTTTTTTTTTTTTTATAAAATAGAGGAAACTCTTTTCTACAGAAGAAGGAAACCTTAAGGCTTAGCTTGCAAAAGACTACCATGGATGGCTTTTTTTTTTTTTTTTTAGTGCAAAGGTAGTAGGGGGAATGGGCAGAAGTTGGAAATGCAGAACTATATGTTTTGTAAACTTTGATCAAGGCAAGAAAATTCTGGATTTTAATAATGGTGTTATGAACTACAGAAAAATGAACAAGGGAAGAAAACTTTGAGGGTGGGATTAGTAGGAGGGAGGGGATTGACCGCTTTAGAAAAACATCTTCAAATGAAACTTTGAGATGATGATGCAGTGAAGAAAACGTGCATGTACAATTTTCCATGGTGAAGGCATCAGCTGATAATTTTTATTTTGGTTTTGATTGCCACCAGCTATAAAAGTTGTAGATAAAAAAGGTTGAACTAGTTACTAATGTGTTGGTTATGATCGGAATACCTATAGCAGGAATAAAGTTGTCTTGGAAGCCACAGGGGGCATTAGGCCTTGGAGCTGGACTGTCTGAGGAGCAGAGTTGGGAACTGTATCTTCATCTGGAAAGAGACAAATGCCTGGAGGTAGCACAGCCCAAAACCCAGAGCTGTAGGAACAGGTATAGGAACATCTCATAAAGCCATTGTAACTGTCAAGGAAGCATTTACTAGATGACATACAGACTTCTTAACTGACAGGGATGGGAGCTTGGCATTTGGACTATTTAGCCTCCTAAAATTTGAGGACTCTTTTGTGCTCCTGTGTGTATGTAACTAGAGAGATGACACTGTAATATATATTTTATCTGTATTTTTCCAATGAAGATGCCTATTTTTCAAGGTTTTTGTAATTATGCTATTTCTACTCAATTGAGGACATCTTTGATAGCCATTAAATGAAATTTGAAGTGTATCAGATCCACACTGTAATTCAGATAAGAAATCCTTTTTGGAGAAGTCTCTAAGAATGTATCATGTTGTCTTAATATCAAAGATGTGCTGGCTTAATTCTGAAAAACCTTAAGCAAGAGCCAAATAGACCCCAAGGACCATGCAGACAGAAAGTTATCCATCACTGTGAAATCATCATTCTTTGGGCATTCTTGTACCAATTTTACCTAAACCAGGTAAAACAGGAATTTTGAGGCTGTGTTAGCTCTTCTCCATCACTTGTGCTGGAGTTGTGTGTTTGCTTTCTCCTTCCTTTGATCAGTGCTGAACCCCGTTTGACAAACATAGTGTGGAATTCTGGGGAGGAAGGATTGTGCCACAGAGGAAGAGGTGGCAAACGCAGAGGATCTCATCACAGGACAGTTCAGACGGATGAGGATTATCTAGCTGAAAGCGAAAATTGCTCCCTACAACAGCAACATATTTTTTTTCTTTCTGTTCCAGTTATTCCTGATGACGTAGATGGTTGTATAATGTGAATATACATGTAGGTACATGCATATGCACTTTTAGTATTTCAGCAGTCTAATCTAACAAACAGATTGGGAGTTATAAATATCCTCTCAGCAGTCCAGGATCCTGCTGCTGTGGGACAAGCAGTGGCAGTGGGGTGAATCTGTTTTTGTGATAGATTCTGTGGGGTCAGGAATCTTACTGGCATGCTGCTTGTGTGGCCATTATGCCTTTGTGACCTTCTTCTTTGTTGATTAAGTGGCAATCCATGTAAAAAAGAAAATACACAGACAGCCCCCGTGGAATTTATTTTTGAAGGAATATTATGCCAGCCAAGCCCAGATTTATTGTAATCTAATTATTGATTCATAATTGATCATAACTGAATAAACATGAACAGAAAGCTTGTACTGGAGCACATTTAGCTATATAATAGTTTTGGACAATATCTCATGTGTGTGATGTAGCACTATTCTACTTTATTTTCCACGCTGTAAAAATGAATTGCACTGAAGTATTTAAAATAGCTGTTATTTAAAAGCATCCTAAATTCTGATGGAAAACCACAGTTTTTCTGATCTACTTTTATATCAGGATGAATAAGCAGTTTACTGAATGCCTTTTGAAAGAAAGACATATTAGTGCTTCTTAACACCTACACTTTTCTGAACTACAGACTTTAACAGGTATTCATCTTCTGTGAGCTAGATTCTGCCCTCAGATGTAGATTCACAGCATCTCTTGATAGCAGAAGTCATACAGTTGCATTTGATATAGAATCAATATCAACAAGAAGAAGGACAGAGATTAATATTAAACCCTCAAAATTGCACAGACTTGAGGCAGGTATTTTACAATAAGAATTCTCTTTATGTTGTATGCTTTTGACTATATGGAGGAGAAAATATAGAACGTTTTGTGACTCTGACACAAAATCCCTGATGTTGGCATGTTTAATGCTGCAGACGTGTGATCTGAAGAGGTTGTTCAACATTGTTAAACAGGATGGCTTGTTAGTGGCAAATGGAAAACTTAGGGTATGAATAATGCTATCATACAAGGCTATAACAAGATTTCTGTATGGCTTGAGTAGTTTATTTTAGCTGTATCATCTGTAAAACAGGTGGTCTGCAGTATAATTAAACTCATCTTAGTGAAATTCCATGAAGATCAAGTGTTTACTTTGTACAGAGCACATGAAATTTATCAAAGTACTACATTGCACGGTAAAGTACTACAGTAATAAGAATGCAATTTTATACAATTAGAATACTATAAATGACAAAATTTCTAACCAGCTGCTCACAGTATTGCTAGCTTTCAAATATCTCAGTTTTTAAAGAGTTACTAAGCAACCACAAATCTCATTCAAGTCACTAGGAGCTAAAGTTTTTTAGTATCTTTTCATAAATCATGTCTGTTACTCTGTGAAATCATCACAGTACCTGAAAAAAATATTTAGATTCTGGCTCCTGTGGCCTGGAGGGAACACCAGTGTCCATCAGAGGAGAAGAGCCATATTAGTGCCCAGTATGGCTAGTTTGGTTTCCAAGAGAAAGGAGAAATGCCTTTGGCTTGTTTAAAACAGGGATAAATGAAATAGTGCTTTACCTGTGCTCATTTCTTAAAAACCTGTGGTAGGAGAACAGTATCTCTTCTGTAGGAAAAATATTTTCAAAGTTTAAGCAGCTCGTCTGTTCCACAGACAGTTGTGACCTGAAGCACTTAGGTTCATTTATAGCAGAAAATATAGTTCTGATTTTGCTTTCTCTTTACTGTCAACTCCACTTCTATAGCATTGCTTTCGGATGCTGAACTTCATATTCAGCTGTTTACTAAACACACTGTCCTGTTCTTCTATTGAGGTAGTGTTTGTGTGTCATTTTGAGGTACATTCATAAGAAAAGTGTGTGGACATATGTTCTATTACATACCTGTGTTTGTATTTATCTCTGTTGATTCTATATATAGCTGTCATGCCATTAACATGTCAATAGAAACTTTGGTACATACTTGGTCAAGCAGGCCATCACCAATGCAGTTCTCTCAGGGATTCTTTTGGTTTACTTTTTTTTTTTTCTGTTGAGAAACTGAGGGCTAACTTTGATTCCAGGACGCTGGAATTGAAAATCCTTTCTAGTTCATTCTTCTAGTGTTTAGGAGCTCTCATTTCAAACTAAGAAAAATAGGACATGTACAGGTATCAGTGTGTAATTGTGAATTGCTTTTGAAGGTTCTGCCTTTCCTTCTAATTCACTGATGTCTGTTGTCTAAATGAAGACAAACACAGATGTTGAGGTGTCAGTTTGTGTTGTCTGGAAGGTTGTTAGCACAGGACTTTGACTTGCCATACTTTTTTTTCTTTGAAATGTATTGAAGAACTATGCTTCTTGCTTCCTTTACCAACAAGAATTGTACCCTTTGTGGCCTGTGAAATAGTTTCTTTAACTAGATATAATTTTATGGGGCTAATTCTTGGTCACTCTCTGCAATACTAAAGACATGGAGTAGGATCAAGGAGGAAACACTGCATGTAGGGCACTGAAAGAAAGATATTTAGCATCACGTCGTTCTGTCAATTGCAGTATGTTTGACTTCATGTGAGGTGTTCCACCAATTTCTCTGTCTGGCGAATGTGGCCAGATAAGCAAGGGTGAAGGAGACCACGAGGATTGTGCCGGTGCTTATGGATACTGTGCCATAAGTTCCCTGAGTGATGCCCTTTCCCCTGGGCAAGGAACCGAGCTCCGGCAGGGTGCAGAGAGGGATTCTTTTGAGGAAGGAATGAATGCTGGTCTCAGAAACTGTCTTCCCTGCTAGATGTTGATGTTCGCGTCCCGGTCAAATTCTTGATCAAGTATATTGATGGTGGTTTTAGTTCATTGATACTTGTTCTGCAGTTTTCTGGGTGCCTCTCCTGCTGTCATGCGTTCATCAGCCAGCCAAAATATTGCTGTTTGTTGCCTGCACTTGTGTTACAGACAGGAGGCTGTTCGGCTTAGCATTCTGTTGGCAAACTGAAAAGATAATTTCTGTGCATAAAATTTAAAATTTAAGTGTAAAAGAAGACGTGGCAAAGTGATTTGGGGAGACTAATCGGAAGATAATTTCTGGTTTTCCCCTCAATGCACTGAGTGGTCTTTACATCACCTTCAGAATAGTATTTGAGGATCACCAAAATGGAAGTGAAGCTTGCTACGAATTCAGTTGTTCACATGATTTAATCTAAATGTCAGTGGTTTTGTTCTTTGTTATCCTGACAGGCCTTAGCAAAAGGAAAAATGTTCCTGTATGTTCTCACTTTTCTCACTTATTCCACCTTTTTGACCTTTTCATATAACCCATATAGACATGGCTGACATGAAAATATTAGCATCAATTTAAGTTTTAGCTATATTGTTGGCTTCAGTTTAATATTTTTGTCCTGTTATTTTTACAAGCTGTCTTGAATAGTACTTACAAGATGAACTACTGACATGCTTATGTATTTACCAGTTAGACTGCAGAATATTACTAGAAATGATCAGTGTGCTGAGTTAATGCATTGTTTGCTGTCCTTGAGACAGGTGCTTTCTTGAACATTTGAAGCATGTAATAGATGCGTTTTCTCCCCACCCCCCTGTTTTTTTTTGTGTTTTTTTTTCCTTAAGCTGTGTTCTTTGTGTTCTTTCCTATTTACCTTGTAGAACTACAGGTAAAAATTTACTCTATTTGTGTAGCCCTAAGCACAATGTAACTGCTGTTCTCACTCAGGTTATTAAGGTTAATTGCTTGAAAAGTAGTACCACACGGTTCCTGCATCAGTGAAATGCTACAGAAGTTCTTATGTGGTTGTGTCCTGGTGGTAGTGTGCTGGAGGTGTGAATTCCAGCTTTCTTTTCCAGCCCAAGTAGTGGGCTTGGCATGCTAGGTTTGTGGTTGGACTCGAACTTAAAGATCTTTTCCAACCTAAATTATTCTGTGATTCTATGTAGAATCCATTAGATGAAAACGTATGTTTTGTTTATATTCCCTTCAAAACAAGTAAATGTCATGATGACTTTTGAATGAATTGCCCTTCTACAAGCTAAATTAGTTTTCATAATTGACATATCAATTGTAACAACCATTAATGCAGTAAATGACTTCTGACAAGTGAGAATAAATGAGATAATAACCATTAGCCAGTGTGACACCTTTTTCCCGAAGGAAAAAATGGATGGTATCTTAAGGATATAAGGATATAATCTGCATTAGAACATAGTGGAAAAGCAGTGGCAGATAGCACGTTATACTGAAATGCAACTGTAGCCATAGCTTTTGCTAATACTAGGATGATTTATGATGAGCGGTCTGGTACATTACTCTTCTAATCTGCCAGATCTCAGCTGATTGCCTCCCTTTAAGACTGAATGTGATCATGCAGAGGGAGACTCTGAGTGTGGGAGAAGGGAGGTTAAGTCTAGGTTGTGCTGCTGAATAGTTTTGAATAAATCACTCCATATCAAGCAAGATGGAAGACATACGGGCACTTTGTGCTTAACTCCTTAGGGTACGGAGAAGTAAGAGAGAGGTATTATTTTACATAATACGTGAAACAGCATTTATCTTAAAAACAAACAATCACTCCCCATTTCTTGAGTAGGAAGATTGGAACCACAGAAACTCTTCGTTTGTGCAGTGCTGTAAAAACTGTAAATTCCTCATGGCTGACGAATTCTTTTAATGTTACCAGAACTCCTTGCTTAAGGGCAAGGAGTGTATCTAAAATCAAGTATTGCATTTGGAAAATAGGGCAGTAGGAACATGGATATCAATTGTAGTTCTGCTGTCCTGTTTGACAAAGTGGTAGTAATTTTATGTCTCTGTTTCCCATTTGTGATTCGGAGATAATTCAGATGGATTATTAAAAGACACTGAAGATAAGATTAATTATCTTTTTGGAGAGTGTATAGTATAGTGATGGTAGTATTGCAATAACAAATATTGCCATATTTTTCCCAAACACCCTTTTTCCAGTTGTTTTTGACAAGTCCACTGTGATTCATTACAAATCCAACCTTTGACTTTCTGACTAACAGATCCTGTGTCCTTTTTGAGTAAGGTTTCATCAGCCTGGAGAACTTTGACTCCCAGTGGAGTGTTAAGTGGAGATATAGTGGCTAAATCTCCACATGGCATGCTGGTAATATAATTCCTAGAGTCGTTGCTTTTGTTTCTGTACCTGAATCAAATTCTTCTGTGAATGATGATTGAGGGAAAGGAGATGTACATGACCTACAGTGCAGGCCCATCTGTGAAGACCAGATGGCATCTGTAACAGTTTTTCCAATGATTTGGTTATTTTCCCTTCCATTTCCTGTAAATTGTCTAGGGGAAAATCGTGTGCTGAAGCAAGCAAGAATAATTGAAGTGCTGACCTTTATTGGCAGAATGGCATTTCGTGTTTTCTAACCACCACAGCCTAATTTCACTTCTGTAATGCCTATAAATGCTGTGTTTGAAATAATAAGTAATTCTATGGAATCCAAGCACAGGTTTTTTTCATGCCACTAGAAGAACAGAGGGTATCTCTAACTAAAGCTGTGTGTGGGAGCCATGCTTGTGAGATTTTGCTTTCCAGCAATTTAAAACTAGTCAGAACGCTGAATAAGTGTTATGGCAAGTGTAACTAAAGGGACATTACTCCACACTATATTTTCTCCAGCCTTTAATTTCTGTGACAGATACTGTAATTGTACCTCTCAGCAATATATCCTAACATTCACTATGCCGAAACAGAAAGTCCAGTCTTTCAATCTGCATTCATATGGATAATATGAGTGGACCTGCAAAACAACTGGCATATTTGTTTCTTTTGCTTTCCCAGTTATGTGGTGGTGTTTTTTTTGTCATTGTTGTGTTTTTTTGGTTGTGTGTGTTTCATGCCACCCCCTCCCCCCCACTAAGGCTGATACTATTGGCATCTGTGTTATCACCAGCAGGATGTAATTCCCCAAACTGTGTATGTGTCCCCATGTTTGCATCTGGTAATCTAGCTATGCCTAAATTTTCTCACCAAGCTTAATCAGTGTGGTCCTCTGTTTTATTATTACTTTTTACGTCCATACATAGAAATGTTTTGCCTTTAAGCAAAAGGAGAGAATTATGTAGAGGAAAGACTATGCTATTGAAAGTGCAGTTTCTCTATAGAACTACATCATCAGGTTTTGGCATTTGATAACTCTTATTACCTAGCCAGGTCACTTTTTCATGTAATATTTTGTTGAAGAGATTCAAATACATTCTAACTTTTGACAAGTATTACTACTGAACTAGCAACTCTCGTATGTTGCTTCTTGAAACTCTACAACATTTTTTTTTTGAAGTCTCTCTTCATTTACCTCTTCTGCTATCAGAACTTTGTTCTCTTGAATGGTTGGCTTTGTTAATGGTATTAAATGTTTCCCTCGCTTTGGATTAGTGTCCAGTTTCTTTTCCACTTTTCATAAACTTTTATCAAGTGACATTAGAAGCACCTTAGTATGTCGCTTCTAAAATCCATTATACTAAACCAATTTATTTGACAAAATTATCTTTACCTCTCAGAAGCTGTGAGGTTTTTTATTATAAATGGCAACTCTGGAGTTGTAACGCTAGAATAAATATCACTTTAAATTGTTTTCTTAGGATGTAGCTGTCTGCTAATGAGGTTGAGTCATGGTCCTAGACAGTGCATAGTTTTAAGTCTGATGCCATGTCGGGTTTTGTGCTGTTTCTGGTTACGTGCGAGGGAGGCATATGACAAATTATAGTTTGAGACTGACCAAGCTTTTCCTTCTGCAATCACAAAAACTTTTTTCTGAGCCATCATAAATTTGTTTCTGCATCTTTAGTTCAATTTTCACTGCTTCAGTTCAGTATGGAAATTTAATAAAAACCTTTTATTAGCATAATTTTATAGCATTGAGATGTTAGCCAAGTTCCCTGAGTGAGGAACCAAGCTAAACACCCCATGCAGTTTGTGTGGACTAAAGAAATGCACCTCATATGCAGAGCCAAGATCTTAGTCTAATTGAGGTATTAGCAGTCTAATCAGAGTTGTTATTCATCCAGTTATTATAGAATACTCCACACAGATAGACACTCACATGTATATCCCTAATTATCCAATTATTACTAAATCCAAATATTAGTATAGTTAAAACTGATATACATGACCTGGTTAGTTTCTGTTTCTCTCTCTGCTGTTAGAGTCCTAGGGTCAACAGTGCTAAGTTATCTTCTGGAGGGATGGTTAAGGATTATATCTGCATCCTGATGGAAGGAGTATGATGCTGATAACTGTGTATTTCTTCCTTGTTGCTCTTGGATCTGCTTGTATTTATTGTTTTGTGTTAGCTAACAAAGCCATCTTGCTTGGTCGTTCTTTGTTTCGCCCCAAGTTCCATTTTGTATCTAAGTTTTACTATAAATGGTGCGTTTTACCCAGCTCCCGAAGTTGCATTCCTTTACCAGGAATTTGATGATGTATGATTTGTATTTTCAGCCTTGGAGGCCAGGTATCTTTCTGTGCCAGTACTGTCAAAAGTCTCTACTGTCATCCGCTGCTTGAGCTTTTGGGGTTTCCTGTTACAAATTCCTATCTTTCTTCAACAGCCTTCAAGCTTCTTTAACATAAAAAAATATCCTTTTCATTCTCTTGTATTAGGGTAATTTAATATTTTTTTTTAATTTTTTTTTTTTTTTTAATTTTTAACAAAACAAGTGATCCAGTAGAAAATCTGTGTATTTGCAGATACATATAGATATAATGTTTTGGTAAGTACTTACGGTTAATTTTGCTGGTATGTTACCAAAATGACCTTATAAAAATTTTCACAGTAAAAGACGAATTAGTCTGGTTGTAGATATGAAGGACTTTATTTAAAGCTTACTAATGAGAGAGCCACAAGAGTTGTCTTATAAATCTTACATAGTCTGCAATCTGTGGACCATGACATACCAGTAAAACAGAGGTCAATATAACAGGTCAAATCTGCTGAAGCAGTAATTCTGTCCGTGGCCGTGGTCCAAAATAGTCGCTTGTACAGACTGAGACTGTTGATGAGTGTAATCTAAGAGGCCCCATTAAAACCCATGGCCTTTAGCAAACAAGTGGTTATTGCCTCTGTCTTCCACTTGGGTCTTATAACTGATGCCTGACTTTGCAGCAGTTTGAACTTTTCAGCCAGCTCAAATGAATGCAGGTGAAAGACCTTATTAAATAAAAAGCAGAAACAGAATGATTTTGGACATAATTTGAACATCCTTTTGGATTAATGACATTTACAGTATCAGTCAAAGACCCTGAAAATCGCAGTTGTTGATGCCCAGAATAACTGAAGCATCTCAGCTGACAAAATTGATGCTCTTGAATTGTGATATACATGAGAGTTTATTTGTGCATAACTTTTGCTGTGTTTCCAAGTACAGTCTGTCATCACTGACTATTTTTACAAAAGGCTAAGAATTCCAATTGTATTGTGAAAGTGCAAAAATATACATTTTATTATATTAATCAAGCAATATTGCTGTGAAAGCTGCAACTTGCTAAATCAGTAAATTGCGGGTGATCTTTCTAAACGCTCTCTTGTGACCAAATATCTTCTTAACCACTGCAACAAATGACTTCTGTTTGTTACTTTTAGGCAATAGAAAACGAAGTTCTAACCAAGAAAAACTCTCTCAAGCTTATTTGAATAATAATCTACAAGGGCCTTTTCTGGTTTTGGCAGTCCATGATTTTTCATATCTTGAAGTGTTCTCCAGTCTTTGTAGTACAGATGAACAGAGTCTTTGATTGTCTGTGCTTCACTAAGAAGGCAAGAGAAAATGCTTTTTATCTCACAGCCTGACAAATTGATTTTTTTTTTCTACAGAGTACTGTTGGATCTTAGAGCTTTAAAGTGGTGTCTTAATGTCCCAGATCTATTTCCATTCACAGTTCCTCAAATAGAATTTGCAGTTTCTGAATTTTGTCTTTTTTGGAGTATGTTTGAAAGGCAGGAGACTTTTTTTTAATGCACATAAAGAAAAGGAGAATGTTTGGTATGTTATTTCATGACTAACTTCAACCATACTTCCTCAAAGAAGGCATACTTATTTTCTTTCACTTTTGAAGTACTTTGATTTCCATTTTTAAAATTGAGTTGAAATGTTACACGGAGTTTCGAAATGGTTTCTACTACTTTAGTACTTTTTTTTTTTTTTAAATGCTTTTTCTTTTAGAAGAGCTATATGAGTGATGGAAAACTAAGTTGTACATCCTTGGGTTTGACTAGATGACCTTCAAAGGTCCCTTTCAACCTAAACTATTCTGTGATTTTATGATCTTTGATTTTGCTTTGAAATACATGCTCAAATGTGATTCTTATCAGTGCAGGTGTCCTCAAAAAGCGATGTGATTTTTGCAAGCACTAATCTGGTGGATAAATTGATGGATTTCCATGTGCAGGTTAGAGCATGTCAAACACTACGAAAAACAGTTTATTTGGCAATATTATTATATTATTTTATTATGTGAAATTATCTTGCTGGAGAAGAACATGTTTAGGGAAATAAATTACCAAAAGAGCTTTGGCTTTCGTTATACAGATTTGAGGGACTGAATGTATGAACTGGTTGTTATTCTTAATTGCAGTTGCCATAAGGATCTTGACTGTTGTGTTTTGGAGGCTCTTAAGTTTCAAAATTATATTCTTTCTCATGTGATTCTGTATAACTCTTTGTAATCACCATTTCAATTCTTGGTTGTCAGAAGTCTTGAAATGTAAATATTACCTGTAGGTACTTGTCAGATCAAGCATTCGTTTAATTCTGTGACTGATCACTGTAAATACACAGTCCAGTGTATGGTTGAAAGAGATCTACTATTCAAGAAGATCTCATTTGCAGAATAAAATAAACCTTTGTATAATGACAGTTCAAAAGCAGAAGATCCTGATACAGTGATCAGGTCTTAAAACTCGTAGAAAATGTTTTGACACTATACATATAGGGAGTATTCTGAACTACAGTTAGTAGAAAATAATAAAACATTTTTCCGACTGCATAGCCATGACCATCTGAAGTTTGGTATAGGTCAGAGTAAGTTATATGATCTTTAAAGGTCCCTTCCAACCCAAACCAATTCCAGGACTCAAAGTCATCTGAAGGTGTTGTTTTGCTTAAACGAGACTGGTTCTTTATGTCTTAGCAGGAGACAGACTTCAGAGTCTTGCAGAGCATTTATGATGCCAAAATGGTGAGGCACATCCATTCATTAGTACGACTACATGGCCACATATTTTTAGAACCTTCCTGTAGTTCAATGAAGGCAAACTTTATGTAATTTATCTTTGAAACAAGAGCTAGCAGATGCAATTTAAAGTGCTGCTGGGTTGACTTTCATCATGATCTGGTTTTATATCTCCTCTTGCACTGCAGAATGTTAGACTTGGGAGCAAAACACATAGGGCAATGCTATCTAGAAGGAGAATGCAGGCCTTAAGCTGGTGGTTACAACAGCCAAGGGTGTGGATTTGGAGATGGGTTAGTTTCCTTACGAAATAATTATAGCACTCAAGGAGTGATTTTGTCTAAGAAAATACAAAGCTGTTCATGACTTCTAGTTTGACTGCTGTATTTTGGAGAGTTTTTTGTTTGTTTGTTTCTCCCTGGAGGGTCCATCATGCAGCTGCCTAACTATATTTTTTTTTCCCAGCTATTAATTGTCTGTGTTCTGTAAACTAAATTATACAAATTTTACTCTGAATCAGTATTTTCAATTTGACTTTTAAAATGAATTCTAATAAATTTTCTTGGATATAAACCAAATTTTTTTGATAGTGATATTCATTAGCGCTTTTTTGTATGTGGCAGCATTTGCCATTTGGTGACTTTCTTGCAGGTATACTCATTGACATTAAATTAGTGGTTGATACCATTCTAATGTGCCAGTATACTGATCTCAGGCTGCATTGTATTTATATCTAACTACTTGCTTTGCCACTGATAAGTATCTATTGGCTTGACTGCTTACTTGCACATTACTCTATTGATCTCTCTTCTTATCTTGCTTCTTGTGGTCTTGTATTTGAGTCAATTTAATCCAAGGACACAGAGTACTTTTAAAGTAATTTAAACACACAGCAGGAAGATTATTCAGATGATAGTTTTATCATTGATTTTTATAAAACTCTGTAAGGTACACGATTAAAATCTAGCTGCAAATAAGGAGATGCATTTGAAGAGATGAGATTTATATTTAGAGTTACAATAAACAGTATTTGTTCTCTGTTTCTGGAAAAAAGCTCTGGGTAGTTTTTTGGTTTTTTTTTTGATTGTGTGGAAATTCTTCTTGGGTACTATTTTGTGGATATGGGAGAATGGCTAAGTTTTCCTGGCTTGTGGGCTCTTACTGTGTAGACTATTTGGTGGCATGTCAAAAAAGAGGTCAAAACCCAGGCACTTCTGAAATTAGAAGTTTCTTTTTATAGTGCTTTACCTTTACATTCAAATTTCAGAGGGCTTATGTGGGAGCTTCCCTCAGCCTTTGACTTACTGTGTAGTAGTTCTCATGTACTTTCAGTGTTGAGCAACTCCATCTGTAGCATCCTCTCACTTGTAATGTTGTTTCTTCAAGAGTTTTTCTGCTTCATGGTAACTTGTCAAACTGATTTACACTTTGTTCAGTCATCCAGACATTATTTGACATGTCAAAGATGAATGATTTCCTCAAATGGAGCTGAAAATTAATAGAAATTGAGAGCTTTTGATATCTATGTGAGGTAGGTGGTACATTGCTGGAGGACTGATGATATCGTATTGCAAAATTGGAAATTTGGAAAATTGGAAAATTGGAAATCAGCAAACCTGTCTGTGTTGCACCAGGAGGCAAGAAGAGGATAAAATGCTTTTTAATTAAGTGATTTAATTTGCAGTCCCAGAGATAACTTACAACTCCAATTTTTATGATGCTACTGAGAAAGTTGTGTTAGTAAAAGCTACTGCTAAGTTTCTGGGAAGTGACTAAATGTTTGTCTTCTAATCACCTTGTTGTTAAGTGTAAGACCTGTAAGACCTTTGGTGTCTTAGAGTATTTTATAATCCAAAACATTTTATCACAAGATTGACATTGGTTGTTTTCTACAAATTACAGACTTCGTATTTCAGCACTTTTGCTTGTGATCATAGGACTACAAAAATGCTCTTTGGAAAAAAAAAACAACACACAAACAAAAAACAAGCCCAAACCTCTGGAGACCTCTAGTTCAGTTTCCAGCTCAAAATGACTGTTGCCAGCACCAAATCAGGCGAGCTGCATTTGCCACCAGTTCTTCTGCATTTGTGAGCAGCAAGGGAGAATCACAGAAGAGTAAAGGATTGTAGAAATAGAAAAGTCAGAGAAGTGGTGTGAAAAGATTTGTATGAGGTTTCTTTATTTAAATATTTGGGTTGATAACATTGACTTTTGTTTAAAATCTGAGACCATTGTAATATGAGGAGTTTTAGAATTGCTCTTCTTCACAACATTTCAACTTTTAAATGCTTCAGCAGATGACATTTGTTTATTCAATCAATGTGTTGGAATTCTATTTGGAGGCAAATGCAATAATGTTAACCTGCAATTAATGAAATGAAGTTTATCAGTTTAATTCAGATAGAAAAATCTCTGTGTTAATTTTGATTTTGTAAAACCTGTTTTACCTCTGGCAACATCCTCTAAGAAAAGCCATTATAGAGTTGAAAGGTGTATTTGTAGCCTGAACTGTGACATATTTAGGGATAACTGTTTATTATGCAGGGTCTTTCTAGTTAAGCTTGGGGAAGCCTTAACAGTCTGTGTCTTAGATCCCTACCAGCAAAGTGGAAGTGTTGTGATATGTTTACAGTTCTACTGTCTTATTACACTACTGTGGTGGAATAGCTAAATAAATGCAAATGATAATATTTCCATATAAAATATATCTATGATGTAAAACTGAGGGAAAACAGCTACCAATTTTGCAATACTAGGATGATTAATTTGCAAGACCACTATGGATCCCCTTGTGATGTACGCCCACTGGTACTGTATTCCTCTTCAAATCATATCTGTAAATTAAACTCTAACAGGAAAATCCTGATTTTAGTTATTGAAGAGTTTATGTGTGTATGTGTGTCTCCTCATAACTGTGAATTATAATGTTAGTTGCAAATATGGGCTACTATTAGTACAGCTTAAATGACACTTTCCATGCTTATAATAATCTGAAACCAGTTCTGTTTAACAGCTTCTTTTTTCTGGTTGTTGATGAGAGTGGATGAAGTGACTGGTTAAGCATCTGCACCTTGCAAATCTTGTGTTCTAACAAACCGACGTAATGAATTGCCTTGTCTACATAGTCAACTGAGAAGCTCTAGCCAGCCTAGTGTCGTTTTGAGCCAACCGAGTTATGTCCATGTAAACTAATGGAGATTAAGAGCAGCTTCTTTTACTAACTCTCTGCTCCTCAGTTCCTGGGTCACACAAGAAAGAGCCCTTTAGAGCTCCACCATAATTGGTTGTCCATTGTCATAATAAAAGACTGCTAGTAGAGGACTTCCTCTTTTGTAAAAAATTAAGCAGTTGTCAAGAAATTCAAAGTCACAGACCTCCTATAATCTCTCTTCAAATATACGTTATATCTAAAACATGCTAAGATGATAGGGAAAACTGTGACCAGTTACGTTCTTATAAAACAAACCTACTCTGTAGAGAAATCTTCTGTAAGTCATAATCTGTCTTCTTTTAGGGAAGGCAAACATTAATTTATTTTCTATTTGATTAGTTAATATTCTTTTGCAGAATGTCTCATGATTGTCTGTGGCTTGTGGAGCCTGTTTATGTCTGCTCCAGCTGATGGATCTGTTTCTGGTACATATCCTGTGGAATACACTCTAAAGAGTGCTACAGCACCGCATGCAGTTTGTCCATGTTGTTTATCTTTTGGCGCATTCTCTACTTTGCACTAAAATGCTGACAGATCTTGCTTGGCCTGTTCACCTGGTGTTTTGTATTGGTTAAAAGATCTTCGGGAAAATTAAAGCCAAATATTTCATAAGCTCAGAAACTTTCTGCTGTATTCACTGTTTTGTACAAAGAAATACGAGGCTGCTGTGCTCTCATGGGTTCTCAGGAGTTAGCTTCCAGCATTGCTGTTGGGACCTGTCTGTGGAAGTCAGGTGCAAGGTGTGCCCATCACTTCTTAATCAGTGCTCCACTAAGGGAGGCTGAGTGGATGTGATGGTAAAGCTCCTCCCTTGGCAACACCACCTGTGCTTTGTCCTTATCCAATAATGGGACTGTGCCTTGCAAAACACCCCATAATTTAAGTATATGGAAAATTTTTCCTATTGGAGTTCTCCCATCACCGTAGTATCTTCACTTCAAAGGTCACTGTTCTAAGTTGATGATGAACTCTCTTATTCGCTGGTAAGATAGACACTGATGTTTTGAATTGTTATAGATATGCCGTGAAACATTTAAATATTCCTCCCTCCTCCCCCCCATTCTATAAACAACTCTGAAATTTAATCTCCTGGCCAAGTCATATGCAGTATGCTAAATACTTATTAAGGATAAGCCGTTTCTGCTTTTAGAACAAACATTAAATGGCAGATGCCCATAATTCTAATACCAGATGCCAGTGATGGAAAGGATTTGTGACCTAAATACTCCTGAATAATTTCTTCTCTAAATGCGCATTCACAGTGGCACATGATTTCACCGATCTGGGTAACTGGAGTGGTCTTTGTTATCCATGCTTGCATTACGATCAATAAATTGGCAAGGTGCCTTTGATACCATTCTGTTCAGCTAGAGTATGCCTTGCTCTTTTGAGAGGAAAAAAGTATAATAGGTATGGAGTTACCCTGTTTAGTGAAATCAGTTAAAACACTCTAACTTCAGTGTGGAGCCTGTAAACCAGTGCATTAACTAGGATCTGAAAGTACTAAAGAAAAGTATATTGCTCACCTTCCCCAGAGGGGAAACTGGAGTATTTTGGGTTCCTTCCTGTTGTGAAAGCGGTCATACCAGTGCTGATGTATGTAGAAAGATTAGATTCTTTGCGGTACAGAACGGTTTGTGAAGACAAAGTGGATACAGGAGACTTGTTTTTTCCTTTCCAGCCCAACTAGAAGTCCTAAGTTTGCTGCAGAATTACTTAGAGGAGGTTCTTTTGTGCTATGTTATGCATAAGGTCAGATTAGACTGCCATAGTGGTCTCTTGGAGCTTTATATTAATATTAAAACAGTCGAACAAAAATACGCTCTCCTGTGAAATTCTAAGACCTAGGTTACCCAAGGTAGAGAAGGTTCCTTTTGTTTCAGAATGATTTGGCAGCTTTGTCAGTGTGTTCTATTTTTTCTTATATGTATATGTATGTATTTTATTTTTTTTTTTAAACTTAAACAGAAATATTAGGTTGATGCAAAAGGAATTGTGTTTTTTGCATTGTTGATATTTGCTGTTTGATATTGGAATACATTCTTAAATAAATGTGGTTATGTTATACATCATTTTAATGTGCTTTTCTCACTTCATGCTGTTTTGCTACTGACTTATTACTTGCTGTTTATTTTATATTTATTTTAGACTATGGAAATGATGTTAGACAAAAAGCAAATTCAAGTTATTTTCTTATTTGAGTTCAAAATGGGTTGTAAAGCAGCAGAGACAACTTGCAACATCAACACACATTTGGCCCAGGATCTGCTGACGAACGCACAGTGCAGTGGCGAGTCAAGAAGTTTTGCGAAGGAGACGAGAGCCTTGAGGATGAGGAGTGTAGTGGCTGGACAGCAGAAGTTGACAATGACCAATTGAGAGCAATCATTGAAGCTGATGCTCTTACAACTACATGTGAAGTTGCTGAAGAACTCAGTCGACCATTCTGTGGTTGTTCAACATTTGAACCAAATTGGAAAGGTGAAAAAGTTCAATAACTGTGTGCCTCATGAGCTGATCGAAAATCAAAACCATCACCGTTTTGAAGTGTTGTTTTCTCTTATTCTATGCAACAAAAACGAACCATTTATTGATTGGATTGTGATGTGCGATGAAAAGTGGATTTTTTTATGGCAACTGATAATGACCAGCTCAGTGGCTGGACTGAGAAGAACCTCCAAAGCATTTCCCAAAGCCAAACTTGCATCAAAAAAAGGTCATGGTCACTGTTTCGTGGTCTGCTGCTGGTTTGATCCACTACAGCTTTCTGAATCCCAGTGAAACCTTTCCATCTGAGAAGTGTGCTCAGCAAATTGATGAGATGCACCGAAAACTGCAAGGCCTGCAGCTGGCATTGGTCAACAGAAAGGGCCTGATTCATCTCCACAGCAATGCCTGACCACATGTGGTGCAACCAACGCTTGAAAAGTTGAATGAATTAGGCTATGAAGCTTTGCCTCATCAGCCATATTCACCTGACCTCTTGCCAACCAACTACCACTTCTTCAAGCATCTTGACAACTTTTTGCAGGGGAATCGCTTCCGCAACCAGCAGGATGCAGAAAATGCTTGCCAAGAGTTTGTTGAATCTTGAAGCATGGATTTTTAAGCTACAAGAATAAACAAACTTATTTCTCATTGGCAAAAATATGTTCATTGTAATGATTCCTATTTTGACTAATAAAGATGTGTTTGACCATAGTTATAATGATTTAAAATTCATGGTCCAAAACCACAATTACTTTTGTACCAATCCAATAAATATTTTTTAACAGTCCTCACTTTTCCCTGTCTGGGATTGTATGTGCCTGCAAATGGCACTTGGGACAGGGACTAAGAGGTCTCAACCTAAGGTGGATTCTAGCATTGTTTTGAAGGCAAGTGATAATACGCTTTAGCTGGTGAGACGGCTGTGCACTTGTCACTGGCTGTTATGCCCCACAGGCTGGATGAATGTGTACCTGCCTACTTGCTGCAGTTGGTCGCCCTTCTAATTTTTTTAAGTGAATGAAGGCTGCGGTACAACTAACCCCACCTAATCATCTGGATCCTAGCTGGCAGAGCAAGTTCTGTGTACCTCCACAGTTTTCTGAGGTGAATGGGAAATGATTTGTTGTCTGTTGCATAAGTGTTTCTCATAGGTTGTTTGAATAGCTTGTCATAGTTATCATCTAGTCTAAAGTTTCACCATTGAGAACCACTTAAAATATTTGTCTTTTTTTTTTTTTATTTTTTATTTTTTAGAAGTATTATGTTTGTATCTTTTCCAAAAAAACCCAAAAAATTAATCACAGGGTAAGCAGAGGCTTCACTGTACAGTTAATGTCTATCTATTGTTGTCTCTCTTTTAAAATTTTTTTTCTAAACAATCGCCTTTTGATTTGATTATTCTGTTGCCTCTTTTTCAAGTGTTTTCTGTGTTTGATTTCTCTTTTCCCATCAATTCTGCTTGTCCTGTCCATACTGGCACTAATGACATATGGTAATTTTTTGTTGGAAATGTTCCGATTTTGCAGATGGCTTAACCTAGAAATATGAAACCGTGATGCTTCAGTTCAGGTTTAACTATTGAAAGGCAATGTAAATGAAGTGGAGGTTTTATCTGTAATGATAATAAACCTTATCCCCTAATTCTAGTTATTTGCCAGAAGTTCATATGAAAAATCAGCAGTGATAGAGGAGGGACATTACTGGTACTGAATGTTGAATCAGAGTTGTAACAGAAGTTCCAGCCAGAAGCAGAAATTTTTTAAAGTATATGAACTGTAGAAGAAAATAATAATAATCACTAGCCTTCTTGTTAGAGTTGATGTTATCTCTAAGCATGTTCTGTACTCTTGAATTAAGTGATATTTGAATTTTTATGTCATATCTAGAGACTAGGAATGAAATGTGGATGAAACTGTAGTTTGTGGAAGTTGAGAAGAAACTTCTCCCTTTATTTCTTGGCAGCAAAACTAAATTACTTTCTAAAGATACGTGAATACAGACAGGGTAAATGTGGCTGGGGCAAATTCATTTGTAACATCTGCTCATTTGTGGAAATTGTTTCCTTCTTTTTGCCTTTCTCTGCTTTCATATTCCAAACAAAACAGTGGTAGTATGCCAAAGAGAGGTTACCTGCTGCAGTGGAAAAAAGAAAATACTGGAAATTGTCAATGTAAAATAACAACAAAGCATGATGTTCTGGTCTAGTAACAAGTTAAATATACTCCCTTCTTGTTCTTACTTGTAATGGTACAAGTGAGGAAAAAAATATTTTAAAGCTGTAGTAAGCAGTAAAAATGGACATGACCTGTATTGCAGTTTCTGGTCAATAAAATAATTCTGCTACTAAAACTGTAAACTAAGTTCTGCCTCAGAATGCAATGATGCCTCACGATGCAAAGAAAAAAAATTCCCCTTCATCTTTGATCCTAGTATACAACAGGGAGTTTTGACAGCATTACTTGGAGAATATTCTTTTAAACAGGAGTGCAGTTAATTGATGGGTCAATAGTTTTGTTTTGTTTTGAAGTGAGGGCAGGGATTTATAGGAAAATGTATTAGACCAATGGCAGAAGTTACATTTAACATTTGCATGTTTTAGGAATGTCAGTGTCCATGTGCAATGACTCTTGTAGACACAGTGAATCCCTGGAATGTTTGAATCAAGATGGAAAACAAGGGTTGGCGGTATCTCATTCCTCTCTGAGATCCTCAGCAGTGCTATAAATTTCCAGTATGTTTACTTTGAGTTTTAGTGAAGTAATGTCTAATATATCCTCAAAAGCATTGCAGTGTAGTTTTAGTTAAAATACCATTTAGTAAAAGGTCTGCATGAGAGCTGTAACATTCAGGCACAAATCAGAACAGAGTTATGAAAAACTAGCCTGCATCATATTGCACATGAACAGCATGTGTCTGTGAGGCAGAGAGTCCTTATCACACACTGTGATATTCATATTGTGTGTCAGCTGCCCACCCTAGTTCCTGTGGCTAACTCTTTCATTGCATTTCTAGCTAACTTAGGAAAGTATTGTTGAGACTATCCTAGACAATAGGACATTTTTCAATAACATCCGTTTACATTAGTGCTACAGCAGGTGAGCAAACACTGATATGGCTGGTTTTGGAGTTGTGAGTACTTACACAAATATTGCTTTTAAAAATAAATATAAAAGGCTGAGTGATGTAATAGTAGATTTGAGAAGAACACTTATGTTATTATGATTGCAAACGATTGTGCCTTGAAACAAATGCAGCATATCTTTGACAGAGTATGTGATGCTAAGCAGGCAAATGATACTCTACTGACTTGTACTGCCATAACAGGCATGAACATGAAAATTCAGCTCTTATCAGTGTAATAAATAAGGAAGAATTTAGAATTATGCTGTAACTGACATGGCTTGTGAGAAACTATTAAAATTCCTTGATGTTCACTGTTGAAGCATTTGTACTTATAATAACACGTTTCTGTCATGGTTACTATAATTTTGTTTTCCGGTAAGAATGAGTCTACATCGAATATTTGAGGGAAAAACAAAAACCAACAAGAAGTGGCTCTCTATGCTGTGGAATCTAGACAGATTATAGTCAGATCCTTGTGATGGGATTTGATTTCAACCTGTAAAGCTTCCATGAGCTCAGTGGGGTTTGTAGCTAGTGAAAAAGCGCTCACTTCCCGCAAAAGTTTTTCTCTTAAGAAAACAAACCAAAACGTTAAGTTTTCCTCTCTCTCCAGTGCTGATCACAATACTTAGTTTGGTCTCCACTTCAAATATGTTTTGTTTTTGACAATGATAAAGGTAAAAATCTTTGTGTGTCTGTTGAGCTTTCATATGGATTTCTATACATCATGTAGATATTATTTGTTTATATAAATAAGATGTAGTTTGGCTTTTTGGTTTCTATCATGTTCTTGATTTGACCCCAATATTCACATTTTCTTTAGAAATGTATTTTTGTTTTTTTTTTATTCTCTTGCTGGACATACATAAGTCCATGGGTCCTGATGGGATGCACCTACAAGTGCTGAGAGAGCTGGCTAGTGTCATTATGAGATCACTCGATTATCTTTAAATCATTGTGGTGACTGGAAGAGGTGCTTGCAAACTGCAGGAAAGCAAATGTCACTGTGGTCTTCATAAAGAACAAGGAAGACCCAGGGGATTACAGGCAAGTCAACCTCCCCTTGAACCCTGGGAAAGTGATAGAACAACTTATACTGGGAAACATTTCCAGGCCCGTGAAAGTGAAGAAGTTCTTTGGGAGTAGTTAGCATGGATTCACCAAGGGGAAGTCATGCTTGAGCCAATTTATAAACTTCTGTAGTTAAACGACTGGCTTCCTAGACCAGGGGAGAGCAGTGGATATTATCTATCTTGACTTCGGTAAGGTATTTGATACTATGTCCCATAAGATCCTTGTAGGGAAGTTGGTGGAGTATGAGCTGCATGAGAAGACAGTGAGGTGTTTTGAATAATGGGACCAAAAAAGAGTGATCAGTGGCACAAAGTCCAGTTGGAGGCCAGTAACTAGTGGTGTGCCCCAGGGATTGTTACAGAGTCCAATCTTCTTTAATGTCTTCATTAATGATCTGAATGATGGGGCGGAGCACAGCCTCAGCAGGTTTGCTGATGTTGATACAAAACTGGGGGGAGTGGCTGATACACCAGAAGGTTGTGCTGCCATCTGGAGGGACATTGACAAGCTGGAGAAATTGGCTGACTAGAACCTCATGAAGTTGTAGCTGTGGAGTTTTTAATGACTATCGGTTGATTTGATAACACGTAAGATGTAATAAAAGTGCCAAAGCACTATCCAAAGGTAAGTATTGATTTATACAGATTTCCATGTCATGATAAACGGATGGGAAACATACAAACTCATTTGTCAGTTGAATTGTAGAGCTTCTATCTCTTCCACTTCCCATCCTCCTGCCAACTCTGCTTTCTTTCATGAGAGGATGAATATGATGTGGTACTCACTTTAAATTATTTCCTAAATAACTCTTGTTGCTATGGCAGCAGCTGCTGCTGCTGCTGGAATTTACATGCAAAGCACTCCAGTGAGGAGATTTACAGAAAAGTCATTGAAAATGGTCAAGTTTGTCAGCATTTTTATAGCCCACCCACAAATCAGTTCATTATGCATCTCTTTGCTAGAAACCAGAAGATCTGTTATGATTGGCATAACTAGCAATGTAATAGAGGGGAAAGAAAGGCCTCAGCTATCTAGTACAGGGTCTTGGCTAATTTATTTAACCATTGCAGAATGTAATTTGCTACTGCATAGGAGCAAGACATCAGTTTGCTTTTTCTTACCATCAGATGATTAAGTGCAATGTCATTTTGTGATTTTCCTTACAAAATAAAGCTAAACTTTTTGGGAAAGCATTTATTTTTTCCTTTAAAAATATGAAGACCATACTAGTATACTGATTTTTTAAATATTCAAACATTGCTTTTGAAAGTCCTGTAGGACTTCTGGCCTTGTACCCTGAGACCTGCTAGCTAAGGAGAAGCCCAAGCATTGCCACATTCACTTGACTTCTAGGAATGTGGCGTTTTTTTTAATATACGCTGAAGGGAATATGACTACCTGAAACGGTTGGGTACATTTTCATTTTTCTTCTGAAACCTTGTGGTTAGTTTATAAATTTTTCCTGAGTAGTAGAAGGGAGTGTTGTAATTTTACTAGGAGTTGTAATTGTTGTAATTACTAGGAGAAGTAAACTTGTACAACAGCCAGTGAAAATTCATGATTAAATGAAATGATGGATTTGAAGAACTGTCATACAAGTTAAAAGGTTTGTGTGGTTCCTAACAGTTAGTATTTGTCTTTTCTTTGACATTCTTCACTTCATTTTTTGAGGTCTCCAGTAATGAATTTAACCATGCAGCATATCTGTGAAGTGGGCATCTTTCTTTGTACTGTGGATGTGAAGCAATACATATGTCATTTGGTACGTATGGCAGGTACATAAATCAAAACCATTTGTTGGTATCCACACCAGAACAGGGAATAAAGCTGAGCTATTTTAGTCCACTCCCTGTAATCAGAAGCTATTCTCATTGTCCTCTCAGGCTGAGGCAGCATTGTTCATTCTGATTGCGTTACTCAGGTGGGACAGGTTACTGATCAGTCAGCAATTCTCCCTGTAGTTCCTATAGAAATTCCAACTATAAGCCATGGTCCAGAAGTGTCCATAGTGTGATGCTGCTTGAGGTATGGAAAAATCAGTTTCAATCAGCAGCTGAATAAAGGTATCAATCTACCTTCTCTACAAGGAGCTTAAAAGGCTGTGTTGCCCTGGCTAAGGTGAGTGTTAATGTTCTTCTTTGCACTAAAACATGAGTTAACACCAGATACTTCATTTTCCCTGGTTTAAGTGGTCTGTAGGTCCTTTTTGTATGGATGTACAAAATAAAAATAAAGGTCACATTCTTCAGCAAGGAAGTAAACATTCGTTTATTTCTTTCTGTGATATAAGACTATAGCAAAAGATGTAGTCCATATCTATCCATTTTATTCATCTCTTAGTCAGTCCTTTCTTTGAACAAAAGAAAATTTTGGCTATTCCACAAGCCTTGGAATAAAAATCAACTTTAAAAGCCAACTGAATTTCTCTTGAATTTTAGTTACAGGTATTACATTGGGATGATTTGAAATTCAATTTTGATTTAAAAATGAAACCCAAAGTACATATGACAAATATCTCCTGGTTTTGTTGGATTCTGAAAAAAAAAATATTAGTCACGTCATTGAAATAGCTTTGGGAAGTTACATAGCATATAGTCAAGTTCCTGAAGTGGTTTGTTCATTCTTATTTTCTGTGCTTGTCTACAAAGATTTGAGATTTTTCTTTCTTTTTCCTTGTTGCCTGTCCATCTTTGTTCCCCATTCAGTTACCATACCTTAAATAGCCACATATTCAAAAAACGGAAAAAGCAGTTTCACATATTGACGCTGTACAGTGTGTGTCTGAAACTACTTAAAATCTGGCTGTGACTGGCAGCATGGTTAACTTTGCAGAGTGAGGAGTAACACATACTACACTTTGAAGAATAAGGTTAATTTGTTACTGTGTTTTATATGCTCCTGGAAATAAATGTGACCAGTGACAACACTGCATGCACACTTTCTGTCCTTTTAAATTGCCTTTATCTTAGTCCAAAATGTTTACCTTCCTTTTTATTTATTTTTTTTTTTCTCCTCCATTCTCTCCCCCATCCCACTGGGGTGGAGGAGAAGTGAATGAATGGCTGTGTGTGGTGTCTAGCTGCCTGCCAGGTTAAAGTTCAACAACAGGGTTTTGGGTTTGTTTCTAATACATGTTCTATGTACTTTTGACAAGGATTTCAAAGCCTGTTCCACTTGCTGTACTGATTAAGATTTTTTAGCCATGCTGAAATGGGCTCCAAAATAAAAATTCTACTATAGGAAACAGATGTGTTACTGGTGAAACAGTCTCCTATTTTCAGATGTTATGTGTGGCAGGCTTTTGGATAACTTGATAATGGTATAGCAAATGTCTTTTTTTACTGTTCCTGCAGAGAACCAAAGAGATGCAGGCTTAACTTTGGTGCCTTGAGTGTGGGAAGCTCTATGGAATTAGAAGGAGGCCATTGTCTTGTAAAACATTTTTGTTTTCACAAGTTCAGCTTGGAAATGCACGGGTGTGCCTCTGAAGCTAGGATGTCAATCCAGATTGAGTTTAGAGGAGGCTGCTTTGCTTCACTCCTGATGGAAGGATAGAATGTAAGAGAGAGATGTTACAATTCTTAGTAAATTAATAATAAAAAAAATTACAAAATAGACTTTTAAATTGCACCTGGTCAAAGTTTTCTAGTTAAAGATTTAGCATTTTAAATATCTTCACATGGCAAGACATGCTTTTATGGAGAAGTATTTTAATATATATGGATTCTTTAATAATTTTAAAATCTGATTTTAAAAAGAAAACAATCCTAAGAGACTCATGCATACTTTACAATAATTATGTGATTAGGTAAATGATACCATCGGAGAGCTTTAGACTGTAAAAAGTTCATTGCTGTTGGTGTACAGTTACAAAAAAAGTGTTTCTGGGAAGGGTGTATGCCTTTAGGCAGGGCACAGCTAGCATATTTTTCATGTAATGAAATCGTTGCAAGTTTTAATGGACTTTAAATTTCTCTGCTATACCTTACTGAAAATACAACCAAGATGATGGCAATAATTGTTGGAGAAATTGGTTTGGGTAGCTTACTAAGCAGAATTTTTCGGTTTGTAGCTTCTGTAGTTCAAACCGTATGTTTTGAAGTCATGTATAGTTCAGTTCAAGCCACTGAATGGCAATGAAATATGTTCTTTATTGAAATAAGCTTGCATTTTCTGTGTTGAAAATTAGAAGACTGCATACCTCCAAAATGGCAACTTGCATCAGCATTCTCAAAAAACATTTTTAGCTGAATTTGGCTAACTTCAAAGGCAGCCGTTTCTGTCAATCTATGAGAATTATGTATCCTTGAATGCTATAAGGCAGAGCAGCTTTATGAGACAGAAGGTTGGAACGAAGCCACAGCACACCAGAGCAAATAAGCTAAATACTAAATATTTTACTGAATAATCTTAGTGCTGTTCAGCCTTCTTATCCTGAGACAAGTATTTCTTCTTCCTCTGTAATCCATTAGGTTAATGGATGTAGACAGCTTCTGTTTGTTTAGGGTTTTGGACACATTGTGTCCTTCTTATTGTTAATAAGTTTAGAGTAAGCTTGCAGTGTACAAACCTCACAGTGGCCAGACGTTCTATGCTACGCTTTTGCAGTCATTATAAGTCTGAGTAACAACATAAGGCCAATTTGTCTTGAGGTTACATACAACAGCCTACATAGAAAATAACTGTTTGAAAAGAAAGACATCTGAAGTTCACAGAATCACAGAATGTTAGGGATTGGAAGGGACCTCAAAAGGTCATCCAGTCCAATCCCCCCGCCGGAGCAGGAACACCCAGATGAGGTTACACAGGAAGGCATCCAGGTGGGTTTTGAATGTCTCCAGAGAAGGAGACTCCACAACCTCCCTGGGCAGCCTGTTCCAGTGTTCTGTCACCCTCACTGAGAAGAAGTTTCTTCTCAAGTTTAAGTGGAACCTCTTGTGTTCCAGTTTGAACCCATTACCCTTGTCTTACGATTGGTTGTCACTGAGAAGAGCCTGGCTCCATCCTTGTGACACTCATGCTTTATATATTTATAAACATTAATGAGGTCGTTATCCAGGGCATGCAACATTATGAAACTTCATATAAAGCCATATTTTTTTTTAACAGCTCTCAATGTCTGTAAAGCATTTTTACACACTAGGAACAAACAATAGAAAAAAAGGCAAATTGGTATTTCAGTAACATTACACAAAATGGCAAAAAAACCCCACAACATTTTATTGGAAGAGATGGAAAGAGAAAAGGAAAAGGATGAGATCTTCATAAATGGTACCATGGAAGTATAAATGAGTGTCTTCTCTGAAATACTAATTTCCATGCTTATCATGTGTAATGGTATGCTGAGGGCAAGAAAAATGGCAAAATGTTCAGAATATGATGGTGATAACAGAAAAAGCTAAAGATAAGAAGTGATCCATTCCAGAAAATCCTACTTTTCATTGTAAAAGCAAAGAGAAGCTGTGATTAAACTCTTGCCTAAGCTATAGATGACCCAGTTAAAGCTTTGTTCATAACAGAAATTGTAACTTTAATCAAGCCTGACTGTAAAATCTAATTATGTTTCAATGTGTATTTAAGATTGAGAATATATTTGTGCTTAGCTGGGGGCAACAAACTGCAGCTTCCTATAGACAATTGGATTTGTGCTTGAGAATGAACATAATCATGTAGTTCTGTTTGCTTTATATTTAAATTGAATAAAAGATTCTTGTCTAAGTCTTCATGTATTTCACCTTGTCATAAGCACTTTTTAGCAACTTCCTGTATGCCTATAACTGATTTTTCTCAAGGTATGCAACCTATAGTTTCCTTAAACTTGTTTTGGCTTTGCAAATAGGGATTTCGTATTCCAGGAAAATAAATAGAAGCAGAAGAAACTTCAGATCTGAATAATTTACCCCTAAGTAGTTTTATTATCCTTGTTTTGGTGGAGAATGGAACAGAGGAGTAATAGTGGTTATTAGAAAGTAAACTATTTAACGATGATGAAAGTATTGGTCTGTGCTCTTTGTAAAAGAATAATAAAAAATGAACTTTCAGAGTAAGTGCATAAACATTGCTTTGGAGTAAAATTGGCAATGGAATGGAAATGACTATCACCCTGAAAAAAAGAAAACTATATCACTTAGGTCATTAGACTCCTAGGCAATGGTCTTGATTGTTCCCCTCTGACATTATTAGTTTTATGGAGCCGTCTCACACATTCCTTGTATTTGCCTTCCGTAGGAGGAAATATGTGTTGGATGTGAAGTTATGGGCATAACAGCCATCTGCTTATTAGAGGTAAATGTATAAAATGGTTAAACTTCTGAATCAATCAGAAAGCTAAATCAAGTGAATCCTCGAAACAATACAGAAAAAATACCACCACTTCCCTCCTTTTTCCTGCTCCCTGTGTATTTTGTTTAGTGAAAATTTTGTGTATCAATGAAAGAGTCAAAGATTAAAGAAGATGAGACAGCTGGTGATAAAGGGGTTGATGCAGAAGAATTAGTGTTTCAGCTGAACAAGTGAATGAAAAAATGATCTTTTGTGTGTATGTGTCTTCCTGCATTCAGAACAACTGAATTCTTTAATTTGGTTTAAGCAGGACTCTGATTTGTAGGTTTAATAATTTTCCTACCTCAAGCAATTTTTCATTGTCTGCAATAAGCTTGAAGAGCCTTGACTTGAACTAGCTGATCAGGTGAGATGTGAGAAAGAGCACACTTTGCAAGGAATTGCTAATTCTGGTGTAAACATATTTCCCTTGGTTTCTTTGTGTAAAAACTAGGTCATTTGGCTGTTGTTTTTGGTGAGGGAGAACTCTGCTTTAAAGGATGCTATGCTGCTTGCATGTTCTCCAAATGACACATATGACTGGAAAAGGAATGGGCGATTAGTGTTCTCAGTGTGTGGTGGCTACTGTAAATGTCTCAGTTGTGTGTTGTGATTGATAAAATGAAGAGGATCCTTAAGTCTGTCCTGAATCATAGAAGGGTTTAAATTGTCCTGTACTTCTGTAGCAATCTGAACAAGAATGTGAACTAAATTATGCCACAGCTATCACATGGTTCAGACTTGCTTTGTTGCAGAGTGGAGAAGAGAGTTGTACTAATCATAGGGACATTCTTTAAATTAGTTGCTACATTTATAAAAGTACTTTAATCTATGATCACGGGTAAAAAAAATGAAATATCTCCAAAGCAGTAGAGAAGAAACTAAAATTGATTTAATGTCTGTGGCCCTAATGACTTTCCATTCTAAATTAGATGTACTCCTTCATTCTGACATTCTTTGTTCTAACTGAATAATGTTAAAATTATATGAAAAGCGACATCTGAAAAATCTGGCAATTTTATTTTGAAGTTGTGTTAGGTTTTCAAGGATTTTTAATTTGCTTGTTATAGCTCATTGTCAGAAACAAGGCTTCCACTCTTTAGGTAAGTACCTTTGGTTAGATAAGCACAATTAGGCAATTGTTATTAACAGCACCAGCAGCAGCTCCTTCCCAAAACTGGCAGAAATAATAGAATTACATTTCTACAAGAATATTTGCTGGCGGCAGCTCGCTCAGGTGACAGCTCAGCGCAATCCACCAACCAGTAAAGAGTAAACAATCTGGAAGATGCTGTCCACCTTATAAAACTTATCTACCTAATTCCAAAGGAGGAGAAGCGGAATGCTGCCTTTGGGAACACCTGAGTGTGAAGGACCTCCAGGGACAACTGGGACCAAGCTCGCTCAGTTGGATCTAACACGCTTAATACCCTACTCCTCCTGACTGCTGATAACCGCTGCTCCCGTCAGCAAGGAAAGGGGGAGTAGAGAGAGTCAAAATCCTACATTTTTATATTGCTTTTTATATTAGTAATAACTCACAGAGGAGATAAACATCCAAACTCATTCATGGATATTCATTATTGCATAGCAGTTAGTGCATAGGCTTCATTGACCCCAACATATGGCCTATATTCTGTCTTTTCCCTCTTCTCTTCCCTCCTTGTTTCCCTTGTCCTAATATATGATATTCAAATATATAAGAAATAGTTATATATTCTAATCTCTGGCTTCCACAACTGTAGTACGCAATAATTGTTGCAAAATAGCAGACATAGTGGAGCTCCAACAACCTTTACTGCAACAGCTAGAAAATTAAAAGGTGTCAGTGTAACACTGGACAATTACATTGATATTGTAACTTAATTTTCATACTTTGAGTAAGTTTGCAGTTTGGGTTTTCCAAGGATGCTTGAAACTCAAGCATCAGAATTAAGGTATTGAGATTTGCTACTGTTACTGCAGCATTTAACTTTGTGTATTGTAGCATTTCAAAGTTTTTTTTAAGCTTTACTTTTTTTTACCTATAAAATAAATAAACAATAACGTGATAAACAAAACATGCTTGCTGAATAAGGATTCTTTATTTCTTGTTCATATGAATATAGAGATACAGACAGGAATGAGGTTTAAGAATTCATGTCCTTATTCAAATACAGAATTTTCTAGTGTCTGTGCAGTTTCAAGATCTGGTTGTCCTGAAGCAGGTCTATGGCAGAAACGGTCCAAGCTGCAGAGTGTAAATGCTGGTTTATTTTGAAAAACTAGAGAAAGCTGCTTCTTATGGGAAATATTGGTTGGTCTTAATAAGCCATGATCTCGCCCCATCCTCTGTCAGGCAGGTTTTATTATTGAACTGTCCACTGCTGAACAGAGCGGAAATATTATCTTTCCATTTCATTAAATGCAGTTCCGTCTCTTGTGAACCATCAAGGCTGTGGATGTTCCCTTTATCCCCACTGTGATACCACTACAAATTAATAGTGCCATAATAACCTTGCAGACTTGATAAGCGGTGCTGCCACCCCTCTGCTCTGTTAGGCAAGTTTTGCTGTAGGACACAGGCAGGTATCGGCTTACAAGAATAGACATTGGGGCCTGAGGTGATATTTTTTGTTTATCTCATTTAAGGTTTTTGTTTGCTTGTCTGTTTTCCTAATGTACTGGTAAGTGGATGTTGCTTTACAAATGTAGAGTTGTTCTGTGTTTCTACAGAGCTGTGTTGTCTCTGCCTCAAAACAGCTCTGGAGTCAAACACTCTAGGTATACCATGATAGTCTTTTGATTGCTTCCTCCAGTCCTTCTCTCTTCCCCATCTCCTCTTTGCAGACAGGCAACACTATTCTCCTTTTTGTGGCAGAAACCTTTAAATTTCCAATGTAAGTGGGATAAGCTGTTGATAACAAGGATGCAAATCACTAGGAATTCACTGTGACTTTCAATTTTGTTAGTTAAGTGAAACTTTTCAGAACATCTAGACCTGCTTCAGGCTTCTTCCAGTACCATTTCTGGACTTTCATCATAATGACATCTGAAGTCAGATTGTTATGTTTTATTATCAACACATTCTGCTAATAGTTGAGCTTCTTTATTTGGCTACTCTGTGGTAACTAAATCTTTCAAAGTGCTGCTAACCCAAATCTCGTCCTCACTCTACCCTGACGTTATGTACTTGATTTTAACACACTTTCTATGAACAAACCTTGTCATCTCGTAGAAGCACCATTTCTGTCATAATATGAATGCTGTAGCCCTGAAGCTGCTCTCTGTTTCTGAAGGGAAAGTAAAGTTCCATCTCCTCTCAAAGATATGAAAGTTGTTTGTCCCTAATTTGATAGTGCAGCAAATTCATTTTGTCATAAAAACCCGTGAAGTCACATTTGCGTTCAAGAAATCAAAGCGTAGAGCCCCTTAGAGATTCACCTTAGTTCGTTAGAATCTTACTTTGCGGAGTGCAAAATGAGATAACTCTGAACTTCCAGAAAAATCAGTAGAACTGGTGTAGGGACTAATCTGGCTCTAAGCTTCTGTGATCCAGAATGTTAACTTAATATTATGTCTAGCCCATTTTTAACTTCAGTCTAGATTTTCTGATATCTACAGATTGTCAACTTACAGCAACTTTTAACAAAATTATTTTTAAAGGAAGGAATTGTGACTATATAGTTGAAGAGACCTCTAGTCTTTATATTTGTTGAAGGCATTAGGAACTCTGCTTGGTTAAATCCTGTGTTATTTAGCTTTATTATTCTTTTTTTGGTGGAGCTCTTCTTCAGTTTTGAGAGAGCCTGCATGCATAAGGTATGCAATATTTGACCCTAAATCCCCAGAATGCTTAGGAGAACACAAACTGGCATCTCTGTCTTCCCACAGTTCTTGTTGGCATGAGATCCAGAGACTGAGAATTTTTGCTTTAGATTTATTCTCTATACCAAGAGCCAAGTAAATAGAGAGGTATGAATGTTCCTGTTAATGTAGAGCTGAATTTAAAGCATATGTTCAGCTTTCTGGATTTTTTTCCTTTTAGGAACTACTTTGCTTTTTGGCATCACTGAGGCATTTGAGCAAACATGGTGTACATCTACCTTGAGAGCCTTGGGGAATAATGGCCAGATCACTTTAAACTGTAATTCAAGATCAGGTTTATGTTTGTTTAAAGGTTAAATTCAAAGTGATTCACAATGATTACAAATGTCCAGTTCCTGCCAATTTTGCCTCAGTTCTCCAATCATTTTTATCACTAGCTCCAATGTGATTTAGAGTCAAAGTTATATTTGTTCTGTAATCATGCTAAGATTGCAGTGGGTATGTAAAACTCTTCTGAATTTGGCCAAGACTGCTAAGTGGCTGCTGGCACCAGTTTGTCAGGGATTATGGCATGTTTTTTATAGTTGTTTTGAAAATTTTGGATTGCAGTTGGGAAACAAGAAGCTTTTTTAAAATGATACATATCTGAAAAAATATACATTGTGAGAACATGCTGTGTTGAACACTGAGAACTAAGTCTGATGTATTCCTTGGAAGGCAGTAAGTTCTGCAGCTGGAGTTTTTCTTCATTGATTTTAGACTAAAATGTGAAATTGAGTGATGTACTTAAAGTTTTGAATAAGAAAATGGAGAACGTGATGTCATGTCCATCTTGGTGAGAAAGTTTTCCAAGGCAAATCATAATGGCTTAGAGTCAGAAATAACTGGGGCTTATTCTGTGCAAGAAGATGTAAGAGGTGGATTGGTTTGTCTGAAAAGCATATTTGATTAACCACGAGATAGTTAATGGTGATGCTGAAATGAAGCGGCAGAATTCATAATTCAGAGCTCTTATGCCAGGTTTTCTGCAAATTCAGGCAAACATTACTTCACCAGCTTAATTGCAGTTTATGTTTTTAGGGTTTTATTTCCTACCAAAAAGCTACTCTAGAATAATATGGTTTTTATGCTACAGAATCTTGGTTTTCCACAGAGATTGTGTGGCAAACTCTGCAGCTGCAGAATTTAAAACCATACAGCCTTTAGTATTGGTTATTATTCAATTCTCGTAGTTTACTAATTACACTTACACCCTTTTATAAGAAGTTTAGAATACATGTTTCAGAAACATATACATATTTTTAGCATGTTTTAAAAGATAATAAACCATCTTTTTTTTCCTCTATATGCTTTATACTTTTTTTTTTTCCAGCTGTCCTGTCCCTATCAACAGGTGCAACCATGGAAGTCTAGTTGCACAGCATGAATTCTACCTCTCTTACACCTTGCATCTCATAATGTTTGTAACTGTATTTCATTAAGTCAGATAAGTGAAGGCTGCATATACAGCATGATGGATAATCAGGAGTCTTAACACAATTTTAGCATAACTTTACCTAAATGAAACTGTTCTTATGCCCTTGATTATATGACATGATGTATCTTTAATAACAAATTAATGCCTGCAAGCAGGGAGGAATCTTTGACATGGGTGAGTCTATTCATAAGATTTGGTTCCGTGATTTAGCTCCAAGCACCTTGAGCAGAAAACACCATATTCTTCCCACTGGGACTTGAAATGAGTGCTGTGTGTGTAGGTACTGGTGAGTCAGAGTAAACAGAAATGTGAATTCAAGTTTGATAATGGAACTGGCCTCGAAGACCTGTGAAGTGTGCTCAGTTTTAATAGAGGCATAGTAGGAATCGCCAGCTTCTGCTCCCAAATATCACTGCCAGCTGTGGCTGTCTGTAAAGAAACAGCTAGAGTACGGATTTGATCTTTAACAACACTGTGAACTTAAAAATAGAAGAATGATTGGGTGAAATTGTCCCTGAAATAATCATAGAATCAGGCATTTTACTTCAGGCTTAGTGCACTACTTGCAACACTATGCTGACTAACAGATTACGTGTTTCCTGGAAAATGTTCCTTGGCCTAGATGCTAGTGTTGTGCATTATTTAGAGGTAGGAGGATTTGCTATGTCACTTTGGGCGATTTAGCTGAGCAGGGAGGTTTGCATCACCATGAGTATTTGGCTTTGGTTTTAAGCCATTTTTGATTTTTACTGATTAGACATGATCATCTGACTTGTCATTGGGCCCTCTCCCACTTCTTAGAAGGTAACTACATGGTAGGTATCTAGCTCAGATGAGCCCATGAAACAGTTCTCCCCACACCACAAAACACATTCCAGCACTTCATGATAAACTGCATATGCTGCCAGATGGTAAAAATGCAAAGCTTCTTCAAATGTATAGTTTAAAATGTATGCTGTCTCCTTTCTCCCTTTTCTCCTCCTTTCAGGTTCTTGCTCACTTCTTTCCCACACCTTCCCCCATACTTTCATGACTTCACTCTCCAGCACATATTCTTCTTTTTCCACCCCTTCACCCAGCTGCTTTCATTGCTCCTCCAGCTCTTTAATTCCATTCTCTGCTTCTTTTATTTCTCTGGCTTTTTGCCACTCTCCTAATTTTAAAGCTTTAAATTCTTTCCTACATTTTTAATCTGACATTGGAACTCTTTTTCCAATTTGTCTTTATAAGCTTCCTCATGAATTGTCAGTTTAGAGAGAAACTAGAGGGGTGCAGTTAACACTTGGCAACTTCATCAGTTTCGTGTGTGTCCAGTGGCACTTAAATCGTAACAGAAATTTATCAGTTTTTGCTTTTTGTTTATGTAAGATGGTGTAAACTATTTATTGCTAGAATTAAAGCAGTTCTGTACCATAATATGGATAGCAGATGTGGTTTTCAGAAAAAGTTTGAAAGGCTAGGAGACCACTTTTTCAAATGTACCTTTCACAGGTTATTTGCTCTACCTTGATCTGTGTGTATTTTCTTACCAACTAAAAGCAGTTCTGATGGTGGGTGGTAGAGTTGCTTCCAAATTTCAAGACACAAAAAAAGAATTTGCTTTGTTTTGAATTAACTTCTTAAGCTTTGGTTTTCCCTGATTATACTTTTGCAAAATAAAATTCTGCTTTCCAATCTTCAGTTTTCTTATCATCCCACCATAAATCCTCTGGTTTTATTCATTTCATGCAGTGCATGCGAACTTTTGCCAGTCTAATATACCCATCTCAGTGTCAGATGTGCACACCTCTGGGCACTCTTGAGAAGGCAAGTAATCCTTTAAGGGAGGAGTATTTGGAAACACAGGGCAAAAACCATTCAGTTCAATAGGGAATGTATTGCATCTCTTTTTTTGAGGGATGATTGGGGTGCAGTGAGGAATAAAATGCCTTGAAGATAATCTCTCTCCATGTTCTGGTGTTCTGTCATACAGTGACTGTCTTTTGTGAGTATTTGCTTTCAATTTCATATTAATTGGCATATATCCATTTGTTCAGTGATCTTTTTACCAGTTTAGTCTGTAAGTTTCTTCCTCTCTACACTGCCATCTTCTCAGCCTCACAAATGAAGACATTAGTGTAGCTGAACAGGCAAAGGCTTGCTCTCATGGAGGGAAGCAGACGACAAGGGGTGGGAGCAGGAATCCTTCTGTATCTTATCTCAAGATGATGGTGAATTTAGAACTCCGCCATACAGCCATACAAAGGAGTAGGTACTGTAAATTAAACCTAAAGTAGCTTTAAATGCATCACTGGCCTTTGGAGTTGGATGGATGCGTTTGAGGTTCGTTTTTCCATGGACATTTTTAATCATCAAACATAGATTATGGCAGAAAACCTTGTTTCATTTCAGCTCATTCAAATAGTTAAAAATCGTAGAATAATCCAGCACAATGACTAAAAGTCTACTTTGAACTGATTTAACTTGGCTTTTAACTTTAATGAGGATCTAGGAAAACCCAAAATACTTTAGACTTTTTCCAAAATGCTTTTAGATTTCTGCATAACAGAGATGTGGTTTCTTTTCTCCCATTTTAGGACTGGTGTTGATTTTGGAAAGAGGAGTGGGTGATTTCATTTTCATTTTAGCCTGGAGGTTGAAGAGAAAATTGCACCTAATGAAACACAAACAAAACCCCTCCTTCCACCATTCATTGTCCAAATTGGTTAGAATGGTACCTAAAACCTAGACTTGACCTGTATCATTTGCAGCTCAGTTTCTACTACTCAGCAAGAGCAGTTCAAAGAGTTAAGGTTACAGAGGCCCAACCTGCATCTAACCAGGTCATCAGCTTCTGACAGTGGAATGGTTTATTTTGACGCCATTTGAAATGAATATAGGTGGTGAGTACATATGTCAAAATTGTGGGGTTTTTCATCCATTAAAAATTTAGTGGTTTTAATAATTTTTGCTGGGCTTTTGTCTTAAATAACTAACACTATTTTTAATTGCTTTCTAGCCAGAGGTTCTTCATTCCTCTTTCCTAGAAACACTGAAATGCAATGTTTCTAAATTTTAGCATTCCCCCTGTGTGCTATAGTTACTCAGTGACATTATCAAGCCAGTAGCCAAGGGTTCCTGAGATTCTGACTCACAGATCTGCAACAGGGTGCCAAAATCCTTACTAGACTTCCTTAGCATGCCTGATTGCAAGCTGAGGTTCTTAGGACTTCTAGACTGCCAGCTCTGTGAAGGAAATTTTGGCATAGCTTTCTTTCTGGTATCTGGCAAGTGTAGAGTACTGATGTCCTCCGTTAGACACACCTGGCACACATTTCCGCAACCCACAAATTTCAGTTTTGAATATCCTGTGGCATGAACAGTCTGCTTGGCATATATGCCTTACATATATAGACTTCTTTATTTTACCTACAACCTTTTGTGTTTGATGAGAATTTTGCAGAGCCCAGAATGTGTTGGAGGAAGTCTTCTCACAGGAGGAGTATCACTTCTACGTCCTCATTCTTCTGCAGGAGACAATAGGTTTTAGAAAGTACTCTTTTAAATTAAAGTGTTTTTCAGGATCCCCGACACTTTTTGAATTTCATAGTTCAAGCATAAAACATTATTAGTGGAATTGTAGAACTTTTTCACAAAATTGTCCTAAAAAATTGGGACCAAAACTTGGATATTCAGAAACAAAAACAGAATAAAGTACTAACAACTATTGATTTAATGCCTGACTACCCATTGTCCTTTGAAAAATTCCCCCTAATAAATGTCTGGTTAACATATATGTTACTAAAATGTGAAATGCAGGGAAGCAAATTCATATACCTGAAGAAACTGAGAAATCTGAATAAAAGAGTTTTATCAAAAATACATGGGCAATTCTAGGAAAAAAATATGTTAAGAGTTTTTATTTTTTATTCATCTAGATCACTCTGACAATACATGTTAATATATATCTAATATGATTATGATGTCTTACAAAGCAGCTACAGTTTTCATGATGTGCCAACAAGTTTTATGAAAGCAGTCAGTATTACTTTAAGACTCATAAGAAATGTTTTAGCACAACAAACACAGACCTTGAAACAATGGCATTGTATGTTATGGCAGTTCCACTATCAGGAAAGTAAAAAACTGTCTTTCATAATGACAAATTAATGAAACATGGTAGTTCAGGTAATGGAGACATTTGGACTTCATTTTTCTGTCAAGTTCATATTATTATGGAGCAGAATGGTTTGGATCTAGCATCTGTCCTAGAAACTTTTCTCATCATGCACACCAGCAGTCAAAATGCTTATGCTTGTCTGTGCATGTTTGTGGGAGGAGAAAAAGCTACCAAAGAAAGTCTTCAAAGCAGCATCTGCATTTTCTGTTTTGCTGCTGTTATATAAAAGGCAAAAATAATACTATGAGATCATCTGAGAATCTTAAATATGTGAATATGTGCTACTGTTAGCGAACTGGTTGCTTGTTTTCCTGTGCTCACTTGTTGAACTCAGGAGGGTTCTGTTTTGTAGGAGTAAGTTGAAGAACCCCAGTTCCTAGGTGTTCACTTCAAGCAGTGTATTTAGATTCTGTGTATTTCTAATGAAGTAACATGTGTGAGTTTGTGCATTTCTGCAGCTCAGTGGACCTCGTTACTGTTATTTTTACTTGATTAAATAAAACATTGAGTTCTCCATAAATTCGGCTGTTACCCATGTTTCAGTGGAATTTCTGGCACCACAAGGCAGTCAGCTAGTTTATGCTGGTGATGTCAAAAGCCAGACAATAACAGTAGCATATACAGCAGGTGAACTTGATTCATGCAGTTTATTGAATTGCTAATTTGAAATGTTTAATTGTATCTGACTGATATACTGCATTGAAATATGGAACAGGAGGAGTCCTTCAGCATGTCTGGGGAGCATGTACTGCCTCGCTAACAAACTACTTGCAGAAAGATAGCATTCACCCAAGAGTGCCACGGGAACTCAAGGGAGAAATAGCTGTATTACTATTGGTGATGTGGAACTGTTCATTTAAAATGATCTTGGCATCTAGGATTAGAAGAAGCCAAATATGACGGCATTTTTTAGAAAGGACTTGATGTGAAATCTAAATAACTACGAGTCTTGTGAGTCTTTGTGCCATGTAAAATGGTAGAAATGACTTTAGATTAGACTTTGTGAACGGTGAATAAATATGATACAGATATAGTAAATATACTTGTGAATAGTCGGAAGGACTTGGCACACCTTCGTGATGAGGGTGACCTGAACGATGTACTGTACTTGGACATCCTGAAGTCCATTAATAAAATCTCTCACCAGAGGCTTTTATGAAAACAAGGCAGCCAAGGCTTCAGAGGGAACATCTTTCCTTTGATAAATAATTAGTGGAAAGACAAAAACTGAGTATAGTAGTAAATTATTTGGTTTCATGATAGAGGCAGGGAGAAAAGATGTACAGGGGTTTGGGCTGGATTCTGAGCTATCCAGTGACCTGGAAAAAGGGACAGTGTAGTGACACAGAAGGTTTACTGATAACCACAAGTTATTACAGGGAAACAGGGCTGTGGCTCCCTGTGAATAATGGCAGAGGTACCTTAAGACACTGTCTGAATGGGCAACAAAATGACAGATGCAATTCTAGTAGATAAATATTGGGATTTTTTTCTTTCTTTATATATTAAATGATGGTTTCTGAGTTGGTCCTTGCCACACAATAGTGATATACAGTGTAAGAAGGACAAATATCAGTCTGTCATTACAGATATAGTAATGAAAACATCAACTTTATGTTAAATAGCAGTCAAAAAAGGAAATAAGATGCTGAGAGTCATTAAGAAGAGAAGGGAGAGCAAAGCAGAACATCAGTGAAGCGTTGCAGAAATCCATGGTTTGTCAGCATTTCAAACACTGTGCATGTTTCTGCTGTTCTCAAAAACAATGAGGAAGAAGTGGAAGATCCAAAAAGAGTACCGATATCAGAACAATTCTCTTATCAGGGAGGTGTTGCTTATGTCTTCTGTAAGATGAAACCATAGCATTTCACATAGTGTTTACTCACTTAACAGATAGGAATTTAACTTACTACTTCCAAAGGATGCCTAATTTGACAGAAATTCCTATATGAATCCATTTAATGTTAAAAATTTTCCAAGCAGTTTTTCAAGATGCTACTGAATCAGAGCTTAATGACATCAGTTGGACAGGTTCCCATGAGCTGCAGCAGACCTGGAATCAGGCATCCCAGAGCAGATGAAGAGCCTGCTGTTACAATTTGGTGAACACAATTGCATTGGAGCAGGACTGGAGCTGTATTTTATCTTTTTCCATACATATTTCACATACAGTTTGTGCAACACGATGTTTGGAGATGGACTATGTCATTTTGTCCGAGTTAGCATTTGGATTCTTACATAACAAAGCTGCAAAAAATAAGCAGTGAGCAATTTTGGTAAATGTCTATTGGATGCTCTCTCCCCTAAAAATAGTTCTTTATGCCTGCATCATGTTTCATAAGGGGGGGAAAAAAAAAAAAAAAAAGAAGCCTTTCTAAAAACTTTCTTTACTCTTTCAGTTGCTCTTTTTATTGCCAATGTCTGGACGAGATATTGTGCATAAGTGAACACAATGGTGAAATATACAATATTAAGATTGAATTAAGATTGAAAATATTTTTGCTAGTTTTTATATAACAAAACACACAACATCTTTAAATGCAGAAAAGAGATATTATAAACAACATTATATTGCACTAAATGCTTTTGCAAATCTCACCTACTCTGCAGGTTGGCATTTACAAATAGGGTAGTTTCTCCATTTTTCTATTGTTTGCAATTTAAACTTGTGTTTCAATCACTGGCAGAAGAGGTTATTTTTATTAAGTATAAGCAGATGCTTTCTCTTGCTCTTGGCAACTTTAATGCGAGGAAAAAAATCTAATTAATGTTTTTGCCTGCTGAGGCTCCTTACTTTAAGTAAGCCCTGTTCGTCACAGTTGTGTGGCAAGCTTTTTGTCCTGAGGACTAATTGGCAGGCTAGATGGACTGTGAAGTTCAGAAAATATGGAATAGAACTCAAGAATGCTGCCAGAATTTTAGACACTTCTGTGCATTTAATATGAGGTACATTAACGTTTTTTTCTACTGTTTACAGCTTCTTCTGGATATTTTATATTACAACAAATTCTGCAGTTTCTGTTCCCCTCTCCTCTCCTCCCCACTCCTTTAATTCCCTCTCCTCCCCTCCCCTCCCCTTCCCTCCTCCTTTTCCTTTTTCTTCTTTCCCCATAAAGTAAGCATTTCACTTAAAACCAAAACATTTATTTTGAAAACTACTTTTTTTTTTGGGATGTAACGATGTTGTGTAATGATGGAAACTCAATTGTGGCTTCAATACACTTGTCCTTGAGGACTGTAGTCCATTTTGGGTATTTTTTTTCCTTTTTAGTTTACTAAGATGTTTGATCATTAACTGGTATAGGACTCTAACAGTTTGAGAAGTACTCATATTTTACATGGTTTTCAGAGGAACTTCTTGAGGAAACTTTACTGGGATAGTTAGATTCCACAGATCATCATATGTTCCCATCTAGTTTGAAAATTGTGATTTGAAGCTGACTTTATTCTTAGTCCATGTAACTGAAAGTTGGGTGCTACTGGTATTACAAATAGTTTGTTCATGCTGAATCCAGTTTGACTACTGATGTCACTTGAAAGAGTAGAACCTTATGTAATATTTACTTAAAATTGTGCATTTCTTTTGCTTTATCCAGGCTCGTCCTGGCACTTTCTCCTTCTCTCCTTCTTCATAGGTTTTATATCTTCACTTGTCTCCTATGTACACTGTTAAGAATTAAAACTCGTGGTTACTTGGATTGTGACAGTGCCTGTACACCTCAGTCATGATCTGCACCACTGTACTGTGTATGACAGAAGAACATGCTGTTTTTTCCTTTGGGAATCCTCTGGAGGTTGCATCCTGGCAGTTGCTTACACCAGCAACTGTAGGCTGGACAAACATTTGACAGCTTTCCTACTTACTGTAATTCTGTTATGTTTTGTGGTAGCACGTTAGTGACAAAGGGAATAAGAACCCAGAGTACTTTGGTTTGGTTTTAATGGTGATATTAAAATCAGGTTTTATTCTTGGTACAATAAATGTGAGTTTTCAAAAGAATGAATTTTGTATTCTTTTTTTAAAAAAAAACAAAACAAAGAAACCTGTTGTGCTGAGCGTCAGCAAGCCATGAATGGAGAAGTGATAGTTTACTCAACTGGGGCATGGACATTTAATCACTCACTTTGTCTCTGAGTTTGGACCTGCTCTTTTCAGAATACTTCTAGTGAATGCAATGAAACAAATCTTCATTTGCAGTATGATTGCAAGTTGATGCAGCAATTGGCATAAAACTTGCTAGTAAAAGTATAGCTGTGCTTCCTGTTTGAATTTTCATAGTCTTTTGACATATTTGTTAAAGTATAATCAATCCTTTTTAGATGCAGATGCTGGCACATTCAGTATTTATAGCAATTAGAGAGCAAATCTTTAAATTTACCTCATCAATGTCAAATAAAATTGTGTACCTATTGAGCTTTTAACATTATATCTGTAAAACCTGCAATTGATGTTTTTTAGGAAATATATGGTGTTTACTGTGTTTCTAAAAATTTAGTAATTTGATCCTTTTTTAGAATCAGTTGTGAATAGTTATCCTGAATGACAAATTAGAATAATATAAATCATAAATAGACCTGTCTCAGTTGAAACTGTTTGTTTGTGGGGATTTTGTGTGTGTGTGTGTGGTTTCATTTTTTTTTTTTTTTGAATTAAAATATTTGCATAATATTTAAAGCATAGGTGATATGTTAACAAGAAGGGCAAAATTTGGTACTTAGTAAACAGATGGGGTTTCAGGTATTAATAAATGAAATGCTGGTATAGTTAATGTGTGCAAAATTTCATTTGTGGAACTGTGATTTGACTAGCTATTATGCCTTGTTGGTTTGAAAACTAGCATCATTAACACAAATGGTACCAGCATACTTACAAAGACTGCCTTATTTAGCAGGGAGAACTTCTATCTTACTCTGTATCTATGATTTCCTGAAGGAACAGGTGCCTGACAGGAAGTAGCTCACATTAGACACAAATAAATTAGAAGTGGGTCAAATTTGAGAAGCTTCCTTGAATTTTTATCTCCTCAACATAGTATTTTAAAATATTATACAGGATCCTGGCGTATCTCAAATGCCCTTGTGCTTCAGCATCTGAAATACTTGCGATTCAAGAAAGCTTTTGATCATCATTTTTGGCTTTATGCTCTATGCTATGCTTACATGTCTATACTTTGTGCATGTAGCTTTGTTTCTCAACTGCTTTTGCACTTTGCACTGCAGCATTGTCTGTAACAGAGAATGCAACTGAGACTACTACACGTTTGTGGACAATGTTTCTAAGATTTTCTCGGCTGTTTAAGGAGGACTGTTTTCCAGGATTTTGCCATCCTCTATCATATTTTAATTTTCGCATTTTTTCTTCAGCCAATTTTGTCTGTTCTTGCAGGACTGCAGTGAAAAGTATTTTGAGATATATTCTGTGAAATAATGTCACTGACTTTCAGGTTGACCTGGATGACAGATTTATGTGCATTAACAGTAAGTGAATATATTGCATATGTAATGTTTGAATTACCCAAATGTTCATGGGGCATTTTGTGGCATTTCTGCTTACATTGATTGGGAAATATGAAGGTGTATTTATCCAAGGTCCTAAGTTATTCTCAGACAATATTAAATTCAAATTATGTACATTAGAACAAAACCAACTTCATTTTTAGCTCATCTGTGAACTGTGAATTGTACACATCTGTGTACAATTTCACATCTGTGAATTGTACACGTTTTAAAATGTAACAGAATTTAGCAAAATCCACTGTGGTCCATGGAAACACCTGTTGGCAGATTCAGTTGCTTTTTGATCATCAGGCTTCTTGAATACTGTTTGTGAAGTATGTGAATTTGAGTATGACAAACAGAAGTTGTACATCTGGCCCATGACTGTGGTGCATTTTGCTTTACTAGCTTAAATGTCTATAGAAAGTATGGAGTCCAAAATACTGAATAGACCTGATCTTTGAGGCTTGATGTGTGTATTTAAACAGGAGTTTAACCTAGTTGAAGACAATGGGGCTATTTATAGGATTAAGAATGATAAATGTATATGCTTAAATTAATTTAAAAAACATGTAGGAATATGTTTATACAGTTTACTGGATTAATGCCAAAAAGCTTTGGTTTAGAGAAAAAAAAAAATCTCTGTTTTATGTGTTCCTTACTAACTACTAAATTTAGAAAGGTTTGGATTATGGAACATATTTTATCCATATGTTTAATTAATCGAAAGAAGAGTTTAGTTTATCTGTATTCATGTTCTTGGTAGGAAATGTTTGACACTGATCCCTTCTTTCTGTTTTATCCCTTTCCTCTTTAAGCCGCAGTGTGTTCCCTTATGGTATGAAAGAAATGCCTTTGTTAATTCCTTCATTAACTGCTGAAGTCTAAGAGGGCTGTCTTGGTTGTACTGAAGCTCCTTTTCCTCAGAAACCTCCATTATTTTGGGGAAGTTATGAAACTGTGAAAGGCTTGTACTCATCAGAACAGAGTACGAATGAATAAAATCCTCTGCACAATTTTATGGGAAGACTTTTTATAGAAGAAAAAGAAGATTAGATTCCTGAAAAAAATATTCAAAGGACTAATATAGCAAACTCTCATATTCTGTCAGAGATTACCTTGAATGCTTCTGTACAGTTTTAGTATGTTCTAACTGGAAGTTACGACTTCAGCATTTTCAGTGTCTTTTAGAACATTAATAAATTTGGAAACTGTACCAATTGGTCCCCAGAAATTGCAAAATTGCTCTTTCAGCTGAGGATTCCAAGTATATAACGTTCTGAGACTAAATCTTAGTATTTACTAATAATAAACCTGATAAGAGGCAACTTCAGTGGGCAAATGAGAGGAATAATGACATAATGGTGCTAGAGATAAATGACTTCATGAAAATAATTTCTCAAGAATACTTTGGTACAGTTTAAAAATTTGGATTCATTCAAATAATAAAATAGTAAAGTTACTGACCAGAGATGATATCAGGCTTATTTTTCTTCTAGATTTTTTTTTCCACAGGCAGATAGCATTTGATTACTACAGTGGCAAGAGTGACTGCTTTTTTTTTTTTTTGAGACAACTTTTTCAGAAACTATGAAGAATTTTTTTAGATTTAAGTTTGTTTCACGTTATTGCTGGGAAATCCAAAATGGCATGAATGGTTGATTGGAATGACTTTATGTTTTTAAGTATTTTTCTTCTGCATTCTGTCTTTACATGTTTTTAGAGTGTTTTTACCTTTGAAAAGGGTAGCACTTCGTTTTTTTCTCATCACAGGATTCAGTGTGATTGATTTTTTTTTTTTTTAGTATATTGGAGTAATCTGCAAATGCTGTGTTTATCTGTTTTCTCCATCATCCTTTGAATACTGAAAATAACATTAGCTAATATAGTAGAGTCCTCTGGAGGAAGATCCCAGGCAGACTTTGATCTTGACAAGGAATAGCTCTTCCTTGAATGTTTAGCATAGTTGCATATATTTCTTCAGTAATTTTATCCTCGCTTCTCTGCTTGTTTATGAGATACTGTGGTGGTGTGGAAATGGAAGCCAAAAAGGACTTCAGGAGATCTAGTCCGTCACAAAGTGTGGAAGCAAGATTAAATATAACATTAGGCCAACCCTGATAGATTTTGTTATTAAAACCTTCCTCTCAGAGAGGCTTTGCAGAATATCTTGACACTCTTGTTTCAATGCTTAACTGCTCTTTCCTAACCCTTCTTATTTTTGTACCTAGTTCATTCCTAAACTGTTGCTCTCTGAAAATCAAAGCATAGTTGCATGAGCAGCATCAACAACTTTCTTAAGCCCGGTATCTATGATTTACCTCTTCTTTGTCAAGAGTTATGTCATATAAAAGGAAATGAGGAAACATGGATTAGCTTAATTAGTGGTGGGGGAAGGAGGAAGCATGTTCTCACAAACCCCAAAGCAGTTGCTTCAACTGGTGTTCTTCACCCAAACTGGAGATTTGTGAGACATAGTAGAATGGCTCGAAATCTTGTACTTATACATTATAGATTTAGATTCAGTAATTTGTTTGGGAATTGTGTTTTTGTCTCTGGAATTGTGTAACTGCCTGTGCAAAACTGCAGTTATGTTTCATTGAAGTAAGAAATATATAGGGCAAATTTTAATCCCAATTGATTGTGATGATATTTCTGTCATCTGAAGTAGCCCTATACAATTATAATGCCATAGTGCCAGTACTATAAAACTCAAATATGTAGTTATAAGCCTACCTAATCAATTTTTGTCCTAAACACTGCTGCTGCTTCAGTCCCAGAATCAGATGTTTTTTCTGAAGCAATCAGCAGTGAAATAGTTGATAAAGAATTGATATTTGTTTATCTAGGTACATTGTGACACCCAGAAAATGCGAGGAAGCATTTCATACTCCTCAGGATGTGGAGCTGTTTTTAGAGACAAAGCCTAAACCAATTAGAGGGTAAAAAGTGTAATTATTGAGTTTACAGTTACTCTTTCTGTATGTTCATTTTGTGACAATTTTGGGTAGCAACATTTGTTCATATTTCAGGTAACACAGATTCTGTAGTCATTAAGGCATTTAACCCTGAATCACATCCTAAAACTGAGACTAGCAGATGATGTGGACTCTGACATTCTGCCTGTTCAAATGTAATTTTTTATATGGTCTAAATTGTTATACCTTGAGATAAATCCATGGTTAATCTAAACCATGAATATCCTCTGCAGTTTTGTTCCTTTATCTCAGAAAGGTTATATTTATAGCTAAAATTGGTAGATAGATAGATGGCAAGTATGCTTAAAGGTATGGAATGAATTACTTGCTATCAGCCCATTGTTAAATTCTGCCAAAGCTGTTTTCCACTTCTTCTTTGTCATCATGAGAATTTGTGCTCATGAATTACAAAATAGCAGAGCTTATTGGTTATAGCAGGTGTAGATCAAATGCTAGCAGTTTCTCTCCATTGTTCAGACTATGCTGTCAAAGTGTATGGTATTAGAAGCAGTAATCTTTCCCCTGGGATAAGTCTTGACTTTCTCTTGGCCCCAGATAAGAAATAGTAGCTTTTTAATTCTTTGGGCTGTTTACTGTGGAAACCAACAGAACTATAAAGATGGTGTTAAAAGTCTAATTTCTAGAATTCTGCTGTTAAAATAAAAATCCACTGTACCTATCTGCCTAGAATGCATCTCTTGCTTGTTTTAGAATGAGAAAGAAATTCTCATCTACTCTAGTACCTTCTCTTGGCAACTCAATTTACTTTAGGTATTAGGATTTCATCCTTTCTATTAAAAAAAAAAAAGAATAACAAAAATCCCCCGCCACCAACAAAAAAACCCACAACAAAATGAAATTACTTATTCTTACAGATTAGATTCAGGATGGTTTAATTCATTGCTTTGCTCAAAGAAGTTTACAAATCAACAGAGATTAAGAGTAGATAAATATTTATGCATCTCTAGTAATGTAAAACTGTAGTATATCATAGGTGCATATTTTATTTCAAAATTCTGTAAGTGGCAGCAGAATGAAAATACAGTTCTTTATGGTAAAGAAATAGCAGTGTAAATAATTATTTTATAGACAGAATTTGAACTAATGCATATTTTTATGCAGGAAATACAAAGATTCAGTGGCAGTTATATGGTTCATGAGCCATTATGTAGGAGGAAAATCATGTTCTCAGAACTAAAAGGAAAGTGTGAAAATGCCTTGGGCTATGTTTATACTGGGGAAAAAGCCACATGAAAAAATCACAGTAGTAAGCATGTTTGATCATGTGCTAAAATGGTTCTCTACTTCATGCATCACTTCAAAAACAGTTGATTCATCCAGGCTGCATCCAGACTGAACTGTGATTTGAATGTCAACCTGTACTCGGGCTTGGAGAGCTTTGGAGCTCATGAGGCAAGCCCTTAACTTAAGCTGAAGCATGTGCAGAGTGGGCATCTCAAGTGTGGCCTTGTCCCTGCCACATGTTCCATCTGACCCTGTGCTATCTATAGCAACCCCCCTGACTTGAACCCTCAAGGTATAGTGTGTTAGTATAGTAGGTCTCTGTCTGCCTTAGATGATTCAGCCTGTGGTATTACTCCAAGGAGACCTTCAGTGTGTTTGAATCTATAGGCAAGTGTCTTCAGCTTGAATAAAACTTGTATTCTAGACTTGAGCTTGTAACTGGTACAGTGAGCCAGTCCTCACAATTGAAGTCTGAGCACTTCTGATCTACTAGATGGATATAACAAATAATTAATATTTGATCTTTAACAAGAATATCTCCTAAACACATTGCAGGATAGTCTAGAGGCCTACGTGGTGTAAACAAGCTTGCTGATCCTTCAAACTAAGTTTAAAGTATCAAGTCTTCTAGCTTTGTTTTGGTAGATCTTTCCAGTCTTTCCATTTCTAGCTTTCCACTTATGGATAACTTATTCCTCTAAATAGGACACTCTACAAAAGAAAATGTCATTGACTTTCCAAGCTTTATTTCCACTGTTAGATTTGCAAAGCAACCAATGAGCAGGACGTTGTCATTTGTTCTCATTGCAATTACATGTAGATGTACATACGGTGAACAGGAAACTTGCCAAAAAGCCTGCTACTCATCTGCCTTCATATTACCAGTGGTCTCTAAGGCCTAAAGCATGTAACAGGAAATAAGAAGTAAAATGTGTTTCAAGTGATTTGGTAAAAAAGTTCTAAACCAGTTGTTTTGTGATTGCAGATGCTGGAATATGATAGCTACGGAAACCTTTTCCCCACTTCTTAGTGGAAGCAGCGTAGTTTTGCTGGACCTAGTGACTGCCTCTGTTAATTGTTAAAATTTGTCAGTGTTGAAGAACTGCTTGCTGTGTAGGTGTGTATAAGGTACTGGAGGCTGTGACTGCAGGTTTAGAAGCCAGGTGGTGAGAATTGTATGTCAGGTCCCTGAGGATACAACTTGCAAATCTTACATCCTTACCTAAGATTTATTAGAGACTAACTAAAACCCAGAAATAAAAGTCTATTGGGTCACAAATCATGTGGCAAAGGAGAAGAATGCTCAAAATATTTATCAAATTCTAGGCTGGAATACACTTTCAAACTGGTGTGTGTGCAATAAGCAAGTAAATACTTTATGGCAATTTATCAATAGAAAAGAGAATTGAATTAGATAATGCAGTGGACTTTAAGAATTACCTCCACCTTCCTGGTTGTAATGAGGAAAGCAAAAATAAACCATTCAGGATAGATTTAGAAAGTATGTGAACTACTTTGGTACAGTTCGTGTTAATAGAGCCACGTACATTGCTGTAGAAGGGTTGGCCACTGATAAATTGAACTCACTTGTTCTTTAATATCTCCTGTGTTGAATATAAGGAATTTATCTAATAACATAATCTTAAGAGATTATGTTTGAAAGGAAATATAATTTGCACACAAATACTCAACTTCCCTAGCAGATGTTTAGTGGAGGAACAAGATGCTATGTGACAGAGTAATTTGTACAATACTAATTTTAGGCTTGGTTTTGCCAAAAAGAACAAGCACGATCAGAAAATGTGGAGAAAGTTTGATCTGAGGGACAGCTGTGCTCACATGTTGGAAGAGTCTTCACAGATGTGGATTTATGAAACCCAGTTTTATGGCACCAAACCAAAGATGCTATGACTCATACAAATTGAAATCTGCTTTACTTTTTCATCATGTTAACAGTTTTCTTTTTTTGACATATGCATTAGTTAACAAAAACATGGACTATATTCAGTTACAGTGAGTTACTGTAGGTTTTCCTGAAAAAATGCTGCCTATTTTGCCATAGAAATGCAATACTAGCGTGAGTTACTTAAATAAATTTTAAAAATCTGTAGAATGTAAGAAAGGTCTTTATGAATAATTAGTTTTCGTAATACATTACAAATAACTTTTCAATATCAAGCACCAGATTGGAAAATACAATATTAGTATACACTCACGCTTTCCATCTGAATATTCAGGTGATCTGTGATTACATAACTGTTGCATGCTACAGTCAACTGGTTCAAAAAATTCTCATAAATTTGATCATGGTTTACATATGTGTTTGTTAATGCTTGCGATTACATCAAAAAATACTTGAAAAACATAGGATCTTAGAATATTGGAAAAGACCCTTAAGATCATCAAGTCCAAACATCAACCCAGTGCTACCAACTCCCTCACTAAACCATATCCCTAAGCGCCACATCTACATGTCTTTTAAATACCTCCATGGGTGGTCACTTAACCATTTCCCTGTTGAAATATATATATATATATATATATATATATGAAATGCTATATGCAAGTAAGAGTTCCTTTTACTTGAGATGTTCTAGACCCTCTGAGCTTCTACTTAAATTTGAAGCTGTTTTAGTTGGTGGTGTTTTTGTTTGTGGTTGTTTTTTTTTTTTTTTTTCGTTTGGGTACTCAATTCTGTAGGAAAGCTAGACATACTATTCCCATTAGGAGTCAACAATAATACTTGCAATTTTAGTAAGAAAACAACTGAGCACAGAAAGAGCACATCCCCCCCAAATTTGAATGGCATGCAATATTGAATCAACTATTGATATCCACAGAGAATCTGTGATATTAGATGAGTCTTTTTGGTAATCTTATAAACAGTACTATCTCAATAAAACTGAACTGCTTTTATTGGGCACTGGTTGAGTTAAAATAGGAATTTTGGTTGCTTTTCTAGTTCTTGACTTTTCAAGTAGTAACTTTTTTATGCTTTGACTGTATTTGTTCAGAATTACTTGTGTATAATGTGCGTACACATGTGAACAATTTACTGTCACATCTCAATACTGTTTTATTCAGGGCTCTCAGTTCTTGTAAGGATTACATTAAGGTTTTGCCTCTCAGAATAAGAGCTATTATGCATGTGCATATTCTCAGTGATGTCAGTGGCTAAGATACTCAGAAGAAGATATAAGCCAAAAATGTAAATCTTTCTTTTACAGTAATTCGTTCTTTTAATGTCCTCAAATAATTCTTTAGTAGAACCTAAAAATATATAGCCTGTATTTTAACCATGAGCAAGAAGTAGTAAGGTGGTGTCCTGTTTATTATGACAGATTAAGGTTGGGATGAGTTCTTAGGAAATACTTTTCATTAAATGCTTGTTAAGTTGAGCTCATGTCATTATGAAGAGAATTAGGACAGAAGTATGCATATAAAATATGAGATGATAAGACCATCAGAGCCATTTAGAAACAATACATGGTTTCCAACAGTTTGGAATAGATTGGTTATTTTTTTCCAGCTTTGAAGTCCCTTTTGCTTGCTTCCTTTAAAACCTATTTTGAAAGTCTGAGTCATAGTCTAAACAAATGGTGGAATTCTCTGAAAAATGGAATTTGAGTTTCTTTATCACTCTATACTAGATTACTTCTGTTGCAGCTTGTGCCAGGTTCACAAAGGCAGACTTTTTATGAATGTGCAATAGAACCCCTTCACTAATACTAGGAGAAATGAACGGCATCTCAGCTGTTGCTTCTGAACTTACAAGCTTAGCGATATAAATGGAACAGGTACAATTTCAGTTCCCAAGAGTAATTTAGTACAAGAGTATAGATTCATTCACTTTAATGCCTGGGATACTCTCAGGTTACAACGTCCTCTGGAGCTGACTGCATGCAGCCAGCAGTTGTCCCAGAGAGGGTTCACCTTTTCGTACCCATTTATGTGGCTTCCACACAGGCCTCGCTGCGCAGCCACCTGCCAGATTTGTTGCTGCTCCTCCCGTGAGCAGCAAGCTGCTGCCAGCCTCCCTTCTCCAGCCCGCTCGTGTTCTGCGGCCTGCACCGCCTGCTCTCTCCTTAATGTGGCTTCTAACTTTGTGCTAGTCACTTTTGGTGGGCAGTGGTGGACCTCAGCTGCCTGGTAGCAGAGGATTGGTGCAGCACTTCATAGAAAGTTTCATTTAAAAAAAAAAAAAGTGCCAGCATATTGCTGCGTGCGTGCATTTATTAAGGGCCTGCACCAGACGTTTTAAATATAGCTGGGCTTCACAATTGGATTGTGCATCTAGTTTTTTAGTCTTGGAATGTATAACATTAAAGTCCTCAATCCAAATATATTCAAACTCTCGTATAGTTAGGGTTTGCATTTGATTGTGATGCCAGTAAATTCTGAAAAAAACAGCTTCTATCTCATTTACATGTACTCATATTTTGGGTGAAAGCTAAGCAGTATGAGTTGCTTCCCTTCTTAACATTATTACAGTGTTCAAGAGTTAATAAATTACCATTCTGGCATTTTGACTAAAAGAAATATACTTTAAGAATAGTATTTATTTTACTGGCTTCTCTTTGTAGAAGTTTTTTCTACTTATTTTGTGCTCAGACTTTTCTGATCTTCCTCTTGTGTATGTAAAAGGAACTATTTTGTTTACTTTGTTCTTATCAACTGTAAGGGACTGAACTTGTGTGATCTCCTAGCAGTACATATGTTTATTAACACATTCTGTTCAAACTTGGGAGCCGGGGAAAAAAACTGTGGGAACTGCCAGTCTCCAGCCTTCTACAGCAGTGTCATCTCCATCTATTAATCTTACTGATGAGAAAATTTTCTTTAACGTCTGGAGCTTCATGCGTACTGAGTGGCCAGCCCAGTGCAGCCGGGCAGTGAGTACTTGCTAAGCTCTGCCTTTCTCTCAAGCGAGTCTCTTCCTTTAGTTGCTGGTTCTCCTAAAGTTTGCAGGAATTTCATAGCATTATAGAACAGTTTGGGTTGGAAGGGACCTTCAAAGCTCGTCTGGTCCAAGCCCCCTGCAATGAGCAGGGACATCTTCAACTAGATCAGGTTGCTCAGGACCCATCCAGCCTGGCCTTGCGTGTCTCCAGGGATAAAATTTAATGTTTAGGAAGTTTACCACTAGGCAGAATGGCCTGAAATTTGCCCTGGGATCTAGAAACTACTAGGGCTGGATGAGAGGCCACAAAACTGTCAAATACATGATATTAAGTTCATGCCTTGGTCTATGAATCTAGCATTCACTTCAAAAATTGTGTTCATTGTAATAATTGCTGTTATTTAACTCCTGTGACTCACCCTTTTTCCTTTATATGTTCATCCTTCCTTTATCACTGGCTGTCTGCAGAGTTATAGGCCGCCATTCTTGATCCTCTTCTTTAATGATAATGTCACAGAATAATTTTATTTGTGATATGACTTCAGCTGCAATTACTATTACTACGCCAAACTGATAATCTGTTTTTCTGTTTCAAACTAAATCTTCTTCTGTCCAAACTAAATCTGTTTGTCTAACCTACATATTCTGCTGCAAACAGATTTGTCTCCTAAACATTTTTTTTTTTTTTTTACTTGGAAACCTCAGGCTGATAAATAAGAACATCTTCACTTTGTTATATGAAGAATATGAATCTGGCCAGGTTGTCTTGAACAATATTTCTTTTGTTACTTTTTCTCTCCTGCCATGCAGCATTAATCCCAACTTTGCCAGATTTTTTCAGTTATTGAAATACTTTCCCCTCTGTTTTCGGAAAGTGCAAGCTAGTCCCACTCATTTCTTTCAAAGGCTTTCTTTTTTATTCCTGCTGCTTTCACTATGTCTGTTTCTTTCTTTATCTGCCTCTCACAGCATAATGCTTCACATGCAAATCCTTTTGTCTCCAGGTTTCAAAATAGTTTAAATTGTGGTTCTTCATTCACAGCAAGGTATTGCTTCATTCCCCTGGCTAGTTAATGGTGACAGATATTGTTACCCATTTAATAAATTTCAAAATGAGCATTTGTTTGAAAGATCTTAATGCTCAGTTAACATTTGGATCCTCAGCTTCCCAGCCTCACCTTATCTTTTTATGCTCTGCTTTGCCTGTCCTCATCCAGTCCTCATTTAATGCCTGCAAAACCTCTTCCTTCAGTGCCGTATCATTCTGGGTTTTTCTCTTGGGTATTGTCTCAAAACTGCCGTGGTTCTGTAATTCTGTCTCACCTAGGCAGTTCAGTTTGAAGTATGAGCTGAGTCTTTCTAAACAGAATGTGTTAATCACCTCGTAGTCTTTATTCCAAATACATTTTGAAAACTAGATTATCTAATGATTAATATTTTTACAAGAAGAAATGCTAATTGGGAAAGAATGTCATATCACAGGCTTTCTTGAGCAGTAGATTTAATCATTTAACTAGAAATAGTAAGTATCACTCAAAGTATTTGAAAAAGTATTAATCTCCATGTCATACAAGTTGGCACAGGTATATGTCTGATTATTTTGTTTTTGCTGTGATTACTGTTGAAGCAGAAGTGAAAACCTTGGTCAAGAACAGAAAGAGGTGCCTATCTACAATGGTGAATACTGTGTCCTCAAAAATGCTCAATACAGCAGATTTGCAGCTGTTGACAAACAACAGATGTATTTTTCAAGTCAATAGCTGTCATTAGACATGGAGGTAACACTGGAAGTTCAGATAAGTGTAATGAAAACATAAAGATGACTGGGTGCAACTGTTGTTTGTTCCCCACAATACCACAATCTAATTCCTGACTGTGGCTCTTTGTAGGAAGGTTCCGTTCCTGAAATTTTATTTAGTTAAGGTAAGGTGAAATGATAGCATTCTCGGAAGAACATTGAACTTCAGGGGAAAGAAAAAGAAAGAAAAGAGGTTTCATTTCTTGGTGAAAAACTGAAAAGGGAAGAGTTCTGTAGGAACAGTTCTCTTGCTGACAAAATGAATGTTTTTTGGGTTTTTTTTTAAATTATAGGGTTACAGTACTGTAGCAGAGTTCTGTCTTTTCATTAATCACGTTTTCTGAAAGTCAACAAGTAGAATATTGGCAAAGCTTCAACATGAAGATCTGGACCACAAAGTTGGTAAAGATGGTTGAACAGCAGTTCAATTAATCCTGAAAAAGATCGACTAGCTTACTGTCTCCTTTTCTTAGCAAGGAACTAGGTGTGAACAGGCAACATTGCTGTGTTTATGTAAAACAAGCTTTTGTTCTTGTGCAGTACTTTGATATTCTTAGTAGCATATATACTCCTGGAGTTCTGTTTCCTCTGGTCAACTGACAGAAATAGTTAATAATTTTTGTCATTACAGCACTGATTAAAACAGTTTTAAGAAGTTAGTGTCGCAGTTTCTCCATAGGCGGTGCAAACTGAGACTTTGCAGGGAACTTTTCATGGGAATGACAGGTGTGGTGCATGCAATCGATAGAAAATGATTGCCAGTACAAACAAAAACTTTGTATGGAGATATGGAGGACACATATCGCAACCCCAGACTAAGAGCTTGTGATTTGGTGCCAGAGTGTGTCGGTTACACAGCAATACACAAATACTTTTCATGCATGTTGTCAGACTGCAAGTGTTGAAGGAGTCCAAGTTTGCTGAAATGCTGTACAAAGATCTGCATCATAGCAGTTACTAGTTACTGATGGTTTTGCTTGTTGGATATACCCTGCAAATTTATATATGCTCTGTGTCTTGTAGAAGTGAAATGTAAGGTCTTAAAATTTTTTCTGAGGATACGGTATCAGTGTGGTTTTTATAGTTAATCAATGCTTTTTTTCCATTAGGCTTGAAGAGTTTGAAAAGAAAATGTGTATAATCACCAAAGCAAAGAGTTGCAGAGTGTCCAACAAATTGCAAGAAAGGAGACCAGGAGTCTGTATTAAATATGTAGGAAAAAGGAAACAACAGATAAATTACCAGCAGTTTGTATACACTAAATTTTCTGAATCAAATGAATTTATTTTACGTGAAGTATTTACAGAACTGAGAGGTGAATGTGTAAATGCATCTATATTTTCCTCCCTGTGCTTTTCTGAAGTAAATTCCAGCTTGCCTGCCTCAAGGAGTACTTCCTAACTGACATTTTACAAACTTTCTACTTGATGTCATTTTACCCTAGTTAGGTTCCCCTGATAACCTTCCCAGAGTCTTCAGGTGGAACAGCAGTAACATTGAGCTATCATTGATTTTGCTAAAGATCTTCAGGCCCTTCAACATCAGACAAATAGCAATACATGAAAATGTTAGTGGCATGATTTGCATTACCTTTATTATATAGAAGCAGTGCATTAGTTCTGGCCAGGTTCTGGGCACTGGATGTGAACAGAAGAGAAAATAAATACCAGCTATGTCAGCATTTAACATTATTTCGAAGCTTGAAGTGAGTTTGAAAAAAAAAAAAATCTTATTTTTATGATAAACTGTTGTGCAACAAGTAAAGAATATTTTCTAAGTAAAAGGGTTATTTTTTTCAGAGCTTCAGCTCCTACAAGCATGAAACCAAAACCATCTCCCCTTCATTAACATGTTTAATGTTTTGTTGCTTAGTGTTCATCAGTAAACATATTTTTCACTTTACTGTGTATTTTTAGAATGTTTACCATTGTTTAATTAGGTTTTTCTTTCATCACTGAAAAAGGTAAAAGCTGAAATAATGTGTTGTACTTATGCCATGGCACATATTCCTCCCTCTAATTAGGAGCAACTATTATTTAAACCAAGCAAAACTGTTTGCTGGTTATAAAATATCTTAGCTTTTTCTATAGAAATGTTACAGTTTTAACTGTAAGTTCAAGATGCAATAGTAGATAATAACAGAAACACTTGCAAGAGTAACATAAGGATTTAGGCTATTAGTTTTAGACAACACCACAGAATTTGTATTGCTGCTACTTGCCAGAGCCCTAAAATTACCAAGTAGACCACTGAGGTTTTGCAGTTCTCTAAGCTGTTGGCATTCGATTGCAATGTAGTTGACCTTGTTTCGCGCAGGGCATTGGACTAAGTGATCTCCAGAGGTCCTTTCTGATCTCAGTGATGCTGATTCTGTGTCATTGTGCAAGCGAGTAACAACCAAGTGAAGGCATTTGAAGGATGCTCTAGAAATTTACTGGAAGTCAAGTAACAGTTGACATAAGAATCTGTTCCCAAATCTCTTTGGATGAGGAGGAAAGGTGATTTGCCTTGCCTTAGCTTACTGGTATACTGTCCTCTACTGTCCCTGAGGTGAACTCTTAGACCACCTTCTTGTGCTTTTTTTTTTAATTATTAGTGAAACTGTTCTTAAAAAAAATGTTTTCTGCCCGTTCAAAAAAGACCACAGCCACCCACCCAACCAACCAAAGGAAAATGAGGTAGCTGTGAACTGGACAGAAGGTCTGTGTTTGATGCATCGTTATGTCAGAGGATCTGAGGTAATAGGAGCTGGCTGCACAGAGTTGCTGCTGTCTGCTAAAACAAAGTCCTAAAATCACAAAAAGTTCCATAAAATGACAAATGTCTTCCTGCCATTACATCGTGCCTATGGCATATAGCTCAGTTAGCATGACAGTAATAACATTATTTTATTTTGGACCTATCCCTTTCCCTTAAGCCAAACCTTGTGTTTCGTAGTCACTACACTATATCTAAACTGATTCAGACTGACAGCTCATGGAGCAGAAATCTCATCTCTGAAAAGTGCTACTTAGGTAAGTAAGAATCTTAATAAGTTAATAGGTGCTTTCTGTGAATTAGGTCCAGAGTATTAGGTTAATCACAGAGGTTACTTAAGACTTTAAATTGGTAATTTGCTTCAATACCTACATGTTAGTTCACAAAATTCTTGCTTAATTTAAAGTCTTTGGGAAATTAGCATTATGCAAGTGCTGCAGGTCTTTAGAAATATTTTCTAGTGAAAGCTTATAAATAAAAGAATAGAAGTCTTCTCACTTTAAAGTCTAAACAAAAATGATTATATAACTGGCAAGAAATAGCACATAGTTACTTTTTCCAAGGGAAGCAGAAAAAATGTATGTCTGGCGTCAAGATGATGGACTGTTCAGTTGCCTGCTCCTGTTTGATCAGAATATTGCATATGAGTTTATTTAGAATATAATCTTTCACTTTATTTGCTGGCATGTTGGGTGTGCCGCTATTCTGGTGTTTTGTGCGTTTTTTTCTTTAAAAAACACATAACTTCAGTTCTTAGAGTTACCCAACACACGTTTTTGACCACAGTTAGTTAACTAGTACTTTCAAAAGAGGAGTATATTGCCTTTGCTTTTAAAACTGTTAATTTAACTGTAATTCCTGTTACTTAAGCTGTGCTATAATTTTTCTTAAAGTGACCATGGGTACTAGCATCTGAAAATTTCCTTGCGTTCTTTTGTGGTGTGACAAAGAAAAACCACAAAGAGTTGGTGAGGAAATAGTATTTCCTTTCTTTGTAAGTAAAACGATCAGATGCAATTAGAGATCTATGTACTTTTTTTTTTCTGATTTAAACACACTATTTGTTTATGTTACTGAACTGCTGATGAAGAGAAAAAGACAGGTAATTCAGAAAATTTCAGGCCATTAAGTTTCTCTCGCATTAGTATTTTCTAAGCCATCCCCTTACCCCCCCATCCTCACACTCCGTCCTTGGCTGTTGCTTTTTCCTTTGTTGTCTAGTTGCCTATAACAGCTCATAAGCAAAGGCCAAAACGTAGCAGAGGGAACTTTTTAAAGAGACTGAATGATAAGCATGTTACCCGAATCTTCTGTCATTTCTATCCTATTGTAATTATTTTTCTAATTTGCATCACTTCCATTAGGAGACTACAGCTGTTAAAATTCACAGTCCTCTCAGTTGTGCATAGCAAATCTATGAGGTGTCCCATGTCGTGCATTTGAAATGCCTTTTTCAAGATAGCTGGTTCGTCATTATCCTGTGCTATTTAGTTCTGTGCCTCATATCCCCTCCAAGACATACCAGATATTTCTGCTGTTGTGAAATGTTCTGAATGTAGGCTTTTCCTGGCTTATTTTTGGATGTATATATATTTTTTTTTAATAGAGTGGAGAATTCTGCTGTGATCTCTATTTGGATATTGCTGTGGAATCGGCCAACTCCAGCTTTGTAGGTGCGCTGTGCTGGGGCAGGTGTTTGTAGAAAGCTTCGGCAATCCGTTGTCTTCACCCCATGTAGGTGATCAGCAAAGAGGAGTGCAGGGAACATGTTTTGTTATTCATGAAAAAGAGAGGAGCAGCAGCAGGTTCTGTCACGTGGTGGAAAGGAAAACAAAATACTACTTGGATTATTGCAGTAGGGTGATAGTCCTGCAGTAAAAATGGTGAGCTCTTATGTGTCCCTGAGATAATCACATCCGTGAGGACAGTGTTCAATGTGAGCTGGGCGAGTAGCCCAACTTAGAAGTACTGCTCTAGGCGACCTGCAGGTTCGAGTCTGTATTGTTGTTTACACTTCCTGTATTATTGTGTTACAACAACTTTATCAAAAAAACTTTCCAGGAGAACTAGGGGAGCTGCACTTGTTTTTGTGCTGGGATTCCTCATATTTGGGATGAGGAGCATGGGCTAATATGTAACTGGGTGGTGGCATCTCTTGACCCCCAGTGTTGACGGCAGCTGCTTCTAGTGGTTTTGCTACTTGGCTGACAGTGGTTGTTCTCATTGCTCACACAGAAGAGTATGATGAAAGAAAGCTTGTTGACCTCTCTGTCAGTGGGCTGTGGGGTCAAGAGCAGCTTGGACTACTCTTAGGCAGTGCTTTTGTAGCGCTTGCCTCATCAAATCCTCTTCTCCTGGGAGCTCTTTATCACTGGTGGATTGGAGAATCTAGAATCCCAAGCCTCTTTTTCTTCTTTCCAAAGTAACTGTACAACTTGTCCTCAATTTATCTATGAGACTAACTTAGATCCAAATATTAATTCCTGTCTGGAGCAGCCGTGTTGTTGATAAGGGCTAATGATACCTCGTTTCAGTAAAAACCAAACAAACAAAAACCCCAAAAACACAAACAGAAACAAACCCCCCTTCAAAAAAAACCAAACAACCCAAACCATAGTATGAGGCTCTGGCAAAGGGAAAATATTGCAAGAGAATGTACGGGCTTCTAGTTTATATGTCGTGAGCACATTTCTAAGCCTTGTTTGTTCCACTTGCATCACTCTCATTGCAGAAACAAAAGAGAGGAGAAAAGGAAAAGGCTAGCAGAAACAAATCTTCTTTTCAGGGTAATGGTATGTGAATAAAATGTACTCAAATTATCTATTTTATGATGATCTTAAGAAGATCATAGTTAATTTTAAAATACACACAAAATGTTTTTCAATAACTCTGAAGTAATACTTTCTGAAAATATAAAACATTTTGTCCACTTGTAACAGCTTCTTTTTTTTTTAGCTATAAGCAGTTCTACATAACAATAATGTGAAGAAAGCTTCAGCCTTTGTATCCCAATTTCTTTATACCTATGCACTAACAAAAATGATCATTTTGATAGGCAGAATGTATTAGCAGTTTGTTGTTTCATGCAGTAGACCTTGCTGTGGCAGCTAGCGTGGGTTTCAGCTAAAAATCAACACCCAAAATTCTATCTCAAACATGCTGTTGTCTCTAAGTACAACTAGTAAGCTGCACATGGTTATGTATGACACTCCATATCATGATAATTTCATTGTACTGATTAAACATTACATTTGCATTACTGCTATGGAATCACAGCAGTCTCCAAGCCTGGCCTCACAAGTATCTTAGAGGATTTTGTGATGAAACAACTGTAACCTGTGGACGTCTTTGTATGACACTGAACTGCAATACATTGTAATTACCCAGTCTATACACATTACAAGTTTTTATGGCTTTATAGCCACATTAGACCATATATCCTTTTGTAGGTCAAAGGTAAGTCGTTACACATGCCATCATACTTTTACTGCTTTAGTACCAATTAATAAAACTCTTAATTAGGTAGGTCTCCAATGAGCCTGCTTTGTTTCTATTTTTATGTTTACAATGGCAAAAAAACAACTCCCCAGTCTTTAATGAAGGCAACGCTCATTAGCAGCTGCTGGTGCATCTCCCATCTCACAGCATTTCTGCTTTGGCAGAAGTGTGCAGGTGGGTGTTGGGTGAGGTGCTTTGGATGCTGTGGCAGCAGCTGTCACCTGTTCCTGCACAGGCAGAATACCTGAAAGCTCTCATGTGCAGAGCTCCTACTGTACTCCAGTACTCAGAGCAGATCTGCTTTAAGCAGGTCAGCTGCAAAGTTCCTCATCGCCTCCTTCCTTTCTGTGCAGTGGGAGAAGTGGAGCTTTGTGCTCCACTGATTCACTACCTAACCCAAAGTGACTGTTTTACACCAAATAATGATCAGCAACCAGTGGGAGCTGGCAGTGTGGGTCTTCTGATGTCTGTCAGACAGCAACCTTACTGACAGCAGTTGTTTGTTCCTTGGTGACACAAGGTGCCAAATCCATGCAGAGTTTTTTATATTTTGTGTAATTTTTGTTGAGATTTCAGTTAGGGGTTTTTTTGAGCAAATGGCCACAAATAAGATTGTCTAGTAAATACCTAAGAGCAAGACAACCTGATGTGTAAGCATTTCCACTGAAGTGATAAAGGTAATGAAAATGAGAACCTCTCTCGACCTACTAACCACACCCCTTCTAATACACCCCAGGATGCCATTGGCCTTCTTGGCCACAAGGGCACAGTGCTGGCTCATGGTCATCCTGCTGTCCACCAGGACCCCCAGGTCCCTTTCCCCTGCACTGCTCTCTAACAGGTCGTTCCCCAACCTATACTGGAACCTGGGGTTTTTCCTGCCCAGATGTAGGACCCTACACTCTCCCTTGTTGTATTTCATCAAGTTATTCCCCGCCCAACCCCTCCAGGTCTCTCTGGATGGCAGCACAGCCTTCTGGCATGTCAGCCACTCCTCCCAGTTTGGTGTCATCAGCAAACTTGCTGATAATACACTCTATTCCCTCATCCAAGTCATTGATGAATATATTAAATAATATTGGCCCCAGTACCGACCCTTGAGGCACTCTGCTAGATACCGGCCTCCAACTGGGCTCTGCCCCATTGACCACGACTCTCTGGCTTCTTTCCTTCAGCCAGTTCCCAGTCCACCTCACTACCTGATCGTTCAGCCCACACTTCCTCAGCTTAGCTGTGAGGATGCTGTGGGAGACTGTGTCAAATGCTTTACTGAAGTCAATACAGTTTTATATATATATATATATACAGTTTTATGACATAAGTAGATCAAAAACAACTACTAATAATAAATGCCTTGTTTGTGAAAGAAAGCACAGCCCTATTGTAATTTTGCACTCTTCAATTTATCTTTATACTTCTTATGGCCTAAGAGATTTTTAGACGTTCACTATTTGTATTTTAGATGTTCCTTCATCTTTTTGAGGGGTGAACATGATCTTTTTGAATCCTTTAACTGATATTAGCATTCTCCCAAAGAAACCGGAAACCAAATTGCACAGTTTATAATACCATGCATAAATAATGGTGTCTTTAAAATGGCAATAATCTGGAAGAAATTAAAAGTCATTTACTTGTTTGAAATCTGTTTTGTACGTGACAATAATAATTTACAAAGAGATCATTTACTGAGGAAGGCCTTTTTTTTTTTTTTGCATAATAGGGATGGACATTATTGGAATATTAAGATGAGAAAATTGAGTTCTCAGTAGAATTCTAAAAGGAACTTCCAACATGGTCTTTTCAGTTTGTCACCTTTATATCTACCTTAAAATAAACTCCGTGATGTTTCATGCAGTTTCTCATTAACGACCATGTATATAGTATACGTTTTAAGTTTGAGGTATACCTACACATAAGATAATAAGAAAAACATAGTAGCTGCTACTTTGTGGTACTAGAAAATGGTTACATAACTATGTCAGGAGAGCATTGCTCATTGCTGGTGTACTCAACCATGCATTTTGAGCTTTCTAAAAGGAGTTTCTTTGCTTATTTTGGGTGATAAGCATAATGTACTTACAGTTTAACTTTTATGGATAATACCACCATTCCAAACTTTGGCAGAACATCCTGCTTAATACTGCATCATCTGCTTGCACTGTGCACACTTAGACAGTTGACACACATATGGGCAGTTCATACAACCAGATGAAAGGTGCTGTAAAACTCAGTGGAGAAACAAAGATAAAAAGCATACTGAATTATAATAGATAGGAATCCTTGAGATAGCCCATTTAAAGCAACTAAACCGTGACAAAGGGTTTATTTCCTCAACTACATCACCCTTGGCACAAAATCTGCCACCGATGCTTTTTGTTATAAGCACAGCAATTGCTGTATTCCAGTGAAGCAATGGCTGAGTGCCTTTGATACACACCAGCCCTTGAATCTGTGATGATTGTCAGAGACAAATTAAACAGGTGTTAAATTACTGGTGACCCAGCCCCCCAACCCAAACTACTGATATAAATGCAACTTATTATGTCTTTTAAAGATTTAATTTTTCATTCTCTAAGATAATGTTGTGTCAAAAACATCATGATAATCTAAATTAGCTTAATTGGTGTGGGTTCAAAGTAGTGAAGAAACTGTAGATGCAAAACAATAGAAAATAGCAAAAATATCTAAAGATTTGTCACAATACTCAGAATACTCCAAATGATGTCATCTTTGCTTTGTCACTGAGATGATGGAATTAGTATGCAAATCACATTAGATCAAAATGCCTTCATGTGTGTTTTTCAAAAGCCAGAGTCAGACTTCAGATGCACTTAAATATCAGCGCTGCTTTCTTGTGCAGATCAGGTACTACTCTTTGACTTCTGACTAACACTGCCTCAGTCTGAGTTTGTAAAAGGTCACTCTTGGGGAACCATTTGGCCATAAAGAAAGCAAATCAGACAACTGGAGGAGAAAGGTTTTTCAAGTGTGGTGCTCTGCTGCTGAGGTCTGTCTTTGGAGAGAAATACTTTGTGTGGATGTGAATGGTTTTCTAGACCGTTCCATCGTGCAAGGGAAAGAAAGAAGGAAAGAGAAAAGGCTGGATATCAGTGTTTGTCTGTTGTGAATCCATCTTTCGAGTTTTGATATGAGCACTTGTTTTTTATCCTGTGCCACGAACAAATCCATGAGACTAACAAAGTAAACATTTCAGTGAAAGTGGCACAATTAGCAACATAGTTTTGCATGTGAGGTATCCTTCATGCTCTTAAAGACAATACTTCGACAGTTTTAGATAGATTAGCAATAACATAATAACACTAATTAAGTAATTTCAAGACTGCTGAAGTGCCCCCAAACTGGTGCTATTTTCCTTTTAATCGAGCTCAGCTTTTTTTTTTTCCTTCAGGGCAGAGAAAATACACAGCAATATCCACCTGCTCTGGCTGGAGTCCTCCACCCGCCCTCTCCTGGGTTGGCCTGGGTGTTCGCAGGACTGTTCCTCACGCTTTTTTTCGTCATTCCTCTTTGCTCTTCTGGCATATTTTGCTCTCTCTGAAACACACTTTCCCGAGGCACCCCCGTGGTGGCTGCGGGGCTCAGCCGTGCCCTGTGGTGGGTCCCTCAGAGGCCACTGTGCCTGGCACGGGGCAGCCCTGGCCGCTTCTCACACAGGCCGCCCTGCACAGGCCCTCTGCCAGCACCTGGGCAGGGACACCCAAAGCACATGGATTCTTACAACAGCTAAAACGTCAGCTCATATTTTGTTCTGTGATTGGCCATTCAGTCATGGCAACAAACAGGCTGGGAGTGAGGGGATTGCCAGCAAAAGTTGAGGTACCCATCTGTACTCTCCACTTTGCCTGCCTTCGCTGCACCTGATGAGGTTTCCCTCAGGCTTTGTGTTGCGTGTGTTTTAACTGAGCGATACCAAACCACAGAAATATTTCAGTGTTAAAACAGAGGCAGGATGGGAGAGGGTGGGTAGTGCTGCTGTGAGTGGGGAGGATGCCTCTTGGCCTGGGCCTGGCTCTGTGGCTGCTGTGAGCCATGGCTGGCATGTAGGGCTGGGCTCTGAAACCTGTCTTCAGCCTTGCTGAGCTGAGCCTAGGCATCTACTGCCATCAGCAGTTTTTAACACACATGTGGTTACAGTGCCAGGTAATTGGTTCTTGAGCTTGGGACAGCTTTATATAAGGTGAATTTTTCTAACAAAGCACCAGATCTTAAAATTTGTATCCCACTGATTACATGACCTCTGAAAGCCTTGTAAATGAGATTTTCATACCTACTGTTTTTGCTCTTATCTGACAGACCAGTGACTCATTTACTTGTCACCCAAACTACAACATTTTAAACTTAAGAAAAAAAAAAATAAGTATGAAACAGCATGCCTTTATACGGCCTTTACTAAGAAGCTTGTAACACCTTAGAACAATAAATGGTAGAAACATTTCTCAGTTGTGATACTAAAGCAAAGGCTGTTTTCAGTTATAATTTACTGAAGTGGCATAATTTGTAGTTTGGTAAAATT